>CM033714.1:71111994-71557307 GCA_019671005.1 Hibiscus mutabilis
TATAATTTATTTAGTTCACTTTGGTCTCAAATCGTGGTTCATTGTTGTTAAATAATTCGGAATTTGAATTTGGTTTAAACTGTTTTAAGTGTTTGCTTAATCCCAAGAGTTGGAAATGTCAAGCCGTGAAGGGAAGAATTGAACATCAAGTTAATGCCAATTAAGCCGTGAAAGATTATAATTGCTATTATTATTAGTGGACCGTTTGTGTTGATTGTTTGTTTTGTTCAAATTTCTTGCAATACGCAGGTTCTGGAAAGATCAAAGTTGGAACAATCGGATGAGAGAACCATATATGAGGTAAGTTTCATGGTATTAAAAACAAATTCCATTATGAGAACAATGAAAGTTAAACAATGGTTGAAACCTTATCGATATGCAGCATGGAAGAGAGCCTGCTGATGTGGACTTCTTTTCTATTACGGTTGATGGAAGTTTGGATGATGACATATTGCAGCAGCGGATTCACAATGTTACTAAACAGAGAGAAGATCTCCAACAGATGGAGGTTGAACTCCGAGCTCAGGCAATTGCAAGACCAAGGATCCTGGATATGCAGAACAGCTGTGATTCTAAAATCAAGGCCCATGTCAATGCCAATGCTAAGCTTAAGGTTTGACTTTAGAGTGTGATTCATAGTATTATTGTTCTGAACTTCAACTTTCTGAGAAAAGAAACAAGTCAAGTTTTTTATGCATCTATAGATTTTGTATGATCTTTACTTTATAAAAAGGAGAAAAAAAGTAATTAAGTTTTATGTGTAAGATATAAGCATTACGAAACTTATGCCATCTATTGACAGTTGAAGTGAGTGAATGAGTAAAATCTGTCTTGTTTTGGAGTTGAATCAAGACATATCATTCTTTTATTTTGATATCACATATTCAACATATCATGTTTGAAATGGTTTTTTAAAACACTGATTGGATTCATTGACAATTGAAATTATTCCAAGCATGCTACTATAGTTGTTAAATTGAGATACTTAGTTATTGTGAATCAAAATTACTCGACCCGACTACCCGAACATAAATAACCGGGTATTTATCCGGAGTTTTTTTACTCGGGTCGGGTACTTGACCCGCCATTTCCCGGGTCGGGCTCGGGTCACAAAATATGAAATTTTCAGGTACCCGGTTACTCTTGGGTACCCGGTTCCTATTTTTTATTTTATTTTATTTTATTAGATTATTTAATATTTTACCTTAAAACTATATTTAAATCCCTAAATTCATTTTATATTTGTATTATATGCTTTTATGTTTTAAATTTTTCAAAAATAAAAATATTAATTTGTGAATATGCATGATTCGATATGAAACAAACAGCAAGGTTTCTCTACTGCACTTATGCATTAGTAGTTTTTTAAAGTCTACAGCTTGGAAGAAAAAATCGGTAGATCAATACAATTGAATCATGGTGAATGGTCTCATTTCTTGTTTTTTAATGTCTACTGCTGTTATGCATTAGTAGCTTTTTTAATGTCTACTGTTTTTATTCATTTTTTCTTTACTAAAAAATATGAGATTCGAAAAAAAATCACGATCGAGATTAATATTTTTAATGCCTTTCTTATTGTTATAAACTTCAAATCATTAAATTTTTTTGTTTGGATCACGTGTTATGAACTTTTAAGTTTTTTTTTTTTAATTTTAAAATAAAAACAAAACAACAAAAAAAATGTGAATCGGGTACCCGGTGCCCGATTTTACGGGTACCTTTGTTTAGCGGGTACTCGATTATAGGGTACCCGGTACTCATGGTCCGGGACACGGGCCGGCAAATAGGATACCTGAAGAACCGGATACCTGGAATTTTGGGTACCTGAAAACCTGGGCACCTGGATTTGAACACCCCTAGTATTGAGTATTGTTTTACAAGATATAGTAAATAATTTTAAGATTTATTATAAATAGCATATAAACATAATAAAAATGAAGTACTAGACTTATATCCAAGGTTGAGTGAAAATGTGCCATAGATAAAGATATAATTATTTTTTTAATAATTTATTTTTTAAAATGATAATTTTCCTGTATTTTTCATGTTAATTTATCAACTAAAGTATAAAACTTTAATGTTATTCAAGTTAATCGTATTCACAGAGTATATTTCAGTTCTTTTGTTTTTCATTTATGGGGGTGGGAGTTGGGTGTTAAACTTGCATATTTTAGTAATTGGGTCTGAGGTTTGGTCATGTTTAATTGGTTCTGGTCCAAATTTACCGTATGCATATTGAAGTTATCATATGTATCACATCATATGAATCGATTCGCTTGTGCATTAATAGGTACTCCACAACATTTCTTGATATTGATATGTATCAATTTTGCAGTGAATCAATTCATATTGGACACTACATGTTGAGTATCATACAATATAATAAACTATGCATGCTACAAGTAAATTCTTCCAAAGATGCTGTCTTTTTGCCCCCTTCAACCTGTATTTTGGCTTTATTTTTGTTAGGAGCAAATTCATGAAAGTGAAAAGACCATAAATGAACTGAAAAGGAAGATGGAAGAGAAAGATAGAGAACTACATGCCATCAAAGTAGAAAGAGAAGAGGTCTGTTGATTTGTTCATTCTGCTTTTGGACATTCTCTTTTTCTTTCAAAATAAAGTGTGGTCTTTTCAGTCATGTATAAACTAATGCTCCTTGTATTAAAGTGGCAGGCCTGGGCAAAGGAAGACCTTCTCAGAGAGCATAATATGGAACTGGCAACTTTCAGGTGTGTGTTCGTCTTTTGGACCTTTTTTATTTGCTGTAAACATAAACCTTAAAGCACTACCATCTTTGTGAGTGATTTAATTATATTCCAGTTTCCGTGACACCAACACCACTGAAAGTTTCTAAAATTATCCAAGGGTTGGGTTAATATATTAGCTTATATTTGTCTCTGGGCAACAATTCCTAGTAATTAGCAGCTTCTGTTACCAGTGACTATTTTTTAATTCATTAAACTAGCTTGTGTGGTTCGAACGTTCTGAAATTGAGATGGGCTCCTTTCCTTTTTCTTTTGCCAGAAGAGAACGTGATCACTCAGAAGCTGAGAGAGCTCAACACCTGAAACAGATTCATGATCTTCAAGAGCACGTTCAAGAGAAAGAGAGGCAGGTTACTGAGTTGCAGGAACAGGTACATATATTTGCGTGATTTTAACGCATGTCCTAATTTTCAATCCCGGAGGTTAAGGTGTGAATATTCTGCTTCACTGTGAAGTAGAACAATTAACCCTAAATAGCAATACTCAATGATTGTAGCAATCTTGATTGTATTAAGTGAAAGTTCTCAATATCAAGAATGTCAAATATCAAAACCTAATCTAATTTACAAACATAGAATGCCTACCATACACCTCAGTTTTAAGTACGTGAGTAAGTAAATTGTACCTAACCCAAATAAAGACTAATAAAATAAACCAAAAAATGAGTTAATAATAATTTAAATCCTGTTTACTAAATTTACATCTAAAATAGATATTCCTTCAGGACTTGGAAAAATCTTCTCCATCATCCCCGTGATTGAAAAGAACTTACACTGAAGAGAATAAATTGCAATACTTTTCATATTAACTTAATTTACTAGAATGGTATTTTTCTGTTGAAAATGAAAGTCATGCAACAATTTCAACTGTATTATTGTTTGCTAGAAGACATCAAGCAGCATTTCCTAATGGTAGTTTTCTTCTCCAGCATAGGGCTGTTCAGGAAACCATTCTTTATAAGGATGAACAATTGAGGGAGGCTCAAACTTGGATATCTCGTGTCCAGGAGATGGATGCTTTACAGTCGAGTACAAATCACTCCTTACAGGCTGAACTGCGAGAACGTACTGAACAATATAACCAGCTCTGGCATGGCTGTCAAAGACAGGTTGATGAGCTTTTAGTTTCTTGTTTACACTTCCCTTGAATAAATAGATTTGATTTAATTTTCGGTGAATTTAGATTGACCTTGTTCCTGGTTGTTTTAGTTTGCAGAGATGGAGAGACTTCATTTACATACAATACATCAGCTTCAATTTGAGCTGGCTGCTGCAAGAGAGAGGAACAGTTCTTACGCTGATGAATCACATGCATCCCAAGCAAAATCAGAAGATTTATCTCAGTTTGGTAATAGTAATGGAAACCAAGTGGATTCTAATGGAAGTGTTTCGACAAATAATGCTTGGGCCATTTCAAATGGTGCTTCTGACAGTGTTCAATCGTTTACCTCAGATGGTAATGCGCCAACTGAGGTAGGACTGCTGGCTTTTCTGATGTGGCATTGCCTAGATTGTGTGTTTGAATCAGAGATTTAATATTTATAATAATCTTTATAGTGATTATAGCTGTATGCTTTTCTTCATATGGGTAAGTATTTCATTGGAAAAATATCATATAACTAACGGTATCTTTAGTTTTATTAAAGTTGTGGGTATCTACTCCCCTCCCTTCCTCTTTGTACATTCCATCTAATATTTGGTTTGGTGGTGCCTAGCAATCTCATTTTAGAAAATTTTAGTTGTGAAGTGTGTAGCTCATTGATGAATAGTCATTTTCTTTTTCATGTTGTCTTGTTTATAACACTTTCTATTAGTTTTTCTGTTCCCCTTATATGACTGTTTTTTACTATCAGAATCATGATATGACTGTTTTTTACTATCAGAATCATGATAACCATATTCCGAGTGTTCCAATTGCTCCATCATCAATACTTGGAACTCCTTCATACCTCCCACCAGGGCAGGTGACTGCTCTGCATTCATTTGTAATGCATCAACAGGGTTTTCCCCAGTCTGTGGCATCTCATGTTGGACAGTACTCTATGCCAACAATTTCGTCCAACCAACAGTGGCAGAACCAACAGGCATGGTCAAACCAATGTTTTATCAATTTTGTCAATTTTGTCCCAGGGTTTCTTTGTTATATAAAGTATTTTTATCGTATTTTCAGATTTCATCAGAGGCTTTACAGCTATCTTCACAGAATCAACTTCCACCATCCCAAACTGATCAAAACTTTGGGAGGTCAGACTTGAAGTATGAATATGAAATGTCTGTCAATGAACAAGCTGTTAGTCCAGAACATCTTGATCATATTAACCAAGGGCCGGAACTCAATTCTGTGATATCTTCATCTGCTATGAAACCACAGGTTCTTTAAATCGAGAAGGTTCCATTCACGATGCTTAGTACCATCAGCATTTGTTCTTGTAACTTGCCCTTTTTTTGCAGGTCCTTGATTCAAGTAAATCAAGTTATGTTATGGACCCCCAAGCTGAACCAAGCTTGGAGCAAGTTTCCTCACAATTTCATGATGCATTAACGTTAGCCACTCGTGAACAAAGCTATGAATCCAAGGTTTGTTAGTTTGACTATTCTGGTAGTTGGATGTCTTGGATCGAATCTCTATTTAAATTTGAACCGGACAGGAACTAAATATTCTTTTTTGAATGAACGGACAGGAACTGAATATTGTGAACATGAATGATCATGTGCCGGAGGACCAAGTTCTATCAGCAGAAGAAGCAAGTACTGCTGCCGGCCCTTCGCCTCCTGGTACAGTGGTGCACTCTGTTAATTTCAATGGAACAGCAATCAGCAATGGTGCTAATGCTGTTTTGCCTGAAAAGTCAGTTTCAACCGGGCTGACTAATATCTTGAAATCGGCTAAGCCATCAGAAACTGCTCTGCTTGATGAAAGATCATTGTTGGCATGCATAGTTCGCACAATTCCAACTGGTGGCAGAATTCAGATCAGCTCAACGGTTAGTTGATCTGCAATTAAATTTTATCAAAAGTCAACTTAGCTCCTGTGGTATTAAACCCTACACAGATGGGGTTTGACTTGTATCAATCAATTGCAGCTGCCAAATAGGCTGGGGAAAATGCTTGCACCATTGCACTGGCATGATTACAAGAAAAAGTACGGAAAGCTGGATGACTTTGTAGCTAGCCACCCTAAGGTTTGTTTCTTGCAACTTTTTACATATCTGTTGGCCCGTGGGATATATTTTCTGAAGGTTTCATAATGTGATTGCTATGTGATTTCAGTTATTTGTTATTGAGGGTGATTATATTCGGCTTCAAGAGGGAGCACAAGAGATAATAGCAGCCACTGCTGCTGTTGCTAAAGTTGCTGCAGCTGCTGAAGCACCATCTTCATACTCCTTTTTGCCTTCTGTAGCTGTTACACCGATTGCACAGCCTAATCGGCTAAACAAGATGCTCCGATCAAGTGATTCCAACCATGTGTCTGGAGGTTTCACAAATGTAAAAATATTGAGCCAAGGTAAAGATCCTGCTGAAAGTAAGGGGTTAAATTTGGAGAGATCAAGTGTGACTAGTGTTGAAAGCAAGGCTTCTGGACATGGAAGGTCTAATTCAAATGTCGATGGAAAAAAGCATGGCAGGTATGTAAAATCCTGCAGATAGCTGAAGGTCATTTATTAACAGACGCTTTTATGGCTTAAGCTTATTGACTTCAATCGTCCTGTAACATGGCAGGACAACCGGTGCTGCGTTATCTTCAAGAAGATAGTGAGTGCATTTACCTCAATTGTCCGTTATTGTTTAATCAGTGTGTTATACATGCACATTCCCTATTCTACAAGAAATTGAACACACCTATCTCCAACATTCACACTCGAGTCCGAATAACTTAGCTTTCACTGGCAACTCTAACTTTGCAACAAGCTGAAGAAGCATTAATATAATGAAGTGCTGAGATTCTGCACTATTGCATTAGATAATTTGTTTCTCCTCCTTTGCTGAGAGATTGAGCGTATATCTGAGATATAGCAGACCCTGTAACGATTAACTTGACCTAAATGAACCGATATAGTTTAACATTAATAATGTAGAGATTTACCGACCGTAATTTTGTTCTTGCAGGATATATGCTGAACTGCAAAATTCAGCTGTGGGATCATGCATTATGGAGATGCAAGCATTTTGGGGGTATGGTTTTGTAGTTAAAATGTGTTTCCTGATCTTTAGACTCAACCTTACTAGTACAAGTATTTAAATTGTTTTAAGCCTTTTGGCACTCCATTGTTTGAATTACTGTTCTACTGCCTGTTTTTATCATGCTCCATGCTGCATGTCTGATTTTTCTGCTCAACCTGTGTTGCTCCAAAAAAACCTTTTTTCTTTTCAGAAATATTGATATCTGACATTTTATGTTTTACTCATATTTGAATACGGGTGTGAGTATTCAATATTGAATATGGGTTTCTTTAGTTTTCTATTGAGTTTATTTAAATTGTGATTAACCTAAGTATAAATGTACAATCAGGGACGGAGGTATTTTTTCCCGAAGAATTTTTCACTTTTGTCCCTCTTTAAATTTTGTTAAAAATTAGTTTATTTATGAATTTGCTCTCCTACTTTCAAACATTTATAGTTTACCCCTAACCTCAAATCTTTGTTCTATCTCCGAGTACAATCAAATTAGATCCTAAACCCAATGTTTGAAAATAACTAGTTTTGTCTACTTGGGTTTGAAAGATTAGTACCTTTATAATGCCTACACTAGGGGGTTAATTTTATGATAATCAAATTAGATCCTAAACCCAATGCTTGTTCTAACCATGGCTCCATCATTCACATGAAAAGTAATGAAATTATAATTTATTTATAAGGGTAAATTTGTACTTTGGCCTACAAAATTAAACATCAATTTTGGTCGTAAATTTGTGTTCTAGTTTCGGCTTGATTAGTAGTGTAAATCAACACACAATTCTAGAATAATGTTTTTATTAGTCTATATGTTTATCGTTTGAATTTTTTATATAAAAATAATTAGATATTATGAATCTACTCAAAATTTAGCTATGATTGAATTATTAAAATATTAATCATATAAAAAGTTATTTAACATTTATATGCAATTATATATATAATTGGATTGAGTTGTTTCCTATTGAGTTATTTATTTTAATATTATATTTTAATACACAATATATATATACAATTATACGAATCTTTCTGTTTAAACTATGAAATTTAAAAGTTAAATTCCTTTTAAATTTTAAATCTTACAACTTAAATCATAAAATTCATGTTAAATTCATAAAGTTTAAATTTAATAAATTTGTATAAATTAAAATTTATGCAAATATAAAGGTTTTATTTTATCTAAACATAAAAATAATTTATTATTAAAAAAGCTAACGTACAGATTTGGGTTCTGAAAATTGATGTCGAAACTGAAAAGTGAATAAATTAGAAGATTTGGGTTAAGTGAGTTAAAATCTTGTTATATTTAAATTAAGATTAATGATGATCGGAGACAGAGAAGGAAAGAAATTATTAAGCTAAGAATGGCATGTACACGATACATGGCAGAAACTACCAGAAGCAAAAAGGAAGCAACACAAAATCATACACGATCCGGAACTAAGCAAAACAAAGAAAATACGTAACATGCAAGCACCGGTTCATCTAAGAAACCAGACCCACCAAGTCCAACTCGGTGACAGCAGCAGCCGCAGAAAAACTTCAGGCAAATAGGAGGGCTAACATTAAGCACCTTAATGGGATAGCAGGCTGATACAATCCACACAGAATCACCGTCCGCAGACGAGTCCCAACACCGCGGCCACGATGACCCTCTGCTTGTTCATCATCTTCCACATGAAGAAAATCAAACTCCCCACAAACTTCTCAATAGCTAAGTATTCACCAAGGTAGAACAGAATCACCATGCACATTGGACTAAGGATGAACCTTTAAATCCGAGGTGCAATCCCGTCACGCTTCAACAGCTCTCGAGGGAAGGAAGATTACAATGACGAGATCAGGGCAATTCCGCAATCTAAGCTAGCGGCAGAAAAGATTTGTCTATTCAAATCATCAGTTCTTTAGAACAAATCTGGCTTTGTGGAACATACATTCTTAGGATATGCACTGTAATCTGCAACATAAACTAGTACATTCATGTCTTTAAAATCCCATACAACTCTACAACTTTAAAAGAAAACAACAACACATTTGAACCACTGTAAGTATCACCAACTCTGAAAGTATCTCAAAAGTACTGCTGTATCAACTGACATATGTGTGTGTGTGTTTATTGGTGGTTGATCAGTCTCGGAGAAAGAAACAAGGATGATTCAGTGTGTTGCAGTGTGAGGAGCAGGGCGGCGAACCGGTGTCTTCGATGGGGATACCCTGCATATGTAACAGACAAATAATCCCATAAAATTACAGAAGAATTTGGATTTTATAACCCGGAAAATCCCACAACATAAAAAGTCTCACAAACCAACCTTATCGGCAATAATCCCAGAACTGCACCGCTGCAGTTGAGAGCTGCAATGGCACTCGCAGCCTGCAAATAGTGAAAACAGAACATAAACAGCATCTAATCTATACCAAGAACTGGATATTGCAACTGTTTCAGTAAATAAAGTTAGAAAATGAGCAAATACCGTTGTGAACTCAACAAAAGCACCGTGAGTTGGATGATAAGAGTCTTTCAATACCCTCAAGCGTTGAACCTAACATTAAAACCAAATGTTCAGTCCGAACTTGTTAATTTTAACAAGACGATAAATATCTCCTCCGGGGCTTGTACTGCCAGTTCGAATCCAAAATAAAGGACCTCAATCGACACAGGGACTAGGCGTTTGTTCACTCATAAGAAAACTTTGATAGGATGGTTCCCAATTTGTGCATTTGCTATATGATATAGCAGGTTGTATGGTTGAGATATGAAAGATAAAATCCGTCACCAAAACGACATATTCGTCACTAAATCGGGATAGGTTATATAGAGGATAAGGTGAGAAAACTTGGTTTGCCAATGATATGAGACTATTAGAACTTGAAGAGCTGATGGTGGTTTATACTAATGATTCGGAGGAAGATTTGTTTACCAGACATAACGTTTCATCGTAGTATATATAAAATAGGTGGCGCGGGAAACAACAAACCTTGCCACAAAACGATTCGAAAAAGAGTTTGACGCCAGCTTTAGTAACCTGTATCAGTTGAACAAACAAGCTATGAATCATTTGATTTGGTTGTGTCGATCACACTCGCGTTCAAGATAAATTAACGGACATTAGAAACTACCTTCCTGTGTATGTTTGTACAGTAAACGGTCCTTAAGCACATCTCTCGCTCATCGTCTGACTGGAGAACATAAATCAATCAAAGATTAGTAACTAAAACCGGAAATAAATAGAACTGTGAATGAAGTCCGTTCATCATACTCATGCTTTACCTTGGGTAAATATGTCGGGTTAACAGGTGCGATCGCAGTCTTGGAAGGCAACACTTTCAAGGGGTAAAACCCGAGAACGGTTCCGGACAGATTCAAAGCAGCCTTTGCATCCTCTGCGAAAACTTTGAATCATCAATGCTGTATAATGAGGGAAGATAACAATGCTTACCAAATTCATAAGACTTCTGTGATACCTTCGTTATAGAACTCGACAAAGGCAAATCGGATAGCTGAAATAGAATCACTACATATGCGACAATCGACAATCTACAGAGCAAAAAAAGAATGAAGTTAATCTTAGGGGAGTAATCCAACAGTACTAAGTTGGATAAACTGAAACTCTGCGTTAAATCGGAGGGGCGAAAAATACCGGTCCACAATTCAGAAAGAGACCAGCAAGAAGCTCCTCAGTAACCTATAGAATAAGCATTATGAATCAGTAAGATATCACTATATTCTATATTACTCAGATTTGATGTGAACAGCAATGCAGATATGAGATATGTGTCTGACATGGGAAGATCATAACCGCAAACCCGGAATTATATGCATCAGAAACGAGTACTTCAATAAAAAATGAAAAGCCGGAGCAACATAGACCATACTAGTTCACAAACAAAATATGCATTGGATACAAGAATTCCGACTAAAACGAAAAAAAATCGAAGCTTTTCATGCATTTGAAGGTTCCTTGGAACATGAAAATATATTCACCTGGTGATCAACATCAGTAACATAAACAGTGTTCCTAATTGCATCATCTCTCTCAACAATGCCTGTTTTCTTGTTCAACTTTCTCTTCCCTTGAATATACTCATCATTCCTCTTCTGAGTAAAAAAGAACAAGAGAAGATCAACAAAAACAACCGAATATAATCTTTATATATATGTATGTATAGAATTACATGAAATCTGGGCAGAAAGAAAAAAAAATACCTTTCCGTTTTCAGAAAATCGATTCTGTTTAAGATTCTGATTACCAGCAAGTGAATGGGGTCTGAATTCCTCAGCCATGGGGTTCAGCTTAGACAACATCTCAGCCAAATCACTAATTTCGCTCTTCAAGATTTCACCATTTTCGACATTGCTAAGCTCATTCAGCATTTTCTGCTGATTCAACTCAGCCAAATTGCCATTCCCGTTGCTGTTAACACTTTCTTCTTCGGACTTCGTCTTCTCCACATGTCCACCAGATGACCCGATTTTCGCCCCGGAATTCTCAGCGACCAACATTATCAAATGTTTCTCAGATTCCTCTGTAAACAACCAAATGAAAATTTTGTAAAAAAACAATCTTTACTATCCTGTTGTCTCATTTTAATGGTCTGAAAAAACATGCACCCAGAATCGAAAAAAAAATAACAACTAGAGTTATTGTTGTAGGAAAAACAGCAACGTACACCTGCCTTAACTAAAAGGTTTTGTGCAGTAAGAAAATACTAAAGATGGTAATCAATGGGTGAAAACAGAGTACAAGGCTTTGTTGTTGGGCTGGCTGCTTGTGTTTTATGTTCCTCTACATACCCTTTTAAATACGGTATTTATGGTTGCACCAATACATACAGCCTTCTTTTCAACGTGACTATGTTTTATTTATTTATGGGAAAACGGTTGTTAGGACATTAGGATTAGATTTAATGACGATGCTTAGATGTTTTTTTTATTGAATTTAATAAAATGTTTTACATACATTAATCATTAGATCTATGATTAAGTTAATTATTTGATTAGAACTCATTGAGATAGAGGGTGACATAATTTTATAAGTGATCCAAGTTCGAGCAACTTAGTATATAAGAGTGTGTGAGTTTATTTAGATACGAAACTGAACTAAGATAATATATGGAAAAAACTTTGATACACAGGCCGTGTAAACTTTAGTTTACACGTGCCTTTTAATTTTAGGGGTTAGGGTTTTAGTTTAGGGTTTAAGGTTTAGGAGTTTAGGTTGTAGGGTTTAGAATTTAAGATTAGTGTTTAGAATTTAGTGTATAGGGTTTAGTTTTTTAGGGTTAGGGTTAGGAATTTAGGATTTGAGTTTTTATAGTGTAAATACACATGCTTGTGTAAAATTAATTTTACACAGCCTGTGTATCAAAGTTTTACCCATAATATATTGTGATCGAATTAGAATATTTAAAAAATACATATGCATATAATTATAAATAAAATTAATCATTACAATACATGAAACTAAACATAAATACTTTTAAACAAAACTCCATGGAATGAGACTTAAATCATAATTAATCTAAGGCATGATGTCAAAAAGATGTCTCTAATGTTTGACTGAATAATCATTTTGCCCCATATTTTTTGAAATAACTTAGCCTTCAACGTTTTATTTTGGGTCAAAATAGCCCTTTTGTGAATGAAAACTGTTAGTCAACTGACGACAAACAACTTGAAATGACGTGGCAGAATGACACGCCAGAAGAAAAAATATTTTATATCTTATATAATATTTAGAATTATTTAACTGATTTGTCTTTCTGTAAAGTCAGCATATTGTTTATATAACACTGTTATTGCAGTGTGCATTGTTATGTATGTTTGTCATGTCATTTCAAGTCATTTACCGTTTGTTGACTAACAATTTTTATTTGCAGAAAAGCTATTTTAACCCAAAATAAAACATTAAAAGCTAAATTACTGAAAAAATAGTGGTCAAATAACAATTTAATCAAACATTAAGCACATTTTTAACGGTATACCTTAATCCAATTTAAAACTATTGACTGTTTATATCAATGAATTTTGAATGTACCAAACTCCATAGAATGAGAATAAAATATTACTGCAAGTATTATAGAGAAATTCGAGAAAAAATGTTAATAGTAAGAATTAAACAATTCACTTCAAATAAAATAAATTTTATTTCACTTATACATTTGGGTAATTATATCGTGCATTGCGATGAAAATATTTTATTTTTACAAGCGCCTTAATTTTAAGGGTTAAGGATTCAATTTATGGTTCATAGTATAGGGGTTTAAGTTTATGTGCTTAGAATTTAGGGACTATAATTTGAATTTAGAGTTTAAGGTTAGAGTTTAAGGTTATAAGTAAAAAGTTAAACCTCTACCATATTACCTTAAAACCTAAACCATAACCTCTAAATCCTATATCATAACACTAAACCTTAAATTCTAACTACATACTCTAAATTCTAAACACCTAAACATAAACCCCTAAACTATAAACCCTAAACTAAATCCCTAACCCTTAAGATTAAAACACTTGTAAAAACAAAATGTTTCCGCCGCCAATACATCATATATTTTCTCTATACATTTTTACCATTAAAACAAAAACTATTTTTAGTATCAAATGAAGTAAAAATTATAATTTAAAATTTTTACATGGATGATGGAACAAATTTAAAAAATGGACAAGGCTTTACCGGTCCCCATATGACTTCACCTCGATCCAGATAAATATAAAATATCAACAATAATGCAAGTTATGAAAGTTATTTTAGACGGGGAGTAAAACGATTTCCACATTTTTCTCACGAATAATAAATTTCATGACCACGACTCTTTGTCTCTCCCTCTCCCTCTCCCTCTCTCTCTCTCTCTCTCTCTCTCTCTCTCTCTCTCTCTCCTGTGATATTATCGTTATTTTTCTGTCATAGTATTAAATTATTGTTGTAGTAATCACAAGGCTTATGCGAGAAAATGTATCTTTTAAAAAAGAAATATCTCGTATAAATGGTCGATATTTTAACTTTTTTATCATTATATAAATTACTAACAATATAAAATATTAGTTATTGGATTCACTTAAGTGAATATATTAGAAAATTAAAAAATATATATTGTTTCAGTGTATATTACCAATTTAGTTACAATATTGTTGTTATGAATGCTGCGAATGTTATGTAATATATAATCAGAGACAGATTTTAGTAATGGAGTCTGAGAGGATTTATTTAAATTTTTTTAAGAGTAAATAACACCATTGGTCAGTAATCTATTCACGTCTTTTTCTAAGTTGGTCACATATGTAACACCCTACATCGTGAAGGTTCAAATATTGTATTGACTTTGACCGTGAGGTCAATTACATTGATATTGGACTCTAATTGAGTCAAATTATTGATTAAGGACCTTATTGAATATATTAAAAATCTTTAGTGACTAAATTATAGACATTAGAAGTTTGGAGACAAAAGCATGGAGTATGGAAAGTTGAGGGACTAACCTTGCGATTAGCCCCTCTCTAATTATAATCACCACATACGTGGGTGATTAGAAATAGTTTCCTTTACCTTAAGGAAACCTTAAGGCTATAGGAAATAAAAGAAAAAGGGAATTGGAGACTTATCCGATTGCTAAGAAGCAAGCACACACCTCCATTGGAATTTGATTTCAAGCTTACTTTTTCTTTGATTTATCGAATCCTTTGCATAGATATCGATCAGATAAGCTATAATCCCTAATCTATTGTTGAAATCTATGGACCTATTGAGTTTAATCTCAAGTTAGGGTTTGGTCATCTATGATAACATAAAATTTTCAAAGCTCTAATACATGGATATCCTATAGCTAATGGCTATATTGAATTTAGATATCGTTATATTGATTTCGATATCGAATAGTAATTCTAACGATTTCCTATTGTTTACCTAGCTCAAGAAGTGGAGAAGGACCATCCACCATCACAGTCGAAAGCTAGGAACAAAGGAATTTCAATTCGAGAGCCGTAGGAGCTTCAAAATATTGAGGTGAGTGTATTTAGAGTCTCAAGATTAGGCTAGGTGTCTTTCTCGATCTCATTGTCATTGGAATTAGTATTGCTAACCCGTTGTCAAGGGATATTGCATCAAACCATTTAGTGGACAACCTTGGTAAGCATCGATAAGTTACAACATTGATTATTGAGTACCGAAATTGTCATTGTCATTGTTATTGAACACGGCCATTGATTTCGCCACCGTTATTGTCATTGAGTTGCAGAAGTATAGAATATTGGTCATGGAGCATAGCCATGGTTATTGTTATAGTCATTGTCATCGAGCATTGATATTGACATAGTTATTGTTATCGAAACATTGCAAGTGAAGCATAGTCCATCAGCATCTTCATTGAGATCATTGAACATTGCTATCATTATTGTTATTGTTATTGAACATTGATATTGAAACATTGCCCATTGATAAGAATTGATTATTGATATTATCATCGAACCTTGGATTCGAAGGACATTGTATACAATTGGCATGCCATAGAATTCATGAGCTTAGTGTGCGGGTGGACTACGACTTATATTTTGGCAAGGCGGAGAGATGTTTGTGTTACTGGTCATTTTGGCAAGGCAGAGGGAATAGACCATTCATTGATTTGGTGAGGCGAATGAATTCGCGTATCCACTATCCCGAGTCGATCCAAGGGTTACTATTAAAATATGATGTTATTGCTACTGAACATGATCATTGCATTGTTATAAATAATTCATTGCATTGCTATTGCTAATACATGATTTGGGATGCATTTCATTGTTATCATTATTGTCTGTGACTACCTCCCTAGGCAATATATGCCTAATGCATTTCATTTCATACATTTCAGGTTAAGAAGTTCGTGGTTGGAGATCGGTGAAGTTGGAAGATTTTGGCAAGTCACAACCAAGCTAAAGTAATGTATATTGAATCTATGAACTCCTAGTATTGTGGCAAAGTAGTTGGAATAGTCACTTATGGTCTTTTTGATATGTATATATTGTCCTTGGTTTGTAACTATGCCTTAGGCCCTAAATGACCCTTTTGGTAAGCTTGAAAGTGACCTAAAATGCATACTTGGCCTAAAAGAGGGAAGCATAGTAAATGGATTCGAATGACCATAAAATTTGGCATGGTAGTAGATTATGTTGTTATAAACTTACTGGTAAAGTTTCATCAAATTTGGATATGGTTTGGTAGGTTAAAATGATTAAAAATCAGACAAAATCTGTCATTACAGTGCATGGCGTATCGATACGGGTGTGCATATTTGGACACGGCCAACATTGGTCAACATAGTGTATCGGTACGTTAAAGGGGCATATTGATATGAAAAGTCAATACTGGAATTTGGAAAATTTAATGCATCGATACAGTCTAAGGGCGCATCGAAACGTGTCAACTTGGTCAACTAGTACCGGTACGGCCCTAGTCATACCGATACAAGGTTTGGGTCATCGAATCTGATAAATCATAAACCATGTCTCGTGTACTGATACAAGCAAGCATCGTATCGGTACGAGCTTATTGATTCTTAACCGTTTTAACGGTCATGACACTGACATATCGGTACGGACTCACGAGTACTGATACCGATACAGCTAAATCAATTAGAAGTTAATTGAATCAAGTTTGGAGCATTGCACATTGGTCACTAAATATTGTATAGTTAAATTAATAAGACAACTGATGTCGGAATAACATGAAAACTAGTAAGCTTATTGCTTATGAATTAAATTTTATTTTGGTATGTTTAATTTTGTTAAAGGTCCTCTAATTTCTTGAATTTATAAATTAGTCCCTAAAGTTCATAAAAATTTAAAATTTAGCCCTAAATTGATTAATGTTGTTCTATATGGAGTCATTGCTTCTATATATCGATATAGTATCACATCGTTCAAGTAAACATTGTTTTTTGATTTAAAAAATTGCACCGTTCACCGTATTGTCCTCTGGCAATGCTTTCTGACCTGATTTCCTACCAAACCGAAAATGGGTGTTACAACATAACTATTTTTTTGAGACAAAATTGCCACTAACGTTACGTTTTTTTCTATTTGGGTCACTGACCGAAATTTTAACCCGCTTAAAAGATCTAATCTTTTTATTCTATTACACCAAATGATTGTTAGTGTACAACCCTCGCGTGTGTATATTGATCAGGTAGTATGACAATTATATTTTTTAAACAAATATCAGGGTTTGAACTAATAAAAAATAAAACGGACGAACATTAATAACCACCGGTATACAATGAAACACTACGGAGTGAAAAAAAAGTCAATACCTCAGTTGAAGAAAACACGTATCCCTCTTGCCGTAACGTGTTTTGGTTCTTTATGCATGTTATGATTGTCAGAATAAAGTAATGTTATTCTGCGTGTATGAATTGAACACGTTGGAAATATTGAAATTGTTTCTTTTCTAATTAACATTTAACTCGAAACATCATTTCCCCCCGGCTGATGAGGTGTTTTTGGGGTTTTAGGATAGGGATTAGGGATGAGTGTCACAAATAAAATTTTCAGGGGAAATTAGTTTGATAAATTCGAGATAATATAATTGGAAAATGCAATCTAGTTGATATAATCATTGTCAAGGCTGTTTCTGAGATTTTTATGGCTTTAGAACGAACAAAAAATTAAGTTTTTAATTAAAAATTTAAATTATAGTTGCAGTCGCGTTTTCGGCCACGTTACATTTATTGTAGACATAACGGTTGCGGATATCGTGGTTTCGGACGATGTCGCTACCACTATATAAAGGTCGTTGTAGTTGCGGACCGTTCTTTAAATCACTGTCTTTAATAACAAGTATTGGAAAAATAAATAAATTTTAAGAGTGAGTCTATAATAACAAGCATTGAAAAAAATTTGGGCCTCTAATAACAAATATTGAAGAAAAAAAATTTAAGAGTATACTCATAATAACAAATATAATAAAATGGGCCCCTTAATAATAAATATTGAAAAAAATTAGACCCTTAATAACAAGTATTAGAAAAGAAAATTAAATTTTAAGAGTAGACCCCTAATAACAAATATTGAAAAATTTTGGGCATCTAATAACAGGTATTGAAAAAATTGGGCACTTAATAACGAGTATTAGAAAAATAAATAAATTTTAAGAGTATCCCCATGATAACAAATATTGAGAAAAAAATTAGGTCCTTAATAACAAATATTAGAAAAATAAATAGATTTTAAGAGTAGACCCATAATAATAAATATTAAGAAAAAATTAGACCCCTAATAACAAGTATTAAAAAATATTAGGGTCTATAATCAATTTTTTTATAAATATAATTGACTATAAAATTCTGGCCCTAGGCGGTTGCCTCTCCAGACCTGGCCCAGATACGACACTGATCATTGGTATATATAAGTGTAGCGACGTTTTTGAAAATTCAAGTTGGCTCGATGTAACCTTCTTTTTGAAAGTATTTGTTTTAAAGGGGATTTATTTTAAAAATAGTATTTTTGAAAATAAAAGACTTGGAGTTGCCATGAGTCACTTAGATTAGGTAGACCGGACAACGAAAATAAAATTAGCGATCCTGAGTTCGGGAGCCGGTTACGAATGGGGAAGGTTTTGCACCCCCACTACGCCCAAACTTGGTAGCAAATTAATTACCTCTTTGTTAATATAAGATTTTGCAAATTAAAGTGACAATTAAACCAAAATTCGGTTATACATGTGAGTTAATTTTAAGGGTCCAACTATTCGAGAGTAAGCGACAAAATCATCACCACTGTGACTGGTACTAGCCGCGCTTACTCTCGAATAGAAAGGCACCGCATTGACAATTAATATCCCAGATGCATTACTTAACAGCATGGCAACTAATCATTAACAAAACATGAACGAAAGATTCACATGCTGTTAGGATATTTGTTTTGATATAATAATTGAAAATTAGTTTTGGACTAAATTGAAAAGATTTTAAAAATGATTTTAAGTTCAAACAACTTGAAAATATGTTTGATGTGTTTTATAAGGCTTTGGAAAGATTTAAAACGTTTTTAAAGTAGCCAAAACCAAGTTTTCAGCTTAATCGTATCGATACAGTATACCCTATATCGATACACTTTAGGGTTTCAGCTACAATATTTTTCCAGTAGCCAAAACCCGTACGGTACAGGCTTGGCCATACCGATACGGAAAGGGTTCGTACCAATACGCTTTGTAGCGTACCAATCCCTGTTTTAAGTATCCCTCAATGGCTATTTTCCAACTGTCTTTTAAATTACAGGTTGTACCGATACACTCCTAAGCGTATCGATACGCACAAGCTGGAAAAAGATCAACGGCTAGTTTCTGAAGAACACGTACCGATATGGCTACCCGCGTATCGATGCGGTCAGCTCTAGAACTGCATTTATTGCGGAAAATAAAAGCCGCAAGGGCTCCAATTCATCCCCAACGGTCACCAACGACTAGGAACTCAATTGGGAGTATAAAAATGACCTCCAAGCATCTATGGAAGACTAATAATCCTCAAGTCAACAACATTATGATGCAAAATTGTCTTAGTGCTTAAATTTACATTCCTTGTACAGAGAAACACTTGTGAGCTCAAATTGTCAATGTATGCTCAAGTGTTCTAGGATTTGGGTGAGTGCTTTAGTCTGCAAACATCAACCTTTAGAGAGGGATTTCTGTTTGCTAAGTTTTCTCTTGTTTGAGAAAGTTCCCAAAGCTCGGTTTGTGAGTCTAGGTTGTAAATGGTTGCCTCATAAGCCTAGAAAAGGGGAAGAATTCTTAGTGAATTGGTGAAATCCTTGGTGAGAAGCTGAGGTAGTGGATGTAGGTTTTGGTTAGAAAGCCGAACCACTCTAAATCTTGTGTCAATTTTGTCTATCTTTTGCTTCCACCACAAACACCCAAAAATCAATCTTCTCCACCACTTGGCAAGCACAAACGGTCGAGGGAATCGAGTTTTTCACATACCTAATTTGTACTCAACATACACATATAAACATATATATATATATAAAGAAATATGGCAGTGGCAAAATGTACATAACATTTCAAACTATGTTATATAACATGTATGTACATAAAAGATATATATATATATATACATATATTAAAAAAAAACAAATATATAACATATATGCATCAAAACTATAGATTATACACTGTATATAAAAACTATATATATCATAGAAGATATATATGTAACACATATGTATGAAAGCTATATATTATATTATATTATATATAAAACACATAATATGTACCAAAAACAATATATTACACAAGAGATACGTATTATACTAATATTCACATACCAAGACTATATCATACATATATACATCATAATATCTCAAATGACAAACATAGACATTAAATAGGAATGAAATATAAATAAAATAAATTACAAAGCATAAATGTAAAATGCATAAAGGCTGGGGTGAAACGACAAAGGTTTTAAAAATTTGGGGACTACGGTCGTGGTTTTAAAAGGCGGAAGGACCATATGTGCAATTAAATAGGGGCGGGATGATTTAAAAAGAAAATGGACCATTTGCCGTTTTAAAAATAGATATAAAAACCCATTTTTATCTGAAAACAATTTTTTTTCTTATTTTTCCCAAAAAACAGATAACCCCTCCCCTTTTTCATTTGAAATCGGGATGAACACCGCCGTGTGTTCATCCCCAAACCCAAAAAGCAGCCACTATTCCCAGTTTTTGGCGACTCCCCTATCGCGTCGGCCACCGCTCGATAACGGCCGTGTTCCCCAAACTCATCCTAAAGTTGTTGAAGACCGCTTGGGTAGCATGGAGCAAAGAATTGATTAGTCCCAGAATGAGGTGGTAACTCGAGCTACCACGTTGCTTAGAATAAGGAAGGTCAGGAAGGAAAAAGTTCCAGTTAGAAATACTAACATTGGTGATCAAGATGGGAACTTATCTTACACAAGGGTTCAACCTGAAGGATCAGTTCCGAAAAAGGTTTAGAGTAGTACAGTCAGGGATTTGACAGGGCCAAATGGATGTCATCAAACACACAAAGACATAAGGACCGAGTAAAAGCCAAAATTTTGATGTTTGCTCCAGACCTGTATTGTTCAAAGGTTATGAGACTGTTAAAGAACAAGATGATTCCAACAGAGTTAAAGAACCATATACGCTTCCAGAATGTTTCTCCAAAGTCATGAAAGCCAAGGATTCAATTGATGCCAGAAATTTTCTCACAATGGAATTGCCTCTGTCAAAGGAAAAAAGGGCAACAAGCACAAAAATAGAAGACAAAGAGGTTGAATGGTTTAGCAAAAAAATGAGACGATTATTCCTACCCCAATGCCACATTTAGATCTGTTGCCATACCTTGTGCGGAAACACTTCTTGATGACAGTTCTACCAAAGTTTTATAAGTCTTTCTATGGCATCAAAAATGCTTGTGGTTACTATTGTAGAGATTTCAATCACTCTGTGGAAGATTGTATGTTTTTGAAACACATAGTTAGTGGCCTCATCAGGAATGGAAAATTATGTTTTGAGAATGAAGAACTCTGATTCCATGAAAGACCATCCTTTGCTAGAAGAAATGAGATAAAAGAGAAGGGACATAATTTACAACAGTCTTTTGTGGGTAATTCGTTGTAGTTCAGGGTTTACCAGAATCAGAGTAATGTTTATCTATCTCCTCAAAGCTTCCTTTACTGAAAAATACCTCAAAGTTAGATGCTCAAGGTGCTCTTGTTGATGGAAAACCAAAAACTAAAGTGGATCTCATTCATATTTCTTATCATGAGTTGTACTTCAAGTTTCTTGAAGCTTCACCGCATAATGTTATATCTTCAAAGCCATATCATCCAAGTTGTTACAACATCAGGAATAGCTGTGAGTATCATAACGGAGTTCATGATCATGATATTGAGGATTGTTAAACTTTCAAGTGACAAGTTCAAAATTTTCTAAACCAATGGATTTTGGAAGTCGACACTGATGGCCATTCCATTAAGACTTGTAACCCAAAAGGTAGTCACTTGATTGGAGTCAATGTGATTGGAATACCTGAAAGTCAAGCACTGAAAGACATAGAGAAAGAAAGAGAATAAATAGCAAAGTGAAACTAATTAAGAACCAACACCCGACAATGAAGAAACCTCGAACAGGCATGCCCGTTAAAACTTTTAACACATCCAACCAACATCTTGAAAAATAGAGTTCATTTACACGCCGTCCAGAATAAGTTGTTAGTTTCCACATGCAAATGATTAAATATTCCATGGAAAAGAGCAATCAATTGATTAAAGAAACAAGGAAATTCATAAGCAAAATGGTATTACTTTAAGATTCGATGAGGAAATCAGAACATAAGCAAGAAGGGGCATGTCCTTATGCTAGCAAGGAAAAATGAAGAATTACCGAGGCTGAAATACAACTATGGCGTTCCTTAAATAAAGATCGGTAGTTGGACCATAAGAGATCTTTCTATAGTTTTAGGACCATTACAGAATAATACCTTGAACATTCCCAATCACTTTTGGCTGCGAGCATTGGGGATCCTTTGTAAGGCAAGCTATTTCGGTTTATTTGTATTAGATGCTTGTTTCCTACATAATCTTTCTCAAATGGCAAACATTTTACATTCGATGATTCTTTTAATATTTCAATTATTCCTTGCTATGGGTTAGTTTTGTTCTCCTATACCTATATGTATATATCTTCATTATCATTTTATCAAGTCCTTGAACATTAGTTGCAGGAGTGACCATCAATCAAATTCAAAGATCAATCCTGAAATGTGACTCTCTTCTAAGTTATTTATGCCAATGAGAAGACATTAATAAGTATTTAGGAATCACAAGAAAATCCCAAATACACATTTTGAGTGAATTTTCCTCTCAGGCATTGTTGACTAAGTCCTTGAATGAAGTGATAACCCAAAACATCTACCACCCGAAGACCGGTTTTCTTCAAAGATATTCGTGTATGGGAGGACATTTGGCATTCCTTCATCTCCTTTCACAAATAAAAAATATATCATTTGGTGTCCCCTTTGAGCCTGATGATTCACTTTCGATTCAACCCAAACCAAGGATCATCCCTTCATTGGGGAAAAGATGATGAATGTTTGTTTGCAAGTGATAGATGTTTGGTTTTGATTGTGCCATGATAGTAATGCCTTGTGGATTAGGGGTAAGAAACAAAAATGGATGTTTTGAGTACAAGAGCAAAAAAGACATGTTGAATGAAAGAGAATAGTCAAAAAAGAAAAGAAAGACAAAAAAGTTGGACACAATACCTCACATAGGTATGAAAGTGAATAGTCAAAAAAGAAAAGAAAGACAAAAAAGAAAGAGAAAGAAGAGAAAAGAAAAAAAATAGTGGAAAGTTTGTGTTCAAAAGTCAACTGAATCCAATTGGAAATTGCTGACATAAATGTTGAAGCCGTTGAAAGAGAAAGTACAAAGATGAAAAAAGTGCAAGAAAAGCAAGCGACAAATGTGAGGTCTTCTGTGAATCTCTATTTAAATGAGGAATAGAGGTTTGATTATCTTTGAATTCGAGGAAAGGAAATGAACTCTGGGGTGAAAACCTAAAAATTGGCAGTCTACAGTAATCCAAAAGAAAGAAAAGGAAAAAAAGAAAAAAAAAGAGTATTTCATTCGAGCATATCCAGATCAAGGAGCGCATAAATAAAATTTCTTTTGGAAGAAATAATCCTTGGTTTCATCACCCTTAAACACTTATTTGAGCTTATATATCATTTTTCATAGCCGTGAACCATAGCCCTATTACAAACCTCAAAAGACCATTTTGATCATATACGAGTATTAGAGTAAGGGAAGTTTGTCTTCAGAATACACCACGATCATCAGGGTTAACCTTTCTTCAAGGATTTCCAGACTTCTAAATCCTGATTTGTAGCGACGTTTTTTTTGAAAATTCCCTTTGAAAAATTATAAGTTTGGCGCTACGGGTTATCCCTAAAATCATTTCTTTGTGATCTTGGTTTAAAGGGATTTCTTTTGAAAATTCTTTTTCTTTAGAAAACTGATTGAAAATTGGGAGTCGCCACCGGCCACTTGGATAAAGTAGGCCGAACACCACAAAACTAGATATTCATTTTGAAAGGGCTCGGGAGTTGGTTTCGTGTGGGGAAGGATTATCACCCCCATCGCTCCTGAAAATCGGTACCAAAATATTTGTTGCTTTTAATCGAAGGAAATTGTCAAAATTTAAAAGGAATTTAATTTGGTGACCTTAATTGAACGAGCTTTATCAAACTGGTGGATTCAAATTAATTGGACATTTAATTAATAAGGTTGAAGATACATCGGACCAAAGATTAAACCGACATCGAATAAGCCCGACTGCCATGTTAATTTATGGTTCGAATCCCGCACGTCACCTTTATGATGATGCAAGCATTTTAAAATATGATGTAATGATTTTATTAAGTTTTAATTTTACCTTGAGTCGGTAAGGATTAATTCAAATATTTGGTCAACATCCTTTAAGCTCAGACTGTTGCGACACAAATATCAGAATTAATGAATACCTCTCTTTTTATGATTTAAATTAATTAACGTGTAAATCAAAATAATTGGATCACATGAATGACAATTAAAGATGGATGTCGTAAAAAGGCTTGAAAATTAAACACACAAAGAGACCCCTAAAGCCCTAACCTAAAAGGCCCAGATTATGAAAATTTAGTTAGTGATCTAATTTAAAAACTAGGTGAATCTAATATTAACCTTAAATTAATTAATCCTAAAAAGGCTAGAGAACCCTAATAAATTATGAGTTATCTTGTGATATGATAATTAATTCGATTAATTTTAAACTAGTATTCCAATAAGCCAAGAATACTATTTAAAATAAGCCAAATTAATTAATCGTAGCTTTAAATTAAAATGTTAGTCTAATTTCCATGTTAATTTTATCTTAAAAGATAATTAAGAGGTGTTCAACCAATTTTAATAAATTTAACATTTCCCCAATAAGCCAAAGACAAATTTAAATTCACTAAACTGATTCGAAACTTAAGACTAACTACGGCTCTAAAACTAACCCTAGAATTAACTTAATTAATTTAAGGGTCGTGCCCCTATTAGACGAGCACACGACCTAAATTAATTAAATTAATTCCTAAACTAATCTAAAGCTAACTTAACAACCCAAACCCCAAAAAACCAAGAGGCCCAAACTTCTAAACTAAACCCAAATGAAGAACCACATGTATATACTTTTAAGAAAATATATTTTAATTATATATTATATACCATATACAAAAAATATATTATAAAAGGGATAATATGAAATCATGATAATAAAGTAAACAAGCTAATAATAAATTAAACAACATTCAACAAGTGAAATAACATACATATCACAAGCAAAAAAATAAAATAAAAACACATAAAAGGGAATAAAATAAACAACAAAGGTTACCAATAAAATCATCCACATTTTCATTGAACTATAAAAAAGGATTATACATAAATAAAAAGAAAAAGGGAAGAATGAATCCAAAACCCAAATATTTATGCTCGATCAACCAAATTCCACATGTTGTTGTTGGGGTTGAGAAGATCGATTCAAGGGTTTAATAATGGTGGAAAATAGTTTCGATTAGGGAAAATTAAAGTGGATAAGGAAATCAAATGGTAAAAAAAATGGCAGTGAAAAACGGGGGGAATTGATTTTTTTGGGGGCTTTTGCTTTAATCAGCCAAGGTAGTGCCGTCCTCCTCCATTTTTTCTTAGGGTATATATATATATATATGTATATATGTGATGAAGGGTATTTTTGGTTTATCCCCTTAAAATAAGAACCAATGAAAATTAAGACCTTGATCAGCAAGTAGATTTTTTAACCAATGGGAATGAGGCTTTGATTCATCCAATGAGAACCAAGCCTTGGTGAGTAAGGAGTTGGGATTTTTATTTTTTTGTATATATTTTTTACTATATAAAATTATATAATGGGCCATGAAATTTTGGGCTTAGGGTATAAGGTAAGGTTTTGGGTATTTTTTTTAAAAAAATGTGATGTAGATTTATTTTATTTTGAGCAATTAATTTAACCCGGACAAAATCAGTGTCTACAGCTGCCCCTCTTTGCTTATACTTGTGGAACAAGAATAAAGCAAAGACCATAAGCACTAATTTTGTCCCACTTCCCTGTTGGGAGATTCTGAGCTTCGAGTTCCTCCTATATAGAACTATTCGCTCTTCCTCTCCCTACAACATGGAGCTATGAGTATCTATCTCCTTTCCCCAATGTCATTGAGCTACGGGTATCTGCCTCTTTCGCTCCAAAATCCCTGAGCTATAAGTATCTGCCTCATTCGCTCTGAAAACTCTGAACTATGAGTATCTGCCTCTTTTGCTTGAAAGTTCTAATATGGCGAGTTTGAAATCCTTCACCTAAAATCCTTGAGCTTTGAGTATCTACCTCCTTTACTTTGAAAACTACAAACTATGAGTATTAGCCTCCTCCACTCGGTAGTACTATTACAGCGAGTTTAAAATCCTTCGCCTAAAATCTTTGAACATTGAGTATCTACCTCCTTTGCTTTGAAATCTTGGTATGGCATGTTTGAAATCCTTCGCTTGAAATCTTTGAGCTCTGAGTATCTTCCTCATTCGCTCTGAAAACTCCGAACTATGAGTATCTGCCTCCTTCACTCGAAAACTCTAACACATCGAGTTTGAAATCCTTCGCATAAAATTTTTGAGCTTTGAGTATCTGCCTCCTTTGCTCTGAAATCCTGATGTGGTGAGTTTGTAATCCTTCACCTGAAGTCCGTGAGCTTTGAGTATTTGCCTCCTTCGCTCTGAAAACTCTGAACTATGAGTATCTTCCTCCTTCGCTCAGAAAACTCCTAACTATGAGTATCTGCCTCCTTCCCTCGAAAAGTCTAACATGGCGAGTTTGAAATCCTTCACCTGAAATCTTTGAGCTTTGGGTTCTTCCTATATAGAACCGTTGGCGTTGAAATCCCGGAGCTTCGGGTTCTTCCTATGTAGAACCTTTGGCTTTGAAATCCTTTTCAAGTTCTCACTTTAGACTTCCTTCTCTTTTTTTCTTTTTTTTTCCGAGGCTGAGACTACTGATTTCTTTATGCCCTGATTTCTATTATGTAGGCATCTTAGCATCTTTCTCGAATGGCTTACTGTTAGCCCGAAAGTTTTGGCGGGAAATAAATTGGTTGACGAAGCTTAAAGCTTTTCTCACTACAAATTTCTTGGATTCTCTAACAGAATTCGGAGTCTGGAGTTGTTCTTCTCAACTACAAACAAGTTCTTGAGGTTCTCATCTTTCCATCAAGCTTGATGCTTGAACAGTTTTTCTCGAGCTTTTCGTTATGGTCAACTTTCTCTCTTTGCTAAGTGAATCATTCTCATCAGAAATTCCTTGAATTTTTATTAGACGTGTTCTCTTCATTAGAGACTTTTTATCTCCACTAAGATCTACCTTTCAAAATGGGAAGCTTCAGGTTAAATTTTCTCAATTCCTCAAATCTATCAAAACAATAAAAAATGATTTGATGATATGAGTTAGCATGCTCCTATCCTATGGATGTCTAACTAAATGTGATGCATGAGTGGAGTCATTTTTTAGAGATGCCGGGGAGAAATTCTCGCCTTCCGGTTAATCACCCTTAACTTCCACGTGCTTTCTGTCTTCACTAAATCTTCACTTGTACCTTATCTTGAAAGGATATTGTTGGGCAAAACTGATTTGACTAAAATTTGTCACTTCCTTGAGTCCGCCTTCAAAGCATTGCCCATCTCAACTTAGGCTTCGTTATTTTCTCTTCATTGACTCTTCATGACGAGTCTTCTTTATTCTCGACATTGGGGTGAACACTTGCCCCCTAGACTTCTAAATTTTTCTTACTTTCAATCTCTATTGTTTTGAACCCTATTCAAAATATGATGGTCAATCACGTAGACCCTTAAACAGAAGCTCCATGTCCATATTCAGGTGTGTTGGTATGTTCCCATGAAAGAGAGTTATTACCTTGGCGATTCTGAATCAAACATTTGCCCCAATTTTTACTCATTTCGGCAAAGGTTTTAAGCTTCAAAGGGGAATCATGGGACTTAAACGGCTTTGTGCAAACCCAGCCCTTATGACTATTCTTTTGATTAAGCAAAGTATAATATTCCTTAACCATGGACATCGAGTCTTCCCTGTTAAAAGTGAAGTAATAGAAAGTAGGATTCCAAAATTGAAAGATGGCTCGGAGTGAAAGCCGATTAATTCAGACATACATCAAGCGTGCAATGTCACTATAATTCTCGCAGAACTGTCAACCGTCGATCCCATCCCTTCTAGATCTGCTTCAACTTTCGTAACTTGTTTCGCTATAAGCTAATGTAAGCATACCTCACTCGCTTGATAAATCGTCGCCTTCCACTTTGGTTAACTCCTGACCAACGTCGGTCGGCTGAGTTGAGGGCTTTCTTGAGATGCCCCTTTTTATTGATCTTAGTAATACTCTATCTCTTCTTTGGGTTCGACGATAATTTGTTCGTGGCTCTTAGGTATGGTCCTTCTTCTATCTCAATGTTAGGATGAAAATATGCCCCATGATTGTCTAAATTTCATATAGAATTCAATCCTTATTTTTCTGGGCCGACCAATGTTTTATGGTAGATACTCACTTCAAGTCTCTGAATCGTGTAGCATACTACGACCTACTGTTATTCTTTTTAGGACTGTTGCCAGGTTTGTATCAGGTCAATCATATGCACATCTGGCATTACGCCATAAACTCCATTCTAAAACACAGAAACCTTATTCTTTTCTATTTCTTTTTTTTCTCTTTTTCTTTTTTTTATCTTCTCTCTCTCTTTTCTCTTTTTCTTTTTTTTTACACTGGCTTGCTAATCAACATTTCAACAAAGGATGCTTCTTGGGTTAATATACAAAATCAAAACTAATGAAAAAGAATAGAATGCCCCTGATATCAAATGTAAGAGCGTCTTAGATTCAACCCTTCCGGTGATCAGTAGTTTACCTTTGAGTGTTGTGGCGATACTCGTAGTAGTGAAATTCCTCCCAGATTGCTCGGTTCATCCTCATGATTATGGTTCTCACTTGATCCGTTCGAAAACTACTCCTTCTAGTTCTCATTATCCTTCTCCATTAACAAAGGTTTAAGCTTTTCGACTTTTATTTAGCCCATGGAATGCAAATAATGTCAATTTAGGAATTCTTAAGTGTAAGTATATGCTTCAATATTGTGTCAGTGTCCTCAAAGATTCATCTCTGACGCTAGGGTATTGAACATGTGGAGTGTAGCTCCTTATTAGATTCATTCTCCTCCCACAGCTCCATTACAATGCTCCGGGACTTATTCAATTTGTTCATTCATTTCCTTTTTCTTAAGGGAATTCACCTCGTCACAATCCTTTATCTCGAGGATAATGATGGAGCATACAACAATACCCCAAGTTACTCGGCATAGTCACGATTTTGAAAATATTACCATCACTCATGAAGCGAGGAGTTTCGGGCTTTAGAGGAGTGCCCCTAAAATTCTGCACTCATATCCGAAAATGCCTATTACCAAGTTTCGAACATTAAATGCTTTTTGATTAATGCCTATTACTAGGCTTTGAAGTATTTTTTTTGAAAAATGCCTATTACCAAGCTCTGAAAGTTAAATCAATTCATTTTATTCTATTTTTATTTTCCTTTTTAGGCACATTCAAGCAAATCCATATGGGTTCGCCTAGGAGATTTTCTTAACGTCGAACATCATCGAAGAAGTAGTGATCTTGCTTCTCTCGCTTTACCGACCAGAGCAGACTGAGAGGGAATCATGTTTCATCGTTATCACAACATTCAATTGATCTCTTTCATTAGAATCAATGTCGTATCATGCACGTGATATTCGGGGGTCTACGAAGGTAGGAAAGAATATATACATATACACTTTTAAGGAAAGAGCATACTTTCATTGAAATGGCAAAAGCAAACATAACATGAATATTCACAAAAGATCACTACTACTACCTTCGGGTAAACAAAAGCAAAGTTAACATGCATAGAAAAATAGATAAAAAAATAATAAAACATGGATAGGATGCCCTAGAAATCCTTGACCCTTGCAATATTGGTCATTCATCCAGACACTCTAAACCTTCCCAAAAACATGGCCTCTTTCTTAAACTTAGGTATTATATTCTCAAAGGAAGACACTTCGTTCTTAACGAGTTCATAAACCTTTCCCTTAAAAAACACGCACTCTTCTATTGTGTGGCCAAAGTCACCGTGATGATATTCGCATGGAACCCTACTGCCAAGCACATTGGGATTGAAATAGGCATTTCGTTTCAGGAGAGGTATCCTCAAGAGTTTGTTCTGAACTAACAGGTGTAACAACTCCAAATTTGTCATTGGCAATAACATCTTCGTCCTCTTGTCACTCCCTCTTGCATCATGCATTTTAGCTTTCTTTTTCCCCTTTTCCTTAAGTAGGGCTCCCCTTCTCGGAAGACATCACTATTACCAAGGCACGTCGCTTTTGTAGGATCTTTCAGGACTGCTTCGGATCTTTTAAGCGGGTTCAGAGGTAAGCCTTCTATGGGACGATTTTGATCATAATGGTTGCTGACATTTTTAGATTTTGTCAATGTCGACAACTTTTCCTTATCCTCCTCATTCGCTACGGTAACCCGATCTTCTCATACTTTCACAGTACCAGCCACGGCTAGAGAATTAACTATCAGACCTAGACTCATTGTCTCAAACTCTAATACCCCAATATCTAAGAGATGCTGAAGTTTATGCTTAAAACTCACACATCTCACTATAGAATGCCCCTGAGTTTTGGCATAGTAATCGCAATAATCTTTCTCATTGAACCAACTCAAGTATGGAGATGACAGGGCTTTGACAAAACAAGGTGCCACCAAACGAGCGTGAAGTAGTTTGGAATACAAATCTTGATAGGTGAAGGGATTGAGAGTGAACTGGAAGTCCTTCGATTTTTCCTTCTTTTCCTGAGCCTTGGAAGCCTGGCCAACTGACAGCTGTTTTGGAATCATAGACATCAAAGGCTGATCATGTGTTTGTAGGGACGAAAATTCAGAAGACAGTGTAGTCGACAGCCTCTTCCTCTTGTTACATATTGTACCATTCTCACCACATGGCTCAAGCTTTTTCGGTTCTTCGTTTGCTGTCGAGGATAAGATCTTCAAGGGAAAGTCTTCAGCCTTATCCAACACCAGATCGGTTGGGCATTCAGAGGCACTGCATGCTACCTCATATTGGCTAAGGATAGCTTGGTCTTCAGCTGAGAACATCTGCTCCGCTATGAAGTCACAGTGTCAATTCTCACGCTTCTCTTCCACAAAAGAGTCTTCTTTCATACCATCTTCTCCAGTCATGGTAGCCATCATGCCCATCAGCTCATCAATTTGCTCCATTGTTTCCTCTTGGAACTTCTTCACATATGATATTACCTCTCTTTGGTTCCAAACCAATTGTTCGTGAAGCTGTTCGAGTCTAGTTACCCTAGTTGCTAGCTCATTCATATTTCTGGAGTCAAACTGGTCAGAAGTCAATCTCTCCTTACTCATATTTTCTGAGGCGAATGTTTTTTCCTGGTTAGTGATATGTATAATGCATGTGAATGTGCAAAAATATATTATTCGAACAAAAATAACAAGGCAACACAAAATAATACTACTATGAAAACATGAATGAATGCAAAGAGCGACACTGAGTTTGGCAAATATCATCGTTAAACGACTCGCATTAATGGGAATATCGTTGCTTTACAATAGCAAAAAAAACCCGCTTTGCAAAGGGTCCTAAGCTAGCATATAGATCAACAATCTTTTCTCTCTCATCGGATTCATCATCCGCATAGTCCTGAAGATTGGCAACATCTTCCCCTAGGAGTTGTGACTTCCGGGTGGTCTCTTGTATCAATTCTCGCTCTTACTTCCAAATAGAGAAGGCAACGAATTGTAGTTGCTCCATTGTTGGTGTTTGGTGCACTTAAATTGCTCCCTTGAAGGAGTTCCGCTAAACTCGACCCTCGGGGTGTGCTGCAGCTAAGGCCAAAATTCCTTCTTACCTGGAATATTCTCTCGTTCTAAGTCGAGACTTGATTGCAGACCCAAGATGGCAAAGCTCCCGGAAAACCTTCGAGCTTGCCCCGGAAAGCTTTGTTCTTTGAGTAGATTGGTTCTTGCCGATCTTCTTGCAAGGGCTTGAGACTCCTCAATTATTAGGGACAAATCAAAGTCGTCGATCGTGAAACAACCATAGGAGGTAGTTTGAAAAATTTACCGCCGCTAGTAGTAATGCTTGGTCAGCCAGAACATCTAGCGAATATGCGATGTTACCATGCTCATTTTTTAAAGAAAATTGTCATCGTCATGTAGTTGCTCTCCTTCTGACCATATTTGTACATCGGGATTCTTTGCATCATTATTACGAACCAAATCTCCCATTAATCCAGCCTTTAATTTCAGACTATTTCCAGACTCAGAGTGCTCTTCATGATTATGACATAATATGCAAAATAAAGATAAAAAGGACATGAAACGAGGAAAAATGTTAGTCATGAGGTGAACAATAAACTTGCAAACGAGAAGAGATAAACATAAACAAATTAAGCAAATAGCAAGCATATAAAAGAAAACCCTAAACACATAAATTCTAGTTCGCTATGGTTATCCGCATGGCTCTAACGGGGTGGGCTTCTTAGATTCACACACATGGGTTCGGTTCTAATTGGGGTACTCGAACCTATCTTATCACCTACTAAGGCAACAAGAACCCCAATTTTGGCCCATTACAAGCTTGCGAATTGGTTTCGGTTCGAGGGAAAGCACGACCTAATGACGTGGAGGGCTGCTCACGTGTCAAGAGGCGTAGATTTCGGAAGTGAATTACTGACCCGTAGAGGGCTACTCACGTGGGTATGTGGCGTTTCACTCCCACTTAAGGGATGGAGCTCGGGTATAGAGCTTGATGATCATTATGCAACACATATCGGTGATTCCTTAGAAATTAAATGAAAAATTAATTCGAAGACCACCAATTATCAAAGCCCGTTCAATTGTAGTCACATTTTCAAGAATGGTCAACCTCACTAGAATCGATTGAAATTCTGACAATTTTCTATCATTAAAAAACAAATGTTTTCTTGGCCTAACTCTCTTTTTGTTTTAAAAATAAAATCGATCCCTAGTGGAATTGCCATGCTGTAGCGACGTTTTTTTTTTCTGAAAATCCCCTTTGAAAGATTATAAGTTCGACGCTACGGGTTATCCCTAAAATCATTTCTTTGTGATTTTGGTTTAAAGGGATTTCTTTTGAAAATTCTTTTTCTTTGGAAAACTGATTGAAACTGGGAGTTGCCACCAACCACTTGGATAAGGTAGGTCGGACACCACAAAACCAGAGATTCATTTTGAAAGGGCTCGGGAGTTGGTTACGTGTGGGGAAGGATTAGCACCCCCATCGTGCTCAGAAATCGGTACCAAAATATTTGTTGCTTTTAATCGAAGGAAATTGTCATAATTTAAAAGGAATTTAATTTGGTGACCTTAATTGAAAATTAACATTAATTGAACGGGCTTTATCAAATTGGTAGATTCAAATTAATTGACATTTAATTAATAAAGTTGACGATACATCGGACCATAGATTAAACCGACATCGAATAAGCCTGACTGCCATGTTAATTTATGGTTTGAATCCCGCACGTCACCTTTATGCATGATGCAAGCATTTTAAAATATGATGTAATGATTTGGTTAAGTTTTAATTTTACCTTGAGTCGGTAAGGATTAATTCAAATATTTGGTCAGCATCCTTTAAGCTAGGACTGTTGCGACACAAATATCAGAATTAATGAATACCTCTTTTTTATGATTTAAATTAATTAACGTGTAAATCAAAATAAATGGGTCACGTGAATGACAATTAAAGATGGATGTCGCAAAAATGCTTGAACATTAAACACACAAAGAGGCCCCTAAAGCCCTGACCTAAAAGGCCCAGATTATGAACATTTAGTTAGTGATCTAATTTAAAAATTAGGTGAATCTAATATTAACCCAAAATTAATTAATCCTAAAAAGGCTAGAGAACCCTAATAAATTATGAGTTATCTTGTGATATGATAATTAATTCGATTAATTTTAAACTAGTATTCCAATAAGCCAAGAATACTATTTAAAATAAGCCAAATTAATTAATCATAGCTTTAAATTAAAATGTTAGTCTAATTTCTATGTCAATTTTATCTTAAAAAATAATTAAGAGGTGTTCAACCAATTTTAATAAATTTAACATTTTCCCCAATAAGCCAAAGACAAATTTAAATTCACTAAAATGATTCGAAACTTAAGACTAACTACGGCTCTAAAACTAACCCTAGAATTAACTTAATTAATTTAAGGGTCGTGCCCCTATTAGACGAGCACACGACCTAAATTAATTAAATTAATTCCTAAACTAATCTAAAGCTAACTTAACAACCCAAACCCCAAAAAACCAAGAGGCCCAAACTTCTAAACTAAACCCAAATGAAGAACAACATGTATATACTTTTAAGAAAATATATTTTAATTATATATTATATACCATATACAAAAAATATATTATAAAAGGGATAATATGAAATCATGATAATAAAGTAAACAAGCTAATAATAAATTAAACAACATTCAACAAGTGAAATAACATACATATCACAAGCAAAAAAATAAAATAAAAACACATAAAAAGGGAATAAAATAAACAACAAAGGTTACCAATAAAAGCATCCACATTTTCATCGAACTATAAAAAAGGATTATACATAAATAAAAAGAAAAAGGGAAGAATGAATCCAAAACCCAAATATTTATGCTCGATCAACCAAATTCCACATGTTGTTGTTGGGGTTGAGAAGTTCGATTCAAGGGTTTAATAATGGTGGAAAATAGTTTCGATTAGGGAAAATTAAAGTGGATAAGGAAATCAAATGGTAAAAAAAATGGCAGTGAAAAACGGCAGGGGAATTGATTTTTTTTTGGGGGGGGCTTTTGCTTTAATCGGCCAAGGTAGTGTCGTCCTTCTCCATTTTTTCTTAGGGTATATATGTGTGTGTGTGTGTGTGTGTGTGATGAAGGATATTTTTGGTTTATCCCCTTAAAATAAGAACTAATGAAAATTAAGACCATGGTCACCAAGTAGTTTTTTAACCAATGGGAATGAGGCATTGATTCATCCAATGAGAACCAAGCCTTGGTGAGTAAGGAGTTGGGATTTTTTTGTATATTTTTTTTACTATATAAAATTATATAATGGGACATGAAATTTTGGGCTTAGGGTATAAGCTAAGGATTTTTGGGTATTTAAAAAAAATGATAATGTGGATTTATTTTATTTCGAGCAATTAATTTAACCCGGACAAAATTAGTGTCTACATGATTGATATTAGAAAAGTGGGAAAGACTGGGTTGGTAAGTTAGTGAGGCAAAGAGAGCCACTTAAATGGGATAGAATTAGGTATATGGGAAATGTTTTCTCAAAAGTCTAACAATTTAGAAGGGGTCACATTGGAGTTGGTCATTGCCAATCTGGTTCAAAGGCTTTATTGCACTTGATATTCAATGGCCTAATTTTGTTTTTTGTTTTCTCATGTTTGCCATGACTTATCAAATTGTTCCATTTTTCTCAAATTTATTAAAATAATATTTTGAGCCTTACACATATTGTTTCAACAAGCATCTTGCAGATAAATCGATTAGATATAAGAAAAGCAAAGGATTTCGTGGGTATCATTATGATGTATTAATCCTTTAAGTGTAGGCAAAACATGAGGAGGTCTCGGTACTTGGTTAATGATGAAAAGTATGTCGGGGAAAAGACACAACTTTGAGTGTCAGAAATATTTAAACAAATCTGCAAGAAAGCGACACAGATAACCCTGGGGCAAAGAGAGAACACGAACCATCTTCTGAGGCATTGCAAGATAAGAAAGCCCTGTGAATGTGAAAGTGAGCAAAGATGACAGTTGAATTCAAGAGTGGGGAAATGCTACAAAGAACAATATATAAGAATGTATTTTGTTCCAAAAGTGATGATCTCTTTTGGAACCATGACTCGTGGATATTGAAGAAGAGTGTATAAAGTGAAGATAGTGTTGAATCCCATGCCAGCAAGTACACAGAAATGTGAGAATGATGAAGCACTGGATCAAGTTACAGAGGCTTGCAAGAGTTGGAACCCAAGGGATCTTCAGAAAATTTGCAACCTAGAATTATTATTGACAATAAAGTCTGCCACCCGAAGAACAATGATTTTTATCTCTGTGCTCATGCTAGTATGATTGGAACCACAAGGCCAACACATTATTATGTACTCTTGGATCAGGTTGGCTTTTCGGCTGATGATCTACAAGAACTTGTCAATTCTCTGTCCTATGTGTATCGAAGGAGAACCACTGCCATTTCTATCATTGCTCTTATTTGCTACGCTCACTTGGCAGTATCTCAGTTGGGACAGTTTATGAAGTTTGAGGATGCTTCCTAGATATTGTTGAGCCATAGTGGTGTTACTGCACCTGAGGCCGTTACCGTCCCCCAGATTCCTAGATTAAATGAGAATATCCATGACTCTATGTTCTTTTGTTGAGAAAAAAAATTGAACAACTGTCTTCTAAAGGTTCTTGGATTTGGCAAAACTTTAACACTATTTAAGAGTAGGCTTGCTATGGACTTTTTTATTATCAAGCTTTTGGGTGTTCATAATGTTATGAAAACATGAATGGTTGTTGACTGGCTAAGGTCCACTTCTCTAGTGACGTGATTAGCTTGGTCAGGATTTGCTTAAAAGAAAAGAAACGAAAAAGGGAATAAAAGAGAAAAAAAAAAGAAAAAAGAAAAAGAGAGAAAAAAAAAGAAATAAAAAAGAAAAGAAAAAGAAAAAAAGAGAAAAAAGAAAAGAAGAAAAAGAAAACTGAGGTGAAAATTCGAAAAGATGCTTGAGAAAAGCAATCTAAAGTGAAAACCTAAAAAGACGTTTTAGAGCAAATGATGCAGAGATCCCGAAGATTGAACCTGAGTGTGAGATGGGTTACTTCGGCAGCAAAATGAGTTTTTGAAAAATGAAGCAAGGAAATTTTGAGCCTGCTTGGAGATCAAAGCTCACCCAAGTGGTCCTCAATTGACAACATACATGCATCATGTAGTTAGGCATCCATAAGATAGAAGCATGCTAACTCATACACAGAGCATTTTTGTAGGAATTTATCAATAAGAAAAAAACAAAGATTTCAAATCTACATCTTTAAGATTAGAGGGATAGACCCAGTTATATACGCTCCAAACATAAAAGAAAGTCGATCAACGGAGAAAAAAGAGCAAAAGGTCTCATACGAGCTGCAGACGAAAAGATTGAATTTCTTTAAGCAGAATGAGCAGCGACCCTAAAATCTCAGTGTTTTAAGTTGAAAACTGAATATATTCCCCACTATTTTAAGAATTCTTATTAACTGTTGATATTTCTTTTTTGCAGATTCAGTCTTCCCTAGAGATTGCAGAGCTCCTAATGAGAAGAGTTCATTCAAGTTCTTAATGAGAAGAACTTAGTTGCTCAAATACCTTTATAGATGGGTGGGTTAGCATTATAGAAGAGAGAAGCTCGTAGCTGCTCCAGTCTTCATCAACATATCAAGGAAAAGAATGCATATATCAGAAAGTTCAGGGACCTGAAACATTTGCTCATCCTAGTTGATGAAATAATGGAAAATTCTACAAGTCGAAGCCAGAAACAAAGAGATTAGTGGGGCATCATTGTGCATAAGAGTGCATATCATAATAGAAAATGAAGTATGCAGAGCCCTAAAAGAATTTGATCACTGAATAAGTCAAGATTTTCTCTAGAGAAATAAGAGCTCAACAACAAGATTTTGGGGCAAATTTTGCCGAAGCATGAAAACAATAAGAGTTTTAGACCAAAACCAAGAAGATCAAGCAAAACTAGATTTGATAAGAAAAAAATCTTAAGAGGTGAGGTACTGTTGTGACAGAAGCAGAAAGCTTAATAAAGAAGCAACGAGGATCAGAGCCCATCCAAGTGGAATTTACAAGAATCGATGAGGAACAAGCAAGATTTCAATTTATAACTTTGAAATTGAAGAAGTAGATCCAGCAAAGACTAGTAAAGATTTCAATCCGTTTGAAAAGGAAGATTTCAACAAAGATTTTCTAATTGTCTGCATATGACAGAAAGAAGGTGATCATTGCAAGCACAAAAGAGGTTGATTAACAAAAGAGGAAGATGAACATAAGAGTTCGTGCAAGCTTCAGATTGAAAAATCAAAATGCTTTAGTCAGAAAAAATAGTGACTCTAAAGATTCCAGGGCTTGAAGCTGAAATTAAGGAATTTCATATTATTTCAGGAAGAATCCTTATTAACAAAAGATATTTCTTTCTTTCATGATCAATTTTCCCTAAAAGATAAGGTGAATCAGTATTCTTAGTGAAGAATCCAGAGCTCCTAATGAAAATAGTTCGCTTAGCAAAGAATATAGAGTTCTTAATGAGAAGAACTCGCATAGCAAAGAATGAAAAGCTCCTAATGTGAAGAGTTTGCCAAGCAAAGATAGAACTCATAATATGAAGAGTTCGCCCAACAAAGATAGAGCTTATAACAAGAAGAGTTCACCAGCAAAGACAGAATTCCTAATAAGAAGAGTTCACCCAGCAAAAATCCAGAGTTCCAAATGAGAAGAGCTTACTTAGTCAACATCTTTACAGAAATGAAGGTTAGTGTTCACAAGAAACACGAGAAGTTCTAAATAAGAAGAGCTTGCCATTTCGTCACCATTGTATGGAAAGAGATCAACATCGCCAAAAAGAATGAATGGGTTCATGAGAAGAGCTAGTTCAAACCATGCGGTTACCCTTGACAGAAGGATTAAGGGAGTTCATAATAAGAATAACTTATTCAAGCTTTCTAAAGAGGAAGAATGAATGAAAGTTCATAATAGGAAGATCTTATAGCTTAGAGCAAAAGCTGGCAAGTTCGAACAAAATTCGTGTCTTTTCAATCTTTGCCCTATTCCCGTTCCACAATAATGAGCAAAGAGGGGCAACTGTAATACCCGTATTTTGTCCGGGGTTAGTTCTATATTAGTAGGTCGATATAAATAAAACTAAAGTATATACTAAATAAATAGATATTATAGTCCATGAACAAATAATAAACCCAATGTCCATTTATATATACAAAAATCCATTTACAATACAAAAGCCCAAAATTCACATTTAAGGCCCAAACTCTTTCCTAATGAGTATTCCTGCCCATTTTGATGTCCAACAAACACAAAAAACCTGGATAACTCGTTTTCTTTCCCAAATTTGTCCTCCAATGGACACGTGGCAACTCTCAATTGGTATGTTTCCCCTTCACGTAGATCATGTGCTTTCTCCCACTTAGCTTGCATGACATCATCACCGTGATGTCATCATGACGTCAGTAGGTGAACTTTATAAATAAGAGAGAGAGGATTTTTGTTAGATTATTAAGTTCTAATAATGATAATTAATAATAAAAATAATAATAAGTAACAATAATAGTAATTAAGTGGAGAGAGAGAAATTACCTCTTTCGGGAGCTGAATCATCTAGAAGTCGAGGAGCCGCTGCCATGGGAGCTCAATCGAACGCCGGAGCAGTCACTAAAACCACCATGGCCACCATCACAGAGGTATATTCTTTTCACGTCTTTAATTCCTGCAAGAAATGAAGACAAATGTTAGTTCGGGTATAAAAATAAAAAAGAAAATGTAAAGTGTGATGTGTGGTTATCTGTGGCGGTCGAAGAGAGTTATAGGCTGTCAGAGTCGAAAATGAGTGCAGTTTAGGTAGATCTAGGCCGATGAAGTTGGGAATCCTACCGGGTTAAGGTTAGATTAGGTTTTAGAGTTGAAAATCAGGAAAATAGAAGTTTTAGGGTTTGGTATAGATGAGGTACGGTTACTGAAAATTGCCTTGAGACGGCCGGCGTCGCCTACGACAGCCGTGATTCGAATCTCGGTGGCCGATGAACACTAGAGCTTGGTCGGAGTATGGTGGCTGAGGATCAATGTGGAGGAGATAGTGACGGAGCATGGCTGTGTTCTTGAAGTTCATTCGTGTTCTTCAAGAACAAGATGAACACCAAGCCAAAACCATTGGTTTTAATCGAATTTAGGGGTGATTTTTGGAAATTAAGTGTTTGTAGAGAGAGGTTTTGGAGAGAGGGAGACTGGTAGAGAGAGGGAAAAATCTAAAAAATGGAAAAAAAAAGAAAAAATGTAATATGAAAATGCCTTTATAGGCATGAGATTTGGCCCTGCAGGCCCGCGAACCCCTACGCTCGGCCCGTGCACCCCTGATGCAGCCCATGCCCTTCTTCCTTCAACTTTGTAATATGACTGTTCATTTTTAATAAAGTTCAATTTAGTTACTTTTTCTTTGTAAATCGGTTCTTCAATTTTGATAATAATTCAATTTGGTCCCGAATTTACTATGTTAATTTAATTACTTTGGTTAATGCTTGATTGATGCATGGTTTTGAATATAACATGTAGTATATTGTTAGATAATTAAGTTCACTTAGATATAATTGTTAGAGCCTTAGATACTAAGTTCTTTAATTAAAAATTAAATAATTAAAATATGTGACATCATTGTAGTAAATAAATGAGTATTAAAAGGACAACTTTCAAGTTCTAATTTGAATAGCATCTCATTGTAATCAGATGATATTCAAGGGGGCTTTTAAGTAGAATATTTGATACTTATCTTTTGTAGCGACCTTTTTTCCTTTCCCTTTTTTTTCAAAAGAAATTGTTTGCCGCGTTAAGGGCGTTTGTTTAGAAAAGAAGTCGGCTACTAATTATCCTCTAAATTATTAATGAAAAACTTTTGGAAGATTGAGAATTTCTTTTGAAAACTTTAAATTTTCCAAAACGATGAAAACTTGGAGTCACCACTGACCGCTTGGGTAAGGTAGGCCGGACACTATAAAACCAGAGATTCTGCGAAAGGGTCCGGGAGTTGTATACGTGTGGGGAAGGATTAGCACCCCATCACGCCCGGAGATCGGTACCAGAAAATTTGTTGCTCTTAAAAGGATGAAAGTTATTGAAATTTAGATTGAATTTAATTTGAGATCCTTAGATAAAAATTAACCTGGATTGCACGGGCCTTATCGAATTGGTGGACTCAAATTAATTAAACATTTAATTAATAAGGTTGGCGATATATCAGACCATAAATTAAACTAACATCGAATAAGCCCGACTGTCGTATTAATTTATAGTTTGACCCCTATACGTCACCTTTATTCATGATGCAAATATTTAAGTATGATGTGATGATTTTGTTAATTTTTGATCTATTTACCTCGGGATGGTAATAATTAACCTGAATATTTAGTCAACATCCTTTAAGCTCGGACTGTTACGACACAAATATTAGAATTAATAGATACCTCCTCTTTTATGATTTAGATTGATTAGATATGCAATTGAGATTAAAGATTATATGGATATCAATTAAAGTATGAAAATCAAGGGCATGAATAAGCTCACAAAAGAAGGCCTAATTAGTGATTTATCTATTAATCAGATGACTCTAATATTTAACCCTAAATTAATTAGCCCTGAAGACTAGAAATCCTAAATTATGGTGACTAGTTTGTAACTTAATGTTAAGTTAATCTTAAAATTGATCTTTCCCCTAAAGTAATTAAGAAACGTTCAATTAATTTAACGAATTTAACATTTACTCCCATAAGCCAAGGACAAATTTAAATTCACTAAATTAATCCAAACTCTAATCTAACTAAGGCTTAAAAAAACTAAGGCTAATCTAATTCTAGGATCGTGCCCCTATAAGACGAGCACACGATCTAAATTAATTGAGTTAATTTAATTAGGTTAGACAAAAGCCCAAAAGAAGCAAAATAAGGCTTGAGGCCCAAACTACTATTATGTAATAAAGCCCAAAAAGTTTAAGATACATTATATATTAAAATAATATAACATATTTAAAAAAACTTATTATTTAAAAATGTACATTGAAATACATTATGTATTAAAGTTATATAATGTATAAAAAACCTATTATTTAAAAACATACATTATTCATTTTTGCCAAAATCTTCTACTTTAAACCATATCATAAACCACATATATATTTCATTTTCACATTACATTATTATGCACTTCAAAAACTATATATTTTATGTACCAAAAATGTATACATTATATTCTTCAAAATTATACTATATGCCTTAAAAACTATATATTATTTTCGAAACTTATATGTATTATTTTGTAAGATTATACTATACTTTGAAATATATATATATATATATATATATATTATGTGTCATGGGTATATATTATATTTTACAAAATTCTATCTTATTCTTTATAGTTATTTTATTGAAAATATCTACTTTTATAAAAACAAAACAACTATATACTAAAAACACATTATATATTAAATCATTTTTATTTTTATTTTTATATATTTTTTACTAATTCCTACTTTATTCTAAAACATATCATAAGTTGAAAAATATTCATAATATTTTACCAATTTTTAATTTACCAACAAATGCATATTAAACATAAAATTATACATCACGCTTTCATTTTATACTAAACCTATGTACACATTAAATTCCTAATATACGTTCTATTTGAACTAATTTTATCCCTAAAATTACAATCACAACTGAGCAAAATAACATAAAAATTAAATTGCAAATGTTAAACATAAATATGCAAAATTTAAGCTAAAAAACATGAAAAAAGAATAAATAAAATAACTTAATTTAAAACTGGAAAAAGGACCTAATTGTGAGAAAATAAAATACAAAGACAAAATTAAAAGAAATAACAAGGATGTAATTGAAAATTTTGAAAAACTACGAAGGACCCTAGGGGACCAATAGTGCATTTGGACCATGCGAAAAAGCTCTTCCAGCATAATTATTTTAGGGCGGAGGGACTAAAAGTGATATTATACTATTTTAAAAATTATAACATTATTTATACCCATTTTATCTGAACTTCGAATCCTTTTCGCCATTTTTTCTGTTATAACCATTTTTTACCCCCAAAATGCTCTGAACTTGTTCTTCAAGTTCATCTGAGTTCATCATGAACCCAGATTTCGGTAGCCTCTTCCGCCGTAATTTCCAGAAATCGACAGGCCTATCGCCCTGTCGGCCGCCACCGAGCAATATCACGAACCTAAACGCCCTAAAAACCCCTTTTTTAGTTAAAATCTCAAAAAAATCGAAACTAAAATAAGATCCCAGCTCTGTTACACTCACACCATTACACTCATACGGCCTGGAAGATGCCGGAGATTATCAACGGCGGAGCTACGGTAGCGAGAGGGTAAACCTTTAGATCTGATCCGACGGTTGAGATCTCCTTTGGAACGGACGGTCCATATTGTATCTGGTGATTGATGTGGCAGCGTGGGATGACGACACGTGGCACGCGAGGAACGGAAGGATCAGCCCTTGATCCAACGGTCTAGATTGGGCTGCGCAAAGGATAAACAAATTAGGGTTTCCATTAAGTAGTTATCAGACTTAGGTTGGGCTTGTTGGGCCAGATGTAATTTTTTTTAGCTTTTAAAAGTGTAATTGGACTTGGACTTACATAAACATTGGTTTTGATTATATATTGGATCTGTTTTTTATATTATTATCCTCTTTAATTACTCATCAGCCCAAATATCCTTATACAAATATCAATACATACAATTATAATACATACGTACATACACATTAACATATGTTACTATCACATGCAATAAACACATACACATAAATAACCAAATGTGCCTAAGTCAACATTAATTCATATTATACATATAAAACATGCACTGCATAATTACTAAATACATACATGCACCTTATATATACGCACATAACTATTAACATACACACCTAATACATTTAATATACCTACTCACAGTCATATCAAAACAATAGTGAACATATCGACAAATATATCTACATGTTACACATTTACGACGTAAACTCACACCACAGACATATGATAACCACGTACTAGTAACACATATAATAACACTCGTTACGTAATAGTACTTATCACGTATAAGCCCATTATTGCCAATAAAAGATCAACCCAGACAAAATTAGTGATTACAATTTTAATTTAGAATATGACATTAACTTAGTTAATTAAATTAGAGCCTTAATTAGGGTTAGAACTTAAATAATTAGATTCATCAATTAAATTAGGAATATTGTTCAATTTAAGGTTTAAATATGAATAGTGCTCAAGTAATTGGGTGTTATTTCATAAATACCCTAACTTTAATAATATTCATAGTTTTTTTAAACAACAATTCAATTAATTAGAATATTTTAAGTTAGGACTTAAAATCGGCAAGACAATAACCGGTCATGCATTCAAACCTTTTATGTTGGGATATATTTTTGAATATGAATCGAGGTGCCCTAAAGTAACTGCGTGCTTCTAATTTCATATTCGTTCCAAAATATATTTTCTTATAAAAGGATATCTTCATTTGGAATTAAAATCCATTTAATAATTATGGTTAAATTAAATTCAAATTATTATATGAAATGCCAAAATGCCACGTAAAATTAAAAGGTACTGATAACGGGCGTTTGTGGGGGTGCTAATCCTTCCCCACACGTAACCGACTCCCGAACCCAAATTTTAAAGAAACGAATCTCTGGTTGTTTTATGGTGTCCGGTCTACCAAAGTGATTGGTGGCAACTCCAAATGTTTTTTAGATTAAATAAAAAAGAAAAATCAAATTATTGTAGTTAATTAAATAAAAACCTGATTAAATAAGAAAATTAAAATTTTAAGATAAAATGAATTAAAAAGGGTCAAAACCCTATTTTGCAAAATAAATCGTCAGGCTATTTTCATGCCACAGTTAAAAAATGGTCACGACAATCCACATCTAGGCTTACCTTGTAGAGCTCGCTTGCATGTTCGGTTTGCAAAGCCTTCATCCTTTTCTTGACCTTTTCTAATTCATTTCTCAAAATATCGGCTTCTAAAGGGATTATCTTCATGTGCTCTTCTAGTGTCATGGCTGGCCCTTGATCTAACTTTGGAATTTCATCATTTATCCTCCACCGCCTCCAAAAGTCATAATCAGAAGTGAACATGTATTTGTTATCTCCCTCCACCTTTATACAGTAGCAATGATCCCAAGCCCCAGAGATATTCTAAACATTCTCTTTGAATTCACCTTTGAAAGCAAATTTGGTATGACTCAAACCCGAGGTAACATGAACAAACTGTCGAGACCCAAACTGCCTTGAAACCAACAAAGGGGCACAACCAATCCCTCCATGCAAACCCAACATCATTAACCAATTATAATCTCCACACCGGTATAAGAAGTGAGTAACACTGCCTAGCCAAGGTACTCTCCAAACTATGTCACCTTCTTGAAGGTTCTTGAGAATCAAGGTCTACTTCTTCTTGTTGAAATCTTCTCGCTACTCCATGGCCAAATATTCTCGTAAGGGAGAAAAGCTTTCCAAGAATATGACGGGTAAAACTTTCTTCGGTGTTTTCCAAAAGTGACTTTGGATCCAAACCTGAAGCAACCGAGCACAACCTCTAAGTCGCTCGTCTTCGTGCCCTCGAATAGCATTCAGAGAAATAAAAGTCTCGGTCAAGATTGCCGGTGCCGGATTCGCCTTCATCTTCAAGCGTTCGAGTAAATCCAAGACAGCTACATCGATGCCATTCAAGACTCTCAGAAAGATTATCAAACCATATACCCCAAGGTAAATAAGTCCATCTTCATAACCTCATCCAGGTGCATAGGTATTACATCTCAAATGCACTCCCATGAAAAAGCAACATTATCACCCCGATTCTAAATTAAGCCTTTTACCCAATCTTCGCTCATTCTGGCTATATTTCTGAGCTTGGCAAGATAACTCTGAGACTTCAGGTGCTTAGAATAAATCCAATCTTTTTAAACATTTCTATGATTAAGTAGTGTTGTGTACTCTTCAATTGTAGACACATGTCCTCCCCGTTAAAAGTGAAACAACAAAAGGCAGGGTTCTAAAACTGAAATAAGGCTCGAAACATGGGTTCATTGATTCTAACATACATCAAATCGGCTACATCACCATAGCTATCACAGAACAGAATCTTTAACCTCAAATCCCAACTTTCCCATATCTTTTTCAAGTCATGAAGATCACTTTGTTGTAGACTCACATAAGTATACCATGATACTATACGGTCGCTCGGCAAACTGTCACCTTGAACTCTTTGGTTGCTCTCGGACCATTGTCGGACTTGTGAGTTGATATCCTCATTCTTAAGATACCTCCCATTATAATGAAAGATCTCTAATTGGGTGAACAACTTCGAATCAACACCTTTATGTCATGTAATGTAAATGCAAAAAGAAAAACAAAAAATAAAATAAACAAGACACAAAAAAATTATTATCGAATAAATAAATAAATAAATGGGACAAGAATTAAAGAAGAAAACTAAATCAACTAAACAAGAAGTAAACCTAATTGCATCCCATCTAAAACACCTAGGTTATCCGCATGGCTCTAAAGGGGTAGGCTTTCTATATTTTCTACATGTAGTTTTGGTACTAGGAGGGTACCCGAACTGTCCTCGCCCCTACTAAGGATAGCAAGGCCCCCAATCATCACCCGTTATAGGCTCATTTCAACCGAGTTCAATTCAGGGGACCTATTCGCTATGTCTGTACGGAGAAACAATATTCCCACAAAGACATAAGGTACTCAAGCCCCGAAGGTACTTACTAGGCCCATACGAAGGAACGATATCCACACAAAAACACTAGCGTTCCCTCCACTTAAACGGACAGGTTTATATGTCAAATTTTAAAATACGTTAAAATAAACTCGCATTTATAAATAAATATTAATTTAATTGTCACTTTAATTCACAGCTTCTGATATTAATAAAGTGGTAACTATATTTTATTTTTCTTGAAAAATGGCCTGGCTCATTTTAGTTTTAAAAAACAAAACTAGTCCCCAGCGGAGTCGCCATGTTGTAGCGACGTTTCTAAAAATTCAAGTTGGCTCGATGTATCCCTCTTTTTGAAAGTATTTGCTTTAAAGGGGATTTATTTTAAAAATCACATTTTTGGAAATAAAAGACTTGGAGTCACCACCGGTCACTTGGATTAGATAGACCGGACACCGAAAATAAAACCAGAGATCCTGGGTTTGGGAGCCAATTACGAATGGGGAAGGTTTTGCACCCCTACTACGTCCAAACATGGTACCGAATTAATTATTGCTTTGTTAATATAAGATTTTGAAAATTAAAGTGACAATTAAACCAAAATTTGGTTCTACATGGGAGTTAATTTTAAGGGCTCCACTATTTGAGAGTAAGCGACAAAACCATCACCACTGCGACTGGTACTAGCCGCGCTTATTCTCGAATAGAAAGGCACCACATTGACAATTCATATCCCGAATGCAGTACTTAACATCATGACAACTAATCATAAACGAAAGATTCACATGCCTAATTTGTATTCAACATACACATATATAAAGAAACATGGCAGTGGCAAAATGTACATAACATTTCAAACTATATTATATAACATGTATGTACATAAAAGAGAGATATATATAATATAAATATATTTAAAAAACAAATATATAACATATAATATATATTGTCCAAAACATATATCATATATTATATGTTATATACTATAAAACTATAGGTTATACATAGGCCATATAAAAATATATAACGTATATACATCAAAACTATAGATTATACACTAGATATAAAACTATATATATCATAGAAGATATATATGTAACACATATGTATGAAAACTATATATTATATTATATATCAAACACATAACATGTACCAAAAACAATATATTACACAAGAGATATGTATTATACTAATATGCACATACCAAGACTATATCATACATATATACATCATAATATCTCAAAATGAAAAAATAGACATTAAATAGGACTAAAATATAAATAAAATAAAATAAATTACAGAGCATAAATGTAAAATGTATGAAGGCTGAGGCGAAATGGTAAATGTTTTAAAAGGCAGAAGGACCATATGTGCAATTAAATAGGGGCGGGAGGATTTAAAAAATAGACCATTTGTCATTTTAAAAACAGATATAAAAACCCATTTTTATCTAAAAACTGAAAATTTTCTTATTTCCCTAAAAAAATAGATAACTCCTTCCCCTTTTCCTCTGAAATCGGGATGAACACCGTCGTTCATCCCCAAACCTAAAGATCGACCAATATTCCTAGTTTTTGGTGACTCCTCTGCCGCATCAGCCACCAGTCGACGGAGGTCGGCATTCCCTAAACTCGTCCAAAACACTTTTTTTCTTTAAACCCTAATCTCCTCAAATCTAAACCTTATTCCACTTGAAAACCACAAAAACCCCTTTTTGTGAAAACAAAAATCGAAAACAAACTCCCTTGCCTGCTTATCTCCTCACCGATTCACCACACTTGGCCTCGAGGAGGCCGGCAGGCTTATCACCGGTGAGGGAGAGCAACAGACGCGGAGAAGATGAAATGTCGCAAAGGTAAAAAAACAAAACTCTATCTTTTTTGTATGTATGCACTTCAAAAGTAATAAGAAGAGGAGATACCTCTGAGAATTTTCCTTTTTCTTTTTGCTTCAATGTTTGCAGAATGAAAATCCCCCTTACAAATATTTTAGGGTTTCATATATATACCTTGATAATTACACTGATTTAAGAAAAAAAAGGAAAACCTAAAAATTCTACTATTGGTTGCCTTCTGGAAATTTAGTGCATCGTTGCATCCTTTGAAATGTTGTGTTGCTCCCTTACAACAGTTTAATTTTTTTCTTCTGATAATCGTCCTTTTGTGTCTCTATGGCCGATCGTGAGGTAGGAGGGGATCAGATCGAGAAGCGACTTGTGGAGCAAGGCTCTGCCGTGGCCTGACAACTGTGACATAGAGCTCGACTATTGGTCATCCTTTCCAACATGAAGGTGTACTGGGAAGATAGGCAGATGTGCGCGGAGGCTACGTAGAAGATGAAACGATGGGCACGTGCAAGTGGGGAGCTAAGGAGTCGCTTGTGAGCTCCATGTGTGCGTGGGGTTTTCGAGGGGTCGCGCATGCGATGCGTGATGAAGCTGAAAAGATGTCTTTGCTGAAATCATTAGGTATGGCGGCTGTGATGTAGCTGCACAAAAACAAGGCAAATTAGGGTTTCTTATTTATTAGATTAGGTTTTTAGGGTTTAGGCCTAACGAGCACTTTTGTATATATATATATATATATATATATATATTTTCTTTGTAAATGGATTGTATATATATGGACTAGAATTTATAAAATGTAGGCTTTTTATTTAAAGTTTTTCTTTTGGGTTTTCAGATCTGTTTAATAATAATAATAAAACAAATACTAAAACATAGACAAAAATTAGTGATTATAATAAGAGAATGTGAGATTATGGAAAAATATATGTATATCTTGAAGTGGAAAAGAGAGTTTTGATGGTTCACGCGGTTCGTCCATGTTAATTTGGACGGAGAGCCACACCCATAAAAGTATCACCAATATAAGAGAAAAAAAGGTTGAAAAAAGATGATGAACAATGGAGTGACTGAATAAGGATTCAGACCTCCCTCTTTAGTCAGCCTTGTATGGGTATTTAAATCCCATAGCTGATAGGTGGTGTCAGGTTCAAACTTTAATGACTAGGACGTATAGTTCTGACTGTCAAATAATAAAATCAATAAGTAGGTCCAAAAGACTTGATACTCACTATGTCAATTGTATTGTAGTCTTTTAATGGGTTATACACAAATACTTTAAAAGTTCAAGGGCTATGTGTTCGATAAACTCTGAATTCTTTTTTACAAGCGAACTTCTGAATTCTAAACTATAAACTCTGAACAATAAATCACAAATCTATTCTTAAATCTTGAATCCTAACCACTAACATTAAAACTCTAACTTTAAATCTTAAATTCTAACCTTTAAACCCTAGAAACTAGGCACATGTGAAAAACTTCTATTGTACCACATTTTTCCTTATTTAATTGGATTCAAATATATTCTAATTTTTAATCTGACTATACCTTGTAATATTCTCAGGCCCAGGTCTAATTCTACTTGCGATTTTAAATGTACGAGCCGGATTTAACAATTGGGCCGGGTTGGATCAGGTCTGGTTCGAGGCTTTCCAACTTAAAAGAACTTTCGATATTCCCACCAGAAGATACGCATACGCAGACTCGAATTCAGAATTCCGTTTCTCTCTGGACGAAACGAAGATCAACGATTTAAGAAGAGGAGATACCTCTGAGAATTTTCCTTTTTCTTTTTGCTTCAATGTTTGCAGAATGAAAATCCCCTTACAAATATTTTAGGGTTTCATATATATACCTTGATAATTACACTGATTTAAGAAAAAAAAGGAAAACCTAAAAATTCTACTATTGGTTGCCTTCTGGAAATTTAGTGCATCGTTGCATCCTTTGAAATGTTGTGTTGCTCCCTTACAACAGTTTAATTTTTTTCTTCTGATAATCATGCAAGTGGCTTGGGGAGCAAGGCTCTGCCGTGGCCTGACAACTGCGACATAGAGCTCGACTATTGGTCATCCTTTCCAACATGAAGGTGTACTGGGAAGATGGGCAGATGTGCGCGGAGGCTACGCAGAAGATGAAACGATGGGCACGTGCAAGTGGGGAGCTAAGGAGTCGCTTGTGAGCTCCATGTGCGCGTGGGGTTTTCGAGGGGTCGCGCATGCGATGCGTGATGAAGCTGAAAAGATGTCTTTGCTGAAATCATTAGGTATGGCGGCTGTGATGTAGCTGCGCAAAAACAAGGCAAATTAGGGTTTCTTATTTATTAGATTAGGTTTTTAGGGTTTAGGCCTAACGGGCACTTTTGTATATATATATATATATTCTTTGTAAATGGATTGTATATATATGGACTAGAATTTATAAAATGTAGGCTTTTTATTTAAAGTTTTTCTTTTGAGTTTTCAGATCTGTTTAATAATAATAATAAAACAAATACTAAAACATAGACAAAAATTAGTGATTATAATAAGAGAATGTGAGATTATGGAAAAATATATGTATATCTTGAAGTGGAAAAGAGAGTTTTGATGGTTCACGCGGTTCGTCCATGTTAATTTGGACGGAGAGTCACACCCATAAAAGTATCACCAATATAAGAGAAAAAAAAGGTTGAAAAAGATGATGAACAATGGAGTGACTGAATAAGGATTCAGACCTCCCTCTTTAGTCAGCCTTGTATGGGTATTTAAATCCCATAGCTGATAGGTGGTGTCAGGTTCAAACTTTAATGACTAGGACGTATAGTTACATTTCACAAATAATAAAATCAATCAGTAGGTCCAAAAGACTTGATACTCACTATGTCAATTGTATTGTAGTCTTTTAATGGGTTATACACAAATACTTTAAAAGTTCAAGGGCTATGTGTTCGATAAACTCTGAATTCTTTTTTACAAGCGAACTTCTGAATTCTAAACTATAAACTGTGAACAATAAATCACAAATCTATTCTTAAATCTTGAATCCTAACCACTAACATTAAAACTCTAACTTTAAATCTTAAATTCTAACCTTTAAACCCTAGAAACTAGGCACATGTGAAAAACTTCTATTGTACCATATTTTCCTTATTTAATTGGATTCAAATATATTATGATTTTTAATCCGACTATACCTTGTAATATTCTCAGGCCCAGGTCTAATTCTACTTGCGATTTTAAATGTACGAGCCGGATTTAACAATTGGGCCGAGTTGGATCAGGTCTGGTTCGAGGCTTTCCAACTTAAAAGAACTTTCGATATTCCCACCAGAAGATACGCATACGCAGACTCGAATTCAGAATTCCGTTTCTCTCTGGACGAAACGAAGATCAACGAACCCTAGCGAGTTAGCCGATTCAGATTTGCCCAAGCAGGCTATAGCTGAGGCCCCATCAAGCTCCGGTTTTTCTCCGCTAATTGACTATCTCCGAGTTCGGTTCTTTCTTCCTATGCCCTCAATTCTTCCCCATTGCTTACATTTCTATATTGATTTTTTGAGTTATCATTTCATTTTTTTGTTTGTTTAATGTTTGCCTAATCTATTAAAAGCAATTGCGATAATTAAAAAGGAAAGGAAATTTTTATATAAAAAATTAGGGAAATCGATGTATTTTCGAGTGGAATGTTTTTCATAAATGTGGTTGAATTAGATATACGAGTGAGGTGAATTGAAATAATCTGTATGAAAATCTTACTTCATCTGGTGACACGCATGCTTTGTTTATGATAGATGACAAGCGCTTGGACAGATAGGAGCTTTGCAATGATACATAGGGGGGATAGGAAAGGAGCTAGAGAATCTGAGTGGAGTTTTGGGTTTTTTATTTGTTTTGTTTTAACAAAATGGAGATTGTTGCTCGCTTGTGAAGCTCTGGCGAAATGCTAGTGGGAGGATGAGAAGGCTGAATTAAGTTTCGAATCTTGTTCTAGCTTGTGGAGCACTGCTCTCTGTTGGAGGACTTGTTCACTTGGTGTCAACTTCATGCTTTTGGGTTTACAATGATACATATAGAGGGTATAGAGGGGAGTGGGAAAATAAGGGTGTAGTCGTGGGTTTTGTTTTGTTTATTGATTGGAGATTGTTGTTCCTTATGCTGGCTAAATGTTCCTGGGTGCTTGACGAGACCAAATTATATTTCAAATCTTTTTATAGCTTGTGGAACATCTGCAAAGCAAATGAGCAATGGAGCTCTTGGAGCACAGTTCTCTATTGGAGGAATTGCTCACTTGGCGTGCTTCATGGCTTTTGGTTTTGCAATAGCCTTTTTTCCTTACCTTCGTAGTGGATGTTGATGATAATGGGAGTTTGTGTGGACAGAATTACATTAATTTTTTAACTGGGACTTTTCTTTCTCTATTAATTTGGTTCAGTTTTTGTGGATGCAGTGAGATATTTGTATTAACTTTTTCTGTTACTGGAAATGAGTGGCCGATTCTCTCGCACAATCTATGTTGGGAACCTACCCTCTGATATTAGAGAATGGGAGGTTGAAGATCTATTCTACAAGGTAGACCTTTTTCTAAGGTGTTCTGAATCATTTAGCTGATTACTTGCTTTAATGAATTTTCTTAGGCTTGCTCATGATTTTAATGAATGTATATTGGACTTGTACTTGGATTAAATGAACCACGGCATTAATGTAATTAAGTGATCTATTTACTTTTGGTTGATTACTAGTGTTGTTTTATAACATGTCCATCTCTTTTACAGTATGGTCGTATTTTGGATATCAAATTGAAGATCCTGCCGCGCCCTCCATGTTATTGTTTTGTTGAGGTATGTCTGATCTTAATATGTTTTCACAGAGGATGCATATCTAAACAGTAACAACGTCTTTTGTTTGTGTTTGTTTCATAGTTTGACAATTCAAGGGATGCTGAAGATGCAATCAGGGGTCGGGATGGTTATAACTTTGATGGTTGTCGTTTGAGGGTAATACTAGATTGTTATTGTTTTGATTTGTATCCTATTGATATACAACTTTTCCTTTATCTGCTTTTCATTGTAATTGATGTAGGTTGAGATTGCGCATGGTGATAGAGGACAACCCTCAAGTGATCGTCGGGGTGGATATGGTGGGGGTGGATCTAAATTTGGCACCTCACGCCATTCTGAATATTGAGGTCCGTTTAGTATTTTAACTGTGTTCTCGTTATTAGCCTGTCTGGCTTTATTTGTACTAAGAGATAGTTCTTCACATTCTGTTGGTCCTGCAGTTATTGTGCAAGGACTCCCTTCTTCAGCTTCCTGGCAAGATCTGAAGGTTTAAGAACTTTTAAGACTCAAAAAGAGATCTTAAGCTTTGTTAGTTCTGCTGTAACTCTTAACTATTTTGTAAATTCTTTTCAGGATCACATGCGAAAAGCTGGTGATGTGTGTTTTGCTGAAATTTTGCGTGACAGTGATGGTATGAGCTATTTGCAGTCCATGGTTACTTTATCTCCTTGCTGCACAGATTTTTATTTGTTTTGTTCTGTTTCCTTTTGATGTTTAGACACATATTCTTACCTTGTTCCAATTCTTTTGGCCGTAAAATGATGCTATTTGATATTCTTATATCCTAATGAGGGCACACTTATATGGGACGTTTTTTATGTTTAATCGCCGTTTAGAATTACAAGATCAGTTGTCCCTACCACATCCCTCTTTTATGGAGCATCCGATTCTGATTTATGAGTTCTTATGTGTTGAATTAGTTATTATGTCTTCATGATTTTCCAACTAATTGACGTTGTTCTTATGCCTTCATGATTTTGAATGAGTTTTCATTAATTATCTCTATTCATTCAGGAACTTTTGGTATTATTGATTATACCAATTATGATGATATGAAATATGCTGTAAGTGGTTTAGAGAGAAATTTTGACTAACTCACCATGATTTTATGTTTCTTCAGTGCTTATAATTGAACTGACGTGTTCTAACATTTTACAGATCGGTAAACTTGATGACACCGAGTTTAGAAATCCTTGGGCAAGAGCTTATATTCGGGTAACGTGGTTATGCATTATTCTCCTGTTACCAATTTACTGTTGTTACACCCTCATAATTTGTTTTTGAGCTGTTAAATGGTAATTGGTCCTGAAAAATTTTGTGGATGAGGAGTGTTCCATTATCTATGTGGTTTGATCCTTGAAACCTTCTAATTGTTGCAAAGTTATGGTTCCTATATGCTCAGGCATCTGGGACTAATGCTTGTACTTTGACAAAGTTCTAAAAACATGAATCAATATGGTCTGACCATTCCTCTGTTCTCCGTGGAACCCTAGTGTTTGTGAAAATTCCCGTTAGTTATAAATTGCAAAGGATTTCTGACATTGTGGTTGTAACAATTTGGAATGTGTAGATCCAGACATTTATTTGTGGAAATCGTTTTTCCTTTCTGTTATTTCAACAGTCTGGAATTTTCAAATTCGGGTTTCATTTTGATAAACCTCTAGTTTTTATTTGTTCGTCTATTTGAATAGGTGAAGAAATATGAGAGCAGTCCATCCAGGAGTCGAAGCAGCAGCCGCAGCGTTAGAAGAGATCGCAGGCACAAATCTTTTTTTCCTTCTCTCTTCTGTCTTTTTCATTTTTTCCTTTAAAAAATCATTAAGTGCACGTCAAGCCTCCCTTCTCTTCAGCCAATTTTGTTTTCGTATTCAGTAAATCACGGGAACAATCTGCGTCCAAATCTCCAGTTAAAACCAAATCTGCCTCTCCCGTTAAGTCATCCAGGTAATTGGGGCTCAACTTCTCTGCTTTATTAACATTTTTCTTTCCTTTATTATTCAGTTTTGCTGTATATCTTACCTTTTATGAAAACACTTTTCCCACCCTTTTTTATTCATTGACTCAACACAAGATCGAGATCAAGGTCCAGATCACCTGATAAGGTACGCTAAATCTGATTCCCTATATTCGATGCTACGGTCCACTACTGTCTCGGTTGCTTGTGTTTATAGGTCACATAAATCTAACAGGCAAACTATTAATGGTGCTTCATTCCGTACATATTAATACATTGTACGTGTACTTTAGGACATGAAATGATTTACTGTGGGGTGTATTTTAAACTTTAAACGTAAACCAGATCTACTTTGGATGACTAGTTTGAAATTGCTTCTCTTAATCTCATTTATGTTACCGATTATATTTCCAGGCCAAACCAGTTAATGAATCCAGCATTGCTGGGCTGAATGGAGTCCGAGGGGAAATTACATCCCATCATATCTAAGATGAGTATTACCGGATACCGTCTATGAAGACGATGTAGGTATGAATGGAGGTTGTGTAGTATGTTACCTGAATTTATGTAAAAAACTGTTGGATGATGAACCCATTTCTATCATTTTGATAGTTTATTTTTTTTCTTGGTTCCAAAATCTCGAACACTGTTTTAAGTTACTGCAATTAAAAACAATACAAGCTATTTTTATTTTTATTTTAGATTAGACTGATAATTAATTTGAATTAATATAAATACTATGTAAATTTATATGAAAAATGCTTGATGCTATGGAATGTTATATACGTCAACAAAATCTTTCACGGTTGGATGATATCATTTATATGAAAAGTGCTCCAGTATAATAACAATGAAATAAAATCTATAATCTCATAACCTTAAAGTTTAACGGATAAATTTCAATTTTTTAGGAAAGTTTGAGGATCAATTTGAGTATTTCCCTTTGAGTAGTAAAATCTTACAGCTGCAGAGACGGGCCTTGTCCCACTAAGCAGCTGATTTCCTAACAAATGAACCTTGAGAAGCCTGCATGGAATAGCTACATCATAAGTTTGTGACCCCTTAAACATGATACAAACGACAACAGACAAAATAAAGGTGATCAAGAAATAACTTAAATTCATAGAGAAATCAAGATTGAAGATGAAAAAAAAAGTACTCTAAACAAAGCTATGAAATTGAGATGTATACAGGAAAGTTGTGAGAATAAGAGAGAAGATTTATTTTCCCTTGTTTAGAGGTTTTAATTTTGAGAGAGATCATCCGGAGGTGGTCGAAATTCCACTGCCATGTTTTGATTTTTATTGAGTAATTATCCGTTAGTTCTAACGGTCAAACCTGACGGTGTTTTTTGATCGGCATAAGATTAATAAATACTCTCAACGTTTGATTGAATAATTACTTTAGTTAATATTCTTTTTTTTTGAAACAATTCAATCCCCAATAGATTAGACCTTGCGGAAGGGAGTGCCTGCACAGTTGTTTTGAGACGATTGAAATCAGAAAAATATCTACAGAACCACATCAAATAAACAAGAATGTAATCACGGAAAACCTTCCTTCCGTAACATCTCAAGGTAATGTTTGTCAGTAGTCTAAGCGGCTTGAGTCACCAGATCTATAATTAAAGAGCCATCTCAGCATCCCTGTACAAAATAGCTTAAATCCCTCTCTTACGACAAACGATACCAGCAGTCAAAGATCTTAAAAAACCTAAAGAAAAATGTGATAAAAAGAGGTAAAAGTAAAACGTAGATAAACATTAAGAAGCAAAGGGAACTCAGGAAAGTTTACAAAAGTAGTGGAAAGGGAACTCATAACGATCATTAGCCTACAAAAGTATATGCTATCAACAAGGGAAAAAGCAATGTACCATTTATAATCACAACCAAATCAAACCCTTTTTTTCTAGTGATGCCCACAAGAAACAAGTACAACGTTTTGAGAACTTGCATTGACGTGAACTACTCAAACAAGTTTACCTTCCATGGGCTGGTGATTGTCCGTCAAATCAGAGTGGCACAAGCATTTCCTCATCTTCTTGTTGCTGGGAAAAAGCTAATCAAGAAATTCCATAGAAAAATCAAGATCGAAGATGAAAGGGAAAGGGAAAAAACCCTAAACAAAGCTATGAAATTGAGAGGTAAACTAAAAAGTTGTGTGAACAAGAGAGGTCACCAGAACCACCGCCTTATTTTGATTTCTTGATCATCTATCTGAGTATTTATCCACTGGTTCTAACGGTCAAATCTGACTATCTTTATTCATATTTTTCTTTTCTTTTCTTTTCGAATTATGAAATTAATTTGCAGGCATATGATTTAAACGGCAAACTCCCGAAATTTGAAAAATATGCGGCATTTCCAGGTTCAACTGATAAACGTAAGCCGCGTAATATACCACCTGAAAACTACATATTTCTTGTTAGTTTAAGTTTGAGTATTCGATCGAATTGAGTCAGAAATTTTGAGTTATTATAATTGACGAGAGTCTTATTTTATAATTTAAATTTTATTTAAATTTTTTTAAATCGAGTTATTCGAGCTTTTGTATAAATTTAATTATAAATATTATAATGTTATGGTACTAATTAGTTTTAATTTAAACGATTTTTATATAACATTATGCGACTTATATTTATTCATACGCGATATACATATATCAAGCAGAATTGAGATACTTGACTCAAACCTGAAAATCAATTTACTAATTACTAAAAATTTCAAATTATTTGAGTCTCATTTTAAAACTCACTTTATTTAAAAAGGAAAAAACTTTGATACACAGGCCGTGTAAACTTTAGTTTACATGTGCCTTTTAGTTTTAGGGGTTAGGGTTTTAGTTTAGGGTTTAAGATTTAGGGGTTTAGGTTGTATGGTTTATAATTTAAGGTTAGTGTTTAGAATTTAGGGTTTAGAGTTTAGAGTGTGGGGTTTAGTTTTTTAGGGTTAGGGTTAGAAATTTAGGATTTGGGGTTTTATAGTGTAAATACACATGCTTGTGTAAAATTAATTTTACACAGCCTGTGTATCAAAGTTTTACCCATTTAAAAAATTCGAATCGAGTTTACAATAATACGATTTGAATAAAGTTGAGTTAAATTTTTTCAAGCCGAAAAAATTAATTTTTCCAATTTATATTTTACTCACTCCTACTCTCGCATATGTGCAATTATATTTTAAACATATCATCCTACCAAGCAATTCATTTGGTTGAAAGAAATGTTGTATTATAAATATATTGTGATATTTTGCAAATGAATTAATCAAAATTTTAGTATTTGAAGATAGGTTTTAAGCTCGTTTTCTATTCGTGCGTGGGTCGGGACTCGAGGGCCTTTTCTTTTTATCAAGAAGTAATTTTGAGAATTATCCAACCGACAAATACGCAGTTTAGAAAATTAAAGTTAGAGTTTAAGGTCTTTATAAGGATGTGTGGTAGTTTTAGAAGTCCGCTTATAAAAAAAACCTTCTAAGTGATGCCATCAAATAATTATTCATTAATTAATATATAGTTATAAAGAATTTGTACTTAGATTTATATTTTTTCGTGTTATTGTTAATAATGTTTTTAATTGCTTTATTTAGAAATTATGTAAAAATATTTTAAAAAATAATATCTTTAAATTCATATTTATTACTTATTAATATATTTTATTTTACTAATTTAACACTTGATTAATTTACGATGTTGACTTAACTAAAATTTTATTGACTAATAATATAATTTATTCATGATATTTATTTATGAAGAATGTTAATTAAGAACGCGGAACGATGATAGTCATTGTCGATATATTAAATGGAAACAATGAAGGCGTGTTATGAGGCCATCATATTTTTTTTCCACTTTCTTCTACACAAAGACAAAACAAATCATTGTACAAAATCTTTTAATTTTAAACTCAAAATCCTTCATTCAAAATAGAAAAACAAATAACCTCAAAGTATACAAGAAATGTTATGCAGAAAAAAATATTTAGTTAAAGATAAATAAACAGAAAAAAACAACAAATCTTTTAAATATTAAAAAAACTTCATGGTTAAACCCTATATCCTAAACCTAAACTCTCATCGACAACTCAACAACCTTACCAATCTCACCCTCACCGTCTCAATCACACAATGAAGTCCCAATAGAGCATAATATTTAATGGCAAGTGAAACTTACAAAGAGTGATGGAAGGGTGTAACTGCAAGAGGTTTGGCGAGAATTTGCATTACATTTCTTATAGAAATTTGGGTGCTTTGTGGTTTTTTAACATGAATGGAATGGACATTTCAATGTATTAATTTTTATAGAATAGGAAAAAGGAAATTAAAATTTTTATGTCCATTCTCTGAAAAGAAAATGAAAACTTGTTTGAAATTGGAGAATTTATCTTCACCCTTTAGCATTGATGTATAGTTTTAAATACTCAAAAGGTGAAATTTGATTCTGAAATCGAAGCAAGACGACGTAAGACGATGATGGTATTAACAGTAGATTCACATAGTTGGGTTTTGTTCATTCATATAAACCAAGCCCACTTGGTTGAGCCCTAGTCGTTTGACCCGAACCAGTCGAGTCCAATATTCGTACTAGACCTAAATATGCCGACCTGACCCGAGTCAACCCATTGACTGTTGACTTTGACTAAAGCCAACTTTTTTTTTTCGAAAACTCCTATTTTAGGTTTTTCAACGTTAAGAATTTGATTTTAAAGTCTGTTTCATAAAATTCTAACCCAAAAGCCTCCGAATCTGACCTTGAACATGCATATGTATTTAAGTATATCATTTAAGAGAAATTATATTAAGCCATAATTTGACCTGAGATGTTATTTATTTAAAGGTACTCGGGACTCACCTGGTCGATAGTCTGCTTAGCCTATCCCTTCTCGATCCGCACACCCGCTCGCACCTATAGTTACTCGTATGGTCTTAAAAACTTAATGAATTATTAAATTGAATTATTCTCTGGTAGCGACCATATTCCGTTATGATTTAAGATCTAACCCTACTGTAGAGTGTAGCGAGGCGGGTGCTCAGTAGACCCTTGTGTCCAGCTTTTTGAGGCGTGTTCCTATTGTGCTATATTACTGTTATATTACTGTTTTAATGAACTGTTTAAAATGTTGTCTCTGAATCAATTATGGAATGTTTCTCTGATTTGAACATGACCGAAAGTTTGCCTCTATGTATGATTAAAGTATGTTCTAGGTAACCGTTTTACTGAAAAACATTTATGTGTGCCTCATGATTTCTGATACTATTGTTTATTGTTTAAAACTAAAGTTTTATATGAGGTATATTATTGGGATATATTATGAAGTCTCTATAGGTTCAACCCTGATCCAGCTGGTAATTTCTTATGGACCCAAGGTATATCTTGGATAGGTTCTGACGTTTATGCTCGGGTAATTCCTTATGGACCTAAGGCAGCCCCTTATGTTGGCTCCTACGTTGAATGACATAGGGTAAGTTCTTATGGATGCAGTTCTGGGGAACTACATACTGATCTATGGTTAGAGGGTAGTTAAGTGTTAAATAAAACTCTAGTTGTCTCCTTAAAATACTTTTTACTAAAATGATTTACAAATGTCTAAAAACTATCTGTATGAATATTCTGTACTTATTGGAACACACTGAGCTCCTTAACTCACACCCCAAATTTTCTTTTTTAAGATACTTTTACATAGGCTAGATTTAAGAGGTTACATAGTATTTTTAAAAGATAAAATATTTTTTAAAAAAAGAAACTGTGTTTAAATAGTTTAAAATTTTTATTTAAAAAAAATATTTTGATAAAAATATCTTTTCAAAATGAAAAAATATAAAAAGAAACAAATTAAACTTTTGAATCAAAGAAAGGTAAATTTTTAACTATAAAATTAATTTTACACGTGTATTTACACTATAAAAACTCAAATCCTAAATTTCTAACCCTAACCCTAAAAAACTAAACCCCACACTATAAACCCTAAATTCTAAACACTAACCATAAATTCTAAACCCTACAACCTAAACCCCTAAACCTTAAACTCTAAACTAAAACCCTAACCCCTAAAATTAAAATCACGTGTAAACTAAAGTTTACACAGCCCGTGTATCAAAGTTTTTTCGGAATAAAATACGTTTTATGACCCCTATATTTTAGTTAACAAAATTTCAAATTATAAAACACAAACCGTCAACTAAAATAGCTATTTTTTTTTCATTCAATTCGATCACGTGGTATGTTAGTCTACATACATTTATTAGTCGAACAGGAAATGCCACATTACGGTGCCGTATTTTTCAAATTCGGGGAGTTCTCCGTTTAAAATGAATCTCGCTTATAATTGACTTTATTAATTAAAAAAAGAGGGAAAAATCGAGAAAGAAAAGGGAAGTAGAGAGATTTGACCGTTGGGAGAGTAGCAGTAGCACCGACTCGGTGGGTATATATACTCGATAGATGATCAACAATTCTAAATATATCGGTGGAATTTCGACCACTTTCTGGTGATCTCTCTCTGGTGAAATCTTCTCTCTTATTCTCACAACTTTCGACTTTACCTCTCAATTTCATAGCCATGGCTGTCATGATCCCTACACCCATCAATGTACTCTCTTTCTTCCTTCTCTTTTGTTTTCTTGGATTGTTTTCTTTTTGATTAATTGATGCCTTTAGTTTTTTTAGGGTATTTTCTTTTATCTTCAATCTTGATTTCAATTCTTCCGATTCTGATTACCTTTTTCCCCGGCAACAAGAAGATGAGGAAATGCTTGTGCCACACTCTGATTTGACCGACAAGAAGGTGAGGAAATGCAAGTTCACAAAACATTATTTTGTTTTTTGTTGGGTTTTTTTTTTCTTTCTGTTTTGGTGATAGTAGTTGAGGATTGATGCTCTTAGTTTTGAGTTTCTTAGGCGTATATTGATATTTCAGGATGCTAAGAAGGGCCTGTTGTTCACTGGTTTTCCTTCAGTCCTCCAACTTCAGCTTAAAACCATTTGAATATGATTTTATCATTATTTCATTATACTGGTTTTTTCTTGCTGATGATAATCATCGATATCTTGAGTTCAAAAATTGGTTGGCATGTTCTGTTATATAACTTTTAAATGAATTTTGCTTACTTATAATCATTTCCTTTTCAATGGAATGAACATAAATGGTGTGTTACAGAGGTGGATCGAGGACTCTCTGAAATTCAAGGACTTCTTGAGTTGTCAGTGCAGAGGTCATCTTGCAAAAGAGACCATCATAAAGATAGGGTGTTTGTGTATGCAAAAGGGCATGTGTATGTCTCAGCTCCTATTTCTTTCCTCTGCTCCCACCTTTAGCCTCCACATTAGAATTCATTTGGTTTATTTATCATCTTAATTCTGATGGTTGTTAACTTGGCAGGTTTTCATTCCTTCCACTTTTTAGGTCTGGGCAACCAAGTGGATTGGCCTGCCGACATTATTTTGATTCCTGGTGCATTGGAAATATATTCCGATATATTCAAGTTTCTGATACAATTGAAGCTTGTTGTTTTCTCACTAACTGATGTATGGTGCTCATTAAAGCTACAAGAGACATGAATTTACAGAGATATGGCCATTTACAGAGATATTTGGTAACGATTTCCTTTTCCCTTGAAAGTCGCACCAAGTTGGTGCTTAATTTCTTAAGTCAAACCCAGTTGTCTTCGTTCTTCTTTGGTTAAATATGTATATTCTAGTTTATAGTTTCCTGTTTCAACTTCTCTTGGTTAAAGTGTTGGTAAATTACCCAATGTTCATCTATGCATATAGTTTCTCGGTTCTAAACCGAAAATTGAATCATCTTTAGTTCAATACAATTGAATTTGCATTCACAATCTATGTTGTACTTTCTGTGAATCAGCACTTGCAACATGAAAGACTTAGATTTAGGCACTCACAGGATGTAGTGCTTTTGAACTGTCAAAAGCGTCATCGTACACTACATGAACTAGAAGTGGGCAATTTTAACGTGTTAATAAAGTTGAGGTATAGTTAATACTTCTTGGCTTTAGTAAATTTTTTTATTGATCATAGTTATTATTACTATTATGGTCTCAAAGCCAAAACATTTATCTATTGACCAGGCACGTTTCCTTAAAATTTCACTCAGAATTTAGTGCTCACTAACCTTGCAGCTACAATTTTATTTCATCCTCCTTCCTTGACTACTGGCAAGCATGGGCGGGTGGGGAGGATTGTCTGATAGATTTATAAATGGTATTCCAATCTTCAATTTCTGTTAAAAAGTGTGATGGGTCTATAGGTGCGAGTGACTTTTTTTTTGCTCCTTTTCCCTTAAAATTTTGGTGCTAAAGTCAATCTACTTTCTAGTTTCTTAAGAAACTCGTACCCTTTCTCAATGTATAGATTACTTGGTGGTGGGCAGTAAAGTATCTAATGGTTCTGTAGGAAATAGAGAATTAGCCTAAAAGAGGGAGAATAAATTAGAATTTCTGCTTTTTGACGGTTAAAATCTGATAATGTACTTCATGGTATCTTACTGTCAAATTCTTGTATGGGGCAAAAGGCCTAAAATAGAAACCATTGTATAAAAGGTATATAGCTTTGTTGTTTCCTTTCTTTTTCTCAGATAGTTTTAGCATTTAGGTTGAATTAACATCGTTTTTGTTTCTTTCTATGCCAGACATCAGGTCAATCATTTTTCATATTGCGTGTTATCTCTTCAGCCTATTGTAGTTCGGTTTACTACATCGGTTTTTGTGCATTGCCTGCTGCCTGAAGCCAAGTCATTATCTTCTTTGTTTGAGTCGCAATTTAAGGACTTCCATTTTACTGGCTTTACTGAGATTATGGTTTTAAGTACATCATAGAAAAAGGGTACGATAAACGAGCTGCAACCGAACAGTTTGAGAATCGACCTCCACCGACCAAGATCGATATGACACTTCTCAGGTACCCCCGGAATGGCATGGTTGGCTTCACTTCATAACTGATCACACTGGAGATGAGGCAAGTCCTCTTCTATTATATCTATATACATAGACTGTGCTTAAAATCTAGACCTAGTAATAATGGACCTTAACATTATTACGTGACACGTAAAAAACAATTAAAGCACCGTGATGCAGAAAAATAATACAAACAAAACACAAATGCATGAATAATCAAATGATTTATTACGTCAAAATTCATAAAAAAATATAAAATACTTAAAAAAAATCATTTTTTGTAAGAGAAACGGAGCAAGGAAAGCCTATTGTACCTCGTAGCACATGCGCTTGCTCTGGAAGAAACAATGAACAACTTTGAAAAATAATATAATGAGTAACAATTTACATGATGGGGTTACTCTTTATTGAGGTAAAGGTCTATATTATCCATTTTTTATATAGATTATGTTGAGGCTTTGGAACATGATTTTTAAGTATTAGAGGCTTTTGAAATTGAGGGGAATGTTGTCTAGATAATTTTTTCAACTTCAGCTCATATGATTTGTTTGATACCAATACATTTTATCTGCAAAAACTATATGATGAGTAACTATTTATATGATGAATGTTACTCTTTATCAAAGTAAAGGTAAATTTCCTAGAAATCCAATTGTCTATTTTTTATAAATATTCAAGTTAGTCTTCGGACATGATTTTGAACGTTAAGGTCTCCTGAAATTGAGAACAATAATATTATGATTTTTGAAGCATTTTAGTACAACTTGTCTCACAAGTTGCTTAAAAATCAAAAATCTTTTGCAACTTATGCTCTCATGATTTCTATGAAACCTAAACTTTTTATCTGCAAAAGCAATATGATTAGTAATTATTTACATGATGAGAGTTACTCTTTATCGAGGAAAAGGTATTTAGATACCTTACTCTCCATTTTAAATATAGATTCATTTTGAGTATGTGCAACATGATTTTAAGTATTAGGAACTCCTAAAATTGAGGAGAATATTCTTGTTATTTTTGAGGTATTTTTCTACAGTTTGTCTCTGTGCTTCAAGACCTTTTCCTCCTACTAATATTTGGCAAGTTGCCTAAAAATCAAATATCTTTTGCAACCACAGCTTGAATGATTTCTATGCTACCCATACACTTTATTTGCAAAACCAATGAGTAACTATTTACATAATTAAGGTTATTCATTGCTGAGGTAAATGTGAATTATAGGATACCTATACGTTTTATCTGTAAAAATAATTTGAGTAACTATTTACATGATGAGGGTTACTCTTTATCGAGGGAAAGCCATACTATCTTGATACCTTGATGTAGATTGCAGATTAATGGAAATTGCAGAAAGTTAAGGAATTCTATTCCTAAATATCTAATTGCTGATATTTAGGATTTTATCAATAAATAGGAGCAAATTTGTAGCTGCTGATTTTGTGTAATAGGTGCAGATATAGTTGCTGATTTTTTGTGTAATTATTCCTTAAATTAACCTCTCTTGTAAACTATAAATAGGAGTTGTTATCGATAAAATATCAAGGAAAATAGAGAAAAAAAACTTCTTCTCTGCCTCAAAATCACTATTGTTCACATGGTATTAGAGGTTTTCGATCCTCTACAGAAATCCTAAATAGATGCATCCCATTTCTTCATCAGAAATCAATTCTGGAACTGATTTGAATTCTTGTCCAGAAAATTTTGATGTTTCCTCCACCTAAATAACATGCCATAAACTTGTTGGCAATAATTATCTTCAGTGGTCTCAATCCATGATGATTTTGTAACATCCGAAAAAGTGACTAGTAGGGTGATCATTATTAATTGGTAAGAATTAATTTAAGTGACTAATTAATAGTTGCATGTGTGACCGGAATTGAAAAAAAAACTACAATTAAGGTGCTATTATATTAAAGTGACTAAATTGAACAAAATGCAGTACTAGAGTATTGCATGTTAAGTAAATTATTGAAGATGGATTGTCCATGTGTCTAATGTTGGATAGATCATTAGGCTTAACTATATCGTGGGAAAAAAAACAATCATGTCCTTCCTCCTTCATTCCTTTAAACTGAAACCTTAGAGAGAAGGAAGAAGACAATTGATAGTATTTTGCTTATGGATCGAAGGATTTGGACTTGATTGTTGTTTAGTTGCCAAGCATGTAAGTTTTCTTCTTGTGAGCTTTTCTATTCGAAACAAAACTGTTGTTTTGATGGTGTTTTGATCGGTTCTTGCATGTTAGATTGTGGTTCTTAGATTAGAAATTTGGTTGTTGAAATTTAGATATAGAATGGGAAAATAAGCTAGAAATGAAACTTGAATTGATGATTGCAACTTAGTTGGGAGTTTAAGTTGTGTTATGAATGTATACATGCTGAAATTTCATATTTGAATCACTCAAAGAATTGTATGAACTTATGTCTAATTGAGAAAACTGCCCGAATGGAGTCTTGAGCTGTTTCGGTTTTAGAGTCATAAGAATGGTTTAAACTGTTAGATTGGTATTCAAAATTGTAATTAATGAATGGAAGATTAAATTGGTGATACTTATGAATCAAGGGAGGGTCTTTGAGGGAGTAATAGGAACTGTTTTAAGGTCTCTTGAACAAGTAAAAATCTGCCCTGTTTCGGACAATGCTTGGGACAGTTTGCTAGGGAGATTTTCTTTTCCTACAATGAGCTGCTGGAAAACAATGGATATAATGGTATTTAAGTGATCAAGAATCATGCTAGTAATTGAGTGGAAATCAAAAAAATGTTCATGAATTATATCTATATAGTAGAGAATTAAACAGTCTCGAAATTCTTGGGTTAAAGAAACTGTTTTAGGCAAATTGTTGTAGTCATTGATCAAATGATTCAATACATTGAACTGGTTTATTGCACATAAGAACGTTGTTTGTAGTTAGTTGAATGTGAAATTAACGGATAAAACTTGAAAGCTAATTAATCATTTCTAATGCAAAATGAATTTATTGTTATATCTAGACAAGAAGGGGATCGAACAAGACAATGAAAGACTCAAGGGAGTAGCGATTCAAGACCAAGATTAACTCAGAATACTTGTGAGTGTAATTTGCATCTGAATAAGTATAGCATTGCTAGATTGGCTTAATGGTTTGGTCACTACGTATGGCTTGTATGCCTATGCTTGTCTCTAAATACTAGTGATTGGTAAGTTAAAGGGTACCAAGGTAAGTCTGTTTGTATTTGATTTAACCGAACATGGTTCTATGTGAAATTTAGTTAATGCTTATACAACATTCTGATTGGTAGTTATATTCTTGAATGTTGCTAAGGGGAAATTGGTTTAATGCCTAAACTTTTGTAGTGAGCCCTATTAGATTAGTCCTAACGACATTGGCATGCCAATAGAAATTCTGAGCTCAGCCTGACCCGGACTACGGTCCCCTGAACGGTATTAAGGTACCCCTGATTTACTTAAAAGAAAAATATGATCCAATGGTACTAGATTGCCATTGCCTGATAGTACATTGAATGAACAAAAGTATGACAGGATTAATAGCTAGTCGAGTTATGTCTATCAACTAAGTTGCCTGTGAAAGTCTGACTCTTGAAATGTAGGATGAGCGAAATTTTACAACCTACAAATGGTTGCTTGTTGATGTTTTACACTTCTTGGAAGCATGATTATTGTTTCTCGTTAAGTTAAGCTTAGTATAAGCCTTCTAAATGATAAGTTTCGGGCATATTACTCATATGCCGATTGTTAAGGAGATGATAATGTTTCGATGAAGTACATATTTATTGTTGAACATTTGAATCATTTACATATGAGTTATTTTGATTACAATACTATATGTTTAAATTGAGAGGCTATCTATCTAATAGCTCACCCTGTTACTCTGCAGGACTTTCCGATTGCCAAGTTAATCTTGCGGAGTCAAATAAAGGTCACTAAAGCTCAAGAGTATGTTTTGTATTACTATAAATTAAACTCCTAGAAGGTGGCACTAGTTTGGTTAGTAGACTTATGAGCCTTTGACGACATTAAGGGGTTGTAAATATTAACTATCACAGGCTTTGTATTTCACGTTTTGGGTTGTTGCTTGATAATGGTTGGTTTTGTTTAAATGGCATGGTTGAATGCTTCGAATGAGCTAAGTAATCATGTGGGCATGTTTTGATTGAGTGGTGATAGTATGGCATGGCTAGTTATGCGCATGTGTATGTGTCTAATATATGTATGAGTTTTATGCGGATTTGAATCTGATTTGAGTATGTATTTTAGTTCTTTATACAAGTATTAATTTGGAACTCTTCATGTTTAAAGAGAAGTTTAATAGATCACACCCTTCATAAAATACTTGAATCATAATTGCCACAAGATAGTCTTATATACTAAACCTATATGTCAATCCTCTTAGGTTTGCATTGGCTAAAAATATCTAGGACATTCGATTTATGCTATAATTACCATCATATCAAGTCTATCGATTGAAAACAATTGAATTACTTCCTAACTTGATCACGCATGCTTATCAGTTGTATGCTATTGATGACTATAGCTTAATGACATGATTGTTTTATCTTCAAGGTTCTTTATCATGTAACTTTACCTTATTCGGATACTAGCTTGCTAGACAAGTTAGTTTGTCTACTTATTAAAGGTATATTCTTCTAGTCTGGGGGATTGGGGTATTACAGATTTATATCACTGCAAAGGGCAAAGCTGCATACATCTATGCAAACATGTCGAAACCAGATTCAAAAGATTCATCCTACTCCAAATGGGAGCGCGAGAACAACATGATTATGTCCTGGCTGTTGAACTCAATGGTTCTAAAAATAGGAGAGAATTTCCTTCTCTACGACACATCAAGTGTGATCTGGACTGCTGTAAAGGAAACCTATTCAAGCAAGGATAATGTTGCTGAATTATTTGACATCGGTAGCAAAATCAAGGAGCTTCGTTAGGGAGACATGAGTGTGACACAATATTTCAACACCATGACCAGGTATTGGCATCACCTTGATTTATTTGAGACTAATGAGTGGAGTTGTGTTGCAGCATTATACAAGAAAATTACTACCAAAAAGAGAGTGTTCCAGTTTCTATATGGCTTGGACAAAACCCTTGATATAGTTAAAGGGGGTATTAAGCACCAAATCTCCCCATTCCATTCAAGAAGCACTCTATGGAGTTCGTAGGGAAGAAAGTAGGAGAAATGTTATGCTTTCTACAGTCCATGCCTCTAAGGAATCAACCTTCATCACTCACACAACTTCTGGTAATAAAATTAGACCTGATGGACCTTGGTGTGAACACTATAAAAAGTTGGTCATCTCAAAGACTCTTGCTGTAAGCTTCATGGCAAGCCTGCTGACTGGAAACCACAGCGATTGCGCTGTCAAAGGGAAAATTCAGTAAATGTAGTCACCACAGAGCCTTCGACTAGTTAAGTAAGCATCAAATTGAGGATTTACAGAAATTGATTAGCCAACTGACATTCTACTGATCAATCTGCTGCCTCCACAAGTCAGAATGGTAGTATTTCGTTTCTTTCCACAACACGTTGGATAGTAGATTCTGGTGCCATTGACCATATGACAGGAAACAAGAGTTTATTTTTAACTCTTACAAAATAGAATAATTAGAGACAAGTGAAAACTGCTGATGGCTCCCTGGCTTAAGTAGAGGGGACTGGAATAGTTTTTATTAATCAAAGACAAGTGAAAACTGCTAATGTTCCTAATCTCCAATGCAATCTCTTGTCAATTATTAGATTGTGTCTTGAACTTTAGTGTTATACTAAATTTAGTTCCCATGGCTGTGTTTTTCAATAAATGGATTCGGGGAAGGTGATTGGCAATGCTGAGCTGTGTAGTGACCTCTATCTCATTGACGGTCAACCTCTTCCTAAGGGACAAGTCTTATCAAGTTGCACCTTTAATTATGTGTGTTTATCTTCCAGCATTTCAAATTTAAATTCTAATGAGATTATGTTGGCATTATCGTCTCGAACACCCTATTTTCTTTTATCTTTCAAATAAAATTTCAGCTTTATTTTCTTGTGATATATGTCAACTTGCCAAGCATAAACGAAATCCATATCCTCAATCTTGTTATAAACCATCTCAACCTTTTTTCTTTCATCCATAGTGACATCTGTGGTCCTTCTAAAGTTAAGAATATTACTGGAGCTAGGTGGTTTATTTCTTTTATTGATGATTACACTCGAATTACTTGGAAATATTTAATGAAGGAAAAGTCTGAAATAGAGGGAATCTTTAAGAAATTTTATTTGATGATTGAAACCCAATTTTGCAACAAAATTCGAATCCTAAAGAGTGAGAATGGGAGTGAATTCTTCAAAAATATTCTCGGCAATTTTCTTAAGGAAAAATGTGTTATATACATTAGTTCTTGTGTTGATACTCCTCAGCAAAATAGAGTGGCTGAAAGAAAAAATAAACATCTCTTAGAGGTTACTCGATCTCTTGTTTTCTTCCAGTGTTCCTAAAATGTTTTGGGGAGAAGCTTTACTTACTGCTACCTACCTTATCAATAGGTTACCTAGTTGTGTTTTGGAGTTTCAAACACCTAAGAAAGTCTTTCTTCAAAAATTTCCTTTCTTTAAACCCATGTCTTCTACACTGCATATTAAAATATTGGTTCTTGTGCCTTTGTTCATGTTCACAAGCAGTTTCAAAGCAAATTAGATCCTAGAGCCATCAAATGTATTTTCTTAGGATATTCTTCTCTTAAGAAGGGCTTTAAATGTTATTCCCCTGTTACTCGAAAGTTTTATATATCTATGGATGTTAAATTTCATGAATTACAACCTTTTTTTTTTCTCAAATTCTGAAATCTAGGGGGAGAGTTGGGGTGAATTTTAGCCTCAACCTTAATACATTAAACTACCTCTTGATGACCCTAATCTTATACCAGATTCGGTTTCCATTCCCATACCAACCTCAACTCCTTTACTTTAACCTGAACCTATGTCGCCCATACCTGAATCACTACCTAAAACTCCACAAAATCTTCCTTCAGAAACTCAACTTGGAACAAAGGAACTTAGTGTCTACACAAGGAAGAAAAAAAGGCCTATTCCATAGGAAACTACATAGCCTAGGACTGGTTAAGAACTGGAACCAATTCCGTTATCCTTAGAAGATGAAGAAGGTACAAGATCTTTGAATAATGACATTGTTCCTTTAATTGATACATCTGACTTACCTATTGCTCAAAGAAAAGGAGTCAGTAAATGTACAAGTCATCCAATACAAAAATATGTGGCCCATGGGAAGCTAATGCCCTCATTCAAAACCTTTACTGCCAAATTGATAAGGTGTACATCTGTCAATCTGTGCATGAAGCCTTGAAAGATTCTAAGTGGAAGAAGGCTATAGAAGATGAAATCAAGGCACTGGAGCAAACAAGACCTGAGTTATGACTGATTTATATCCAGGAAAGAAGGCATTGAGCTGTAAATGGGTATTTACAGTCAAATACAATTTAGATGGGAGCATTGAAAGGTTCAAGGCTAGGCTAGTGGCAAGAGGATTTACTCAATCCTATTGAATTGACTACCATGAGACATTTGCTCTAGTAGCAAAGCTCAACTTAGTAAGAATTCTATTATCTCTTGCTGCAAATTTGGATTGGCCATTGCATCAACTTGACATCAAGAATGTATTCCTAAATGGAAACCTAGAAGAGGAGGTATACATGCAAACACTACCTGGTCTAAATGAAAATTCAAATTCTGGTCAGGTATGCAAATTACGGAAATCTCTTTATGGACTTGAGCAGTTCCCTAAGGCTATTATGAAATTTGGCTATTATCAATGCCAAACTGACCACACTGTGTTTATCAAGCCTCTTCCGAGAACAAAAAGGCTATCTTTATAGTCTATGTTAATGATATAATATTTACGAGTAATGATTCTCTAGAAATCAGAAATTTGAAGTTCTTGGCAACTAAATTTGAGACCAAAGAACTCGGTTACTTGCGATACTTTCTAGGGATGAAAGTGGCTAGATCAAGCACGGGAATTATGATCAATAAAAAAAAGTACATTCTAGACTTACTTTCAGAAACTGGAATGATGGGTTGTAGGCCTGCCGAGACACCTATGGAGTATAACTTGAAATTTAGAAACTGATAACAAAGGAACTCTTGTTGATAAGGAGCATTATCAAAGGCTGGTAGGTAATTTGATTTATTTATCACTTACAAGACCATATATTGCCTTCTCAGTTAGCATCATAAGTCAATTCATGAATGAACTGAGAGAGGAGCACCTAGAGGCAGTGACTAGAATCTTGAGATATTTGAAGATGACACTAGGCCATGGATTAATTTTTACCAAGAATGAAAGTAGAAAAGTGGAGGTTTTCATAGATACAAGCTGGGCATGAGAGCTCACACTCAAAAAATCCACCAGTGGGTATTGTACTTGAGTTGGGGTAATCTGGTAACTTGGAGAAGCAAGAAAAAATTTGTAGTGGCAAGAAACAGTGCAAATGTTGAGTTTCGAGCATTAGCTCAAGGGATTTGTAAAGGAATTTGGGTTCAAAGACTCTTGACAGAACTAAAATTAAAACAGTACTAAAATTAAATCAGAGTGAGGATTGAACTTCAATGTGACAGTAAATAAGCGATCAATATTGCAAAGAATCCTGTCCAACATGACAGAACAAAACATATGAAGCTAGAACGACATTTCATTTTTGAAAAGACTACAAATGGGACTGTCAAGCTTAACTTTGTTCCTACTCACAAACAACTAGCTGATATGCTCATCAAGGCACTTCTAAGAACTACCTTTGATGAGCTCACATCCAAGCAAGGACTCTACAATGTATACTCACTAGCTTGAGGGGAGTGTAGATTGCAGATTAATGGAAATTGTAAAAAGTTAGGGGATTCTATTCCTAAATATCTAATTGCGAATATTTAGGATTTTATCAATAAATAGGAGCAAATTTGTAGCTGTCGATTTTGTGTAATAGGTACAGATATAGTTGTTGATTTTTTGTGTAATTATTCCTTAGATTATCCTCTCTTGTAAACTATAAATATGAGTTGTTGTTATCAATAAAATATCAAAGAAAACAAAGAAAAAAATATTCCTCTCTGCCTCAAAATCACTATTGTTCAAACTTGACTGTCCATTTTGGATATAGATTCCTGTTGATGGTTTTGAGCATTAGGGGCTCCTAAAAGTGTTTGTTGTCACAATGTTCCGTTTCAGCCAATAGGCTTTGTAACCAGATTCCTTCACTAATTCCTAGTGCAAGGGCCTTAATTTCAGTTTCGCAACTCTTGATTGAAACAGTAAGTCAATAACCTTTTTTTCTATTTGATTTTCACCTCAGACTCTAAGTTTACTCAGCAGGAACTTCCAGCTTGCAAGCCAATTCTCACGCCAAGATGGGTGGTTTTTTATGGTTTTACTGATTTTAATCCCATAAGCAAAGGTTCCGTTGCAATTTGATTGCGTTAACTAAAAACTATTTTTGCTAAATATGGCTTGTTATACAGGTCATATCTGCCTTTATGCTTGTTAGCATTGTCTTTATTCTTATTTGAGTGGTTTCTCTATTTGCTTCTCGAGATGTATGATTATAAGAAAATAAGAATATGACATTTTCATTTTTGTCTTCCTTTTTCTTATTGGTTTAGCTTTAACTTTTTTATCAGGTTGTCGAAATCATAGATTGTTATGGAACTGAATGTGTTCTCACAGGGCTAAGGTTTGTGTGTTGAAGAGGCTTGTTCTGGTTATGGTTCTACAAAAAGTGATTTGCTAGTATAATTCAATCCCCTTTCAGGCTGGTCTAATTATTTAGGAAAACACACATAACTTAATTAATATTGGTTAAGCATGTTAGATGCTGGCTTTTTGATATCACAGAAGTTGTTGTGCTGACCTAAGAAAATAATGTACTATATGTGGTTTGGGTTTTCAGATAGACACTCCCATGTTGGCTTCAGAATGGAAGAAACGTGGTCTCCTGAGCCACTTTACTATTGTCCGCAAACTTAACGAAGGCATTTTTCCAATGGGTTTCTGAAAGTAGGTAAGTTGTATATGTTGTCTTCCATCAGGCTTTTTAACTTTTGCCTGTTTACATGATATTATCTTTGAATATATTTTGTGGCTATGTTTAAGTACCTTTTCACATGATGTTGCAGTGAAACATCTTTGTTAAATCGATTGATGATCGAGTTGAACAAAAGCTTGACAGCGATGTTCTTGTTGGGCATAATATATCTGGCTTTTGACTTGGATGTTCTCCTATATAGAGCCCAGGTGGGAATCTTCACCAAGTGCTTTAACGTAAAAGAAATTTAAAGTGACTTTTTATTTATATATTCTTAGCTACTGTAAACAATCATGGGCAGGATTCAATCAGCTGCCCCATGAGTATATTTAAGCAAGAGTTGGCATTCGACGATATCTTAATGCAGTTTCTTATTTGCATAACTAATGAAATCTAGTAGGTGTTAGTTGTAGATAAGATAAGTTTAACTTATTTATTTATTTTACTGTAGATAAACTAAAGTAGTATAGATAAACTAGATCTCTATATTAAGAGATAAGAGTTGCAAATTTAAAAGCCTTTAAAAGACTACTCTTGTAAAGATGTATAATTAATGGAAATACTAGGAAACATATTGTTTCAACAGTTTCTACATGGTATCAGTTTAGGCTAATCGATCATTTTCACCATATTTAGCCCTAGCCACCATGACCAATCTTGTCCATTCAGGAAAAAATTCTAGAACCAACAACCTTCAATCTGTTGCTGGTTCTCCTTTCTTTTTCAGCATCAATGATGTTTTTCCTATTTCTATTACCCTCACGGCTCATAAAGGTAACATAGGTAGACTATTTTTAACACCAACATCACTGCACCAGCGTGGATAATCGACTTAGGAGCCTCTGATCATATGACTGGGGACAGAGGGTTGTTTCACACATTTCAGACCATATCTTCTTGCTCTTTTATACGAACAATAGATGGTTCTTTATCACCTATTGCAGGGAGTGGTTCTGTTGTAATTAATGAGCATATACGGTTAAAAGATGTCTTTTTTACCAAATTTGATATGCAATCTCCTTTTTGCCAGTAAGCTGTCCAATGATTTGAAATCTGTGACTAAATTTACTTTTAACACTTGTGAATTGCAGGCAATGAGCTCGGGGAATAAGATTGGCAATGTTAAACTGTATGGTGGGCTTTACATGATTCATGGAGAGCTGTTTTCCTCTCCCACTCAAAATTTCAGTAGTTTGCCTTCTTTTTTAGTTTCAACTTCTGAAAACACCAATAATGTTATGCCGTGGCATTTTCGATTAGGCCATCCCAGATTTTATTATTTAGCAAAGTTGTTTCCAGCATTGTTTCTCCATAAAAAGCCACAATCATTTCATTGTGATATCCGTCAACTTGCGCATACCAATCATTCTTATTTGCCATCCGTCTATAAGCCTTCTAAACCGTTTTCTCTTATCCACGGTGATATTTAGGGCCCTTGTAAGGTAAAGAATATAAATGGTCGTCGATGGTTCATCACCTTTATTGATGACCATTCTCGTACTACATGAACCTATTTAATGAAAGAAAAATCTGAGGTAGAGCAAATCTTTAGGAGATTTTATAATATGGCAGTGACTCAATTTCAGAGTCAAATTCAAATTTTGCAATCTGATAACGGGGGGGAGTATTTTACAAAAACATTGGGATCTTTCTTTCGAGAGAAGAGAATTGTTCATATTAGTTCTTGTATGGACACTCCACAGCAAAATGGGATAGCAAAAAGAAAAAACAGACACCTTTTAGAAGTTATCAGGTCCTTGCTTTTCTCTCATAATGTACCTAAACAATATTGGGGTGAGGCTCGTGACAACAACCTATCTAATTAATAGAATACATAGTAAAGTTCTAAAATTTCGAACCTCAAGGTTAGTTTTTCTGTATAGTTATCCTGATTTTAAACCTATGTCATCTATCCTTCCTTTGAGAGTTTTTGGGTGCACTGTTTATATCCATAATAATAGTCTCTCTAGGTCTAAACTTGATCCTCGAGCAATAAAATGTCTATTTTTAGGGTATTCTTCACTAAAGAAGGGCTACAAGTGTTACTTACCTCATACCCATAAAGTCTATATTTCCATGAATGTTAATTGTTTTGAACAGACTCCATATTTTACTCAGTTTGCAATTCAGGGGGAGAACTTTGATGAATTTTTCAGCATGACTAGTTTCTTCATGTACATTTACCTTTTACTTTTCCTACAACCTCTTCGCCATCATCAACACTAGTAAATTCTACCAGTGCTCGACATATTCATCCAGTGAGTACTACACCTCCAGAAAGTCCCAAATCTATTCTTATCCTCCAAATATTCTCACAACTCATCTTCGTTCTTCTTCTTCTTACTCTACTAGTCAATATTATTTGTAAAGAGTTCGATCGATATAAAATGTCGAAACGAGAAACTATTATAGCTTTGGTATGCTACGATGGGCAAATAGTCGTTGATCTATCTCTCGGCTTCGTATTTCAGTCTTCAAGTACTATATTGCTTCCGCTGTCGAGGAACTTATCGTATAAGAAGTTGATGAAGGCAGTGAAGAAACATGTTCCACATGGTTGAGGGAAAAAGTTGGAACCGTTGAAGTTTTGACTACCGACGTCGTTAGAACCATTAACGTACTCATTATACCACGTTGTGGACAACGCTGATGTGCAATTTATGGTGGAATCTCACCTACAGTTTTGTTCAGGGTGGGCCCTTGACCTTGAGTTGTATACAATGTTTTTCGATGATGATGATGTTATCAGAGTCCCAAATAATATGTAAATTATATTTTTATTTTTTGTATCTTAAAACCAATTGTACCCCTAAACATGCGGTCAATTATACCCTTAAACATGCAGACAAAATAAATTACGTAGGAATTGATTTAGATGAGAGGTGTGATAGTTTTTCCGAGTGGTATGGCCACCGAGAGATGTGCCGTTGCTATAGAAAAATGGCACCATAGTTCATCCTAGTTGTTGGAGCCCTAAACCTTCTTCCACGACATTTACAGCCGAGGACCAACTTTGTGGATTTCGTGAGTACCCGATAAACATCATCATCCATGATACAGATGTCACCAACTACGTTACATACGGTGGCCTTCATGTAGCCTTCACGATGAAGGCGTACGAAGAAGCTACCGACAGCCTCGAACAAAAGGTCAAGACTGATCCCGGTGCTTAAAAAGGACCACTCATTCTCTGATATTGCGATTTGTCGTAGATCTTAAACCAAAACAAGGAAGATACATATCGCCAAATATTATAAACCGACCAAAATAATGTACTCACCGTATAAATGCAACTAATTATACCAACAGATCGCAATATCAGAGAAATTAATTTGTAAAATAATTTTCTTAATACGTGATATGTTACCATTAGTAGCAATAGTTGTATCCTCTCTTCGAATTTGATACAGATTTTTCTGGAGTGATAGCAAATGCTAGTGGGTTTGTTTGCCCTCGTTTCTGCGTTATATAGTCAAACAATCGTGCTCTCCAAAACGCGAAGTATTTGGTCACATTGTAAATAGACCTCGCTCTCTGCAAAACACGAGGTCTGTAGAGATTCCTGACGTGGTAAGACAAGTACATAATGTCATTTCAATGGACCTCGCTATATGCAAAGCGCGAGGTCCATTTTTTATTATGATTGAAGTATTTAGATGTTATATTTTTAACACTTGTAGTTGTAATTGTAAGTAATAGTTATTTAAAACTGAGAATTGTAATTGTAGATGTAATCTTTAGATTTTAAGCAATTGCAATTATAACTGATCTGTAATTTTAATTACCAGGTGTAACAACCGCGTGAAAAATGGTTTCGAAGATTTTTCAGGGTAAGAATAACAATGTAAGTTTATTACATTTCAAACAAATACACAAAATGAAGAGAATAGATTATGGTAGTTAGGCCACATAAAATGAAGAAAATAGATTATGATAGTTAGGCCACTAATCCTGGTCAAATATGGCATCTTGTACATAATCGGGGCGAGGTCAACGACGTTCTAACCGGTCAATTGTACCCGTAAACATGATTTAGAAAAATGGTGTCATAGTCAATTAATTGGTACTCAGGCCTAAGCGATTATTCAATTTCTCAACTTGTTTTAGTACCCACTTTGCATCGTAATTTGAGGAGAAGTGCACATTCGCAGTCCTGATCCCGACCAAAGAGGGCATCTTGTACATCAATCCCCTAAACATGTACAGATGTTGAGGTCTCGCCATAGTCGTCCAACCCAACCCCTACACAGCGAAGGTCCTCTTTCTGGCCGAACTTCTAATGCTGATATTGGCATATACGACACATTATAACCGGTCAATTTTACCCTTAAACATGCTTGCTTTGATGAAATGGACAAACGAGGATTTTGAGGTTCCCCGAAGGTTGCAATTGTTACCCACTTTCATCACCATCTACAATGATAGGGGCTTTGACTACGGTTACATGTCGTGGTCTTCACCTAGCCGGCACTATATGAAGACCAAACTCACCCTGACATTGTGATCTATTGTTCATCTTGAAAAATAACGCGAAACACCCGTCTTACGAAAACTATCAACCCATGAATAGTAGATAAATTTAAAACTCGCGTTGTTTGTTCTCATTACTTGTTGTAACTCAATTTTTCTTCGAATATGATGGCAAGCAATTGTTGGCGGGCATGCAGTTTATATAGGCCAGAACTCGCGCTATGCAAACCATTTCAATTGTATGGCCACCGAGATGTGTCGTTGATGTAGACAAATGGCTCCATAGATCGTCCTAGTTGTTGGAGCTCGTTTCAATTTTCTTCCGCGACGTAGATAGTCGAGGACTAGCTTCGTACATTTTTTGAGTACCCAATAATCATCATCATCCATGATACAAGAGGCTCGAACTACGTTATATGCAGTGGTCTTCCTGTAGCCTTCACGATGAAGGCGTACGAAAAGGTTACCGACGGCCTCGAACAAAAGGTCAAGACTAATCTCGACACTTCAAAAGGACCACTCATTCCTTGATATAGCGATTTGTCGTAGATCTTGAACCAAAACAAGGAAGAAACATATCGTCAATATTATCAACGGACCAAAATAATGTAGTCACCGTATAAATGCAACTACATATGGCAACAAATCGCAATATCATGGAAATTAATTTGTAAAATAATTTTCCTGATACGTGATTTGTTTCCATTAGTAGCAACAGTTGTACATTCTCCTCGGATCTGATACAGATTTGTCTCAAACGATAGCGATTGTTGGTGGGTTTGTTTGCCCCTGTTTCTGTCTTATATAGGCAAATAATTGCCCACTCCAAAATGCGAAGGACTTGGTCACGTTTTAAATAGACCTCACGTTTTGTATAACGCGAGGTCTGCAGAGATTCCTGACAAGGCAGGAGAAGTATTGTCTTGTCAGTAGACCTCGCTATATGCAGAACACGAGGTCCAATTTGATTTAATTTAAATTTATTTTAATAGTAAAATTTTGTGTAAAAAGGTCCAGTTTATTTTAACTGTAGTTATATATATTTCCCAAAAATAAAAAAATTTACCACGATATAACATAATTTTCTTAGATTAAATGAGAATAATGTTGTTTTACATAAATAAAAAAAGAAATTACATAATCATCATAATGACGCCTATGTCCACCTATACCGCACCAGGATGGACGATGATCCTGACGTGGATTCCTTCGAATATTGGCACCACCACCACCATCAGCATCATCATCATCATCGTCGTCATCGTCATCCCCAAATAAAATATGAGTCCCACCACTCACACTGGGGCCAGTGAAGAATAAGCTCTACGGCGGTGTTTGATCCACAATACCAGATTCAAACTGTGTCGGATTGTAGACTGGAGGAATAGATGCAGAAGGTTTGTCGCATAGTAAACTGGGGGAACCACAATAAGCGGATGAAACATGTTCGTGAAAAAACCTTATGATAGACTCCCCATTTGGTGAAACGGTGGACTACTACCCGTGGGGTGAAATAACGAGAAAGTTGACTGCTGGAATGCAGGTGCTGGCACTGGTGTCTCTGGCTAGGCAGGTGCCTGCGCTGTTCTGGATGACGATGCCCCGGGAGCGTGTGTTTTTTTTCTCTAGCCACCTTCCGTCGTACGGGTACCATATTGCATCGGCGGACGCTACATCGATGGACGATTTCAGGGAGGCAGATCTAATTCTCGAGCTTACTCCACCAGGGTTAATAGACGCGGTTTTCCATTTTGATGGTATCACATCGTATACTCAAAAGTAACGCTGTAGTCCTGAATGGGATCTAAAATACGGGGCCGTTTACCGAAACGGGTCATCCACTACCCCACCTAGTCTGCATGATACTGGCCCCAATGGACTTCCGTCTTGCCTTGTTGAGTTAACATGTGCAATGTGTCCAAATTGGGTGGGTTATCCGGAATCCCTTGGACTTGTTGAATTGCCGCAGCATGTGATCGATAAGATGTCACTCCACTCTCTTGTAGTGTATAAGCGGAACCATCAGTATCCAAACGCCCCCACTCAGCATTATTTCAGGCAGAATGCATTCTCGAATTTCAGGATCCGCGTACGACGTCCACAAGAACTACAAAAAATATGTAAAATCAGTTAGATAAACTCAATTTAAAAAAATTAAATTAAAAACAATTAAAAATTTCTGATTTAAATAAATTTAACTAAAAAATAGCATACGGAATAACGTAAATTTAGGCCATTTATCTTATCGATCAACAGTCGAAAATCCCGCTATGTGGTCGGTAGTCCCATGTGTGTTAATTTGCCCAACCACCTATAATTCAAAAAAACAATTCCAAATATTCTAATATTAAAAAACAAAATAATAAAATAAATATTTATTAGTACCTCCGAACAAGTGAGAATTGGAATGAGGTCGAGTTTCGAGGCGTTAAGCTTAAAAACAACATTCGAATCCATGCCCAAGACTGCAGCAACCAAAGACACCCGCCAATGGCACGTCTGGTCGGGTCGACAGTTCTGCATAACTCCCGAAATAGATATGTCAACATTGCTCCTCCCCAACATTTGTTTTTGGATTCTACAATAGTCGCCAGATAAGACAACCACATCAAATGGACCTTGTTGCGTGATTTGTCTAGTATCAAGACCTCCCATAAATTGTAGACTATGGGCACGAGCAAATCGCTACAAAAACAATTTTTTAATATAAAATTATTTTCTATAAAATAAAATTCCACATGAATAAATAATAATAAACAATAAAAAAAATTATACCATCTTCGTTACTTCATCAATGTCTGGGGTAGGTTGGTCAAATTGTTGTCCAAGAATGTAATTTTGAGTTTGCCACCATCCAAATCGGCCTCCTCCGACCTCACTCCAAGCAAGGTTTCACACACACACGATCAGTCTGCCTCCACAATCCCGGTGATAAGATCACCGTCAACGGGCAAACAGATAATAAATGCAGCATCTTGCAAGGTAATAGTCACCTCACCGCAGGGAATATGAGATGTGTGTGTCTCGGCCCTCCATCTCTCTAGTAACGCATTAATCAACAGACAGTTCAACTTCAGACCGTCAAATATGTGGGAAACATGGCCAAAATCGAATACATGCAAATAACCCTCAATATCCAGATGTGGTGGTCCCGTGCGATTGATGAAACAACTCAACGCACGTTCATACCCCTTCAAAATAAAATTTTAAATTCATAAATTACAAAATAAATATTAACAATTAAAAAAATAATTAAAAAATTTAAATTAAAAGCCTTACATCGGCGTTTTTGCGCCAGAAATTCCACACGTGTCTGTCGCCGAGCCTCAATAATCTCGCCATAGCACTGAAAATTAGAAGACTTTAAAAATAAAAAGAATGGAGAATAGTAATTGAAGAACAATGGAAGAGAATTTGATATGATAAAAGTTGAAAAAATGAGGTCTATTTATAGGAGTTCTCGCACCCCATATGAAGCGACGTCAGTGGACCTCGCTATATGCAAAACGCGAGGTCCGTTGAAAAGGCACGATGATTCGATTTGATTCATTTTATTTCATTCGATTTAAAGAATATTTTTAGTAATCTAATTAGTAATTTTATCTTTTTAATAATATATAACATATTTATATAAAGATCGTAACTACTAATTAGTGATTCTCATTTCTTTCCGAATTTATTTTTTACATATTGACACTGACTTTAATATTTAAATTGAATAATTTTCAATGGATTAAAATTATTTGACAATTAGATTTAGTTAAGAAGTAAATATTTATATTAAGTTTACTCATCGTCATCTCTACATTTACAATAAATTATTTATTTCTATGATCTTGTAAAAATAGATAAAATCGAATTACATTAAATTACATCTCTAATACATGTTGTACGTTAATCTCGTTTTAATTACTTTTCACCAATTTTATTAGAAATGAAACTTGTGGTTTTATTGACGTAAATTGCACATGTTTCGTGCCAAAGGAGAAGAGGTGCCTAAAAGTAATCCCAACTCGTATATAAAGTCAACAACAATTTAAAAATGCAATCCTTTTGTATTATTCCATGTGATGCTTTTCCAAACAATGATCCAATATTACTATATTAGTTTGAGATAACTACTCCAAATTTTTAATAAATTTTCAATTAAAAAAATATTATAGTTAACAAAGAAAAAGAAAAAGAAAACTAAGAATCATAAATTATGAAAGTAAGCTAAACAAGCTATTTTTCTCTCAATAACGCATTTCTATTTAATTACAATATAAACATTATTTTATTTACATCAAATTACAACATATAAACATTTGATATAAAAGCATGAAAATAATAAGATTTTTTAAAGCATCAAAGGGCACACAGGTTTGGGCTAAATATGGATCCAACTTTGGACTGAGAAAGGAGCCCACCAAACGAGGGTGGGCGTGGCATATTTAGCCAACCGACCCTTTTAAGTTTCCCGTGCCCTCAGCAGAGCTACTATATAGGCAAAGCCCTTTTCTACTCTTGCCTCTCAACTCCATGTGGGAGCTTTTGCATTACGATATAACCATTGAGAGAGGTTTTGAGGCAACAGGATGTTAGAATCCGACGAAAAGTCGTCTCCATTGACAACGTAAAATAGTTTGATACAAATTTGATGATGCATTGATTGTGCTAAAGATTTGGTTCTTGACTGAAAACTATGGTTGATATACAAGTTTCTTAAAACAAAAACGAACCGGCCACCATCCGCCACCAAGCAGTAGCATGTGCTTTGCTATCTGAAACTTTAGCCAACAAGTTACTTGCTCCTGAAACTTGGTTTATTTTCCAAGAGAAATAACACCTTTAAGCTTGTAGATGTCATTGCTTCTACGAATTTATGTAACACATTGCTTGTGCTTGAAGAAAATAAGAATCCTTGTATTTCCTGCCACTCCCAATGTGAATCCCGTTGCGGATCCAGTCCTCTCGATGTACCCAAGCATCCCAACCAAAATCTAGGACTCCAAGGATCTGCAATAATCACGGTAGAAGAAGAAAAGTCAATGGGCAAATGCATTTACATTGAACCAGAAACAAAAAGAAACCCGAATGTAGAAGAAGAAAAGGCACGGGAGATGACTTACTGCTCCGCCTTTCCAAGGCACAAAAGTCGGGATCGTTCTTGATTGCAAAACCTATTTCACAGGTACGATCCAAGAAGACCAAAATCATATAGACAAATTATACATAAGTAACACCAAGCCATGATATTTTTTCTCTAGTTGAAATACAAACAAAAAAATAGTTAAATCTAAATATCACGGACTGATGATACATAATCTTATTGCACTGAACAGGAATATTAAAATTAAGTTCATCTAAATATCAAGGTGGAAAATATCCTCGGATTCTAACCATATCAAAGTGATCACAATCTGGGAGACTGGGACAGAAGACGGACATAGCACCTTTTTAGTGAAGAGTAAAATTTGGCAAGACTTACCTCAACAGTATGAATTGCTTCATTTGAAGGAATGGTATGCAAGACTCTGCAAGTATATAGAAAGAAGAAATCATGGAAAATTATTAACTGCTATATGCTCAAAGTAGGAGGACAAGAAAGGGGGAAGAAAGAGAAACCAACCTCTCCTCCACAGCAGGAATGAGCCCACCTGTTAAAGCCACGCCACCAATCTGTAGTTAGAAGTCCAATTCTTAAAATGGGAAAGCATATCACGTGGTCTACGCTTCTTAAGAATCTCACCAATTGAATGCTACAAATCAATTTTCTTTGCAAGTCTTGAAAAATAAAAATCTAAATAGTTAGGTTGGGATGGTATTTTAGGTTATTAGAACATGCTGAATTAGCACTACGCAAAAATCTACCAGTTGAAAGAATGCTACTGGTTATGGCTTCCGCTAGGCCAACCTTCTCTTCTTTCTTAGGTTTCATTGGAAAAAATGGATAGTTGTCCCACATTTGTAAACCAGCATTCGTGCTAGGATAAAGACCATCTGGCATGTCAGATCTTCTTGGGAATTCTATATGCCATGTTTCTTCCAGCATATCTTCATAGTCATGAAACTTGGTGAAGCACACCATCAAAATAACCCTAAAGGCAACAATTCAAAACTACTTCCAGAGAAGAGAGCAATAACTTGAACAAGTATTACTAACCAAGAACGGGGTGGTGGAGGATATAAATCAGGAATCAGAAGTGTTGGGTAGAACAAACCCATAGGAGGAACCTGTTTAAAACGAACCATTAATGGTAAATCCTTCAAGAGATGTCTAAGTTAACACATACATTCAGAGCAGTTAGCCTTGTCTTATGAGATCCTGCAGGCATGGCATCCTCATAAGAATGAACTACAGCAACAGCATCAAGTTCACCCTCCTGTGAAACAGCGCATTGAGAAAGTACAATAAGTGTATTTCCACAGCAAAGAAACCTAAGAATACCAGGTACAGGATCCAAATGGTTCACCTTGATTTCACAATAGGACTCCTTTAGCCTGTTCAGCATCAATAGATCTATAGGCTTTGTCAAAATATCAGTACGAATTTGTGGCCATGTCTGATGGTGCCTCTGGGTCCAAAGAAGACACCTTGATATATCCTGGAAAAGTAAATAAAAATGATGAAATCGTCAACAAAAACAAACAAATGATATCTTTGTTTTTAATATGAGGAAGAAAAGTTTTAGAAGAACCCTATGAATAAGCAGATTTGACCAACATCGACAAACATTCAATAATGAAGAAAGCTGAGGGGCAGAAAGAATAATGAGAATTCGAACCTCTCCACCGAAGGGTAAAGTCTTCTCTTTATTAGGTAGAGCCACTTTTGGCGGCCATTTTTAACCGGGCGTGAAAATAGCGATGATCTTTAGAAATTAAGGTTTTACCTTGTAATTCATTTTAACTTGAAAAATTAGGTTTTTCATATTAAATTAGATTTTTTATTTATTTTTAAAAAATATTTTGGAGTCATCACCGGTTATTTTGGTAGACCGGACACTATAAAAATAACTAGAGATTCATTTCTCTAAAATTTGGGTTCGAGAGTCGGTTACGTGTGGGGAAGGATTAACACCCCACAAACACCCGTTATCGTTACCTTCTAATTTTACGTGGCATTTTGAATAGCAATTTGAATTTAATTTAACCATAATTATTAATTGAATTTAAATTCCATATGGAGATATCATTTTATAAAGAAGTATATTTTTTTAGAAGAATATGAGATTAGAAACACTCAGTTACTTTAGGGCACTTCGATTCATATTCAAAAAGATATATCCCAACATAAAAGGTTTTTATGTATGACCGGTTATTTTCTTGTTGATTGTAAGTTCTAATTTAAATGGCTCTAATTAATTGAATTATTTAAAACTATGAATATTATTAAATTTGGGGTGTTTATGTGATAACACCCAATTGCTTGAGCATTACCCATATTAAAACCCTAAATTGAATAATATTCCTAATTTAACTAATGAATCTAATTGTTAAACCCTAATCTTAATTTAAACTTTAGTTTGATTATCTAAATTAATTTGTCATGTTATGTGTTCAAATGAATACCAAATGTTCTACTAAAAAGCCCCCTTGAGTAACATCTCATTGCAATGAGACATTATCCAACTTAGGACTTCAAAGCTTTCATTTTGATACTCATTTATTTTCTACAATTATCTCTCCTATTTTAATTATTTAATTTAATTAAAGAACCTAAATTTTAAGGCTCTCAACAATTAATTAATATAAGTGTATTTAATTGTCTAGAATAAAAAACTATATGTCTAATTTAAAATCATGCATCAATCATATAATTTAAACAATTAAATTAAACAACAATTAATGACTAAATTGCAAGAAACTGAAAAATTTAAACCTCAATTTTATTAAAAGGACTATATTGGATACATTGCAAAATATTGGGCCAAAATCAAGAGAGACCGAAAAGAAGGGCACGAATCAAAAGCCCGACCAGATCATGCTTACGGGTCTGAAGAACCTGGTGCCAAAATGGCATCGTTTTGGAGAGACTATAAACCCCCCTTTTTAGCCCAAAATCCTCATTCTCAAATAAGCCACACTCTCTCTACTTTTTCTCTTCTTCGAAATCCTCTGCAACAAACACCAAAAACCCAATTTTCCCCTTCAAAACGGATTAAAATACCCTTGTTTTGCTTGGTGTTTTTCATAGTTCTTCAAGAACTTGAAGAACACCAAACATTCCGGCAATGAACCACCGCGAGCTCCACCGCTCAATCTTACTCCACCTCTCACCGGTCTCTCTCAGTCGTTCGCTGGCTACCGGGATTAGAATCCTGGCCGTCGTAGGTGAACATCGGCCACCACTCCGGCAGTCGTTTCGATCACCGACCATCGCACCGATAACCTTAAATTACCCAAAAATTCCATTTTCCACCTAAAATCCTAGATCTAACCCTGGTTCATCAGAACCACTCATCTCTGACCACCTAACACTACTCTACCCATCCCGGCCTCTTCAACTCAGCCGGTTCACTCTCTAAATCGCTCCAGCCACTGAAATAATCCACCTGATCTCCTTTTAGATTTTCATTTATGTTTTTTATGGATACGTGCAATCTAATGTTTTTACTTCTATTTCTTGCAGGAATCAAAAAATGCGAGAAGAAATTACCTTCCCGACGATGTCGACGGTGCTCTAATCTTCAACTTCGATGACGGGACGGCTACCGGCGGTCTCTTCGGCTCTTAGAAGATCTTCGGCTTTTGACGGTTCCACTCCCCTAGGTGATTCTCTCTCCTCCATTATCATATCTATTATTATTAATGATATGTAATTAATTATAGTGATTAATGATTAAAAGCTGACATTTCTCTCTCTTCCTATTTAGGGAAATAGAATTTGAGGTCATAGATGACGTCACAAGGGTGACGTCATCACTAGTTGGTGCCAGCTAAGGGGTAAACAAATACAGATTCGTGGCATGAGGGTTTGGACCAATGGCATGCTGCCATGTGGCACTTTTTGAGCGGGAAAATGGATTTCAACTTGTATTTTGTATCTGTTGATTTGAATGGGCGGGAAAATTAGATATTTAGGCATTTTATCATGAAGAATGAGCCATGTATGTTGTAAAATGGACTATATTGTATAAATGGACATTCATATTGTATTTTTATACTATTGGACCCATTTTATTTATTTAATATATGCATATATATTGGACCCATTTTATTTATTTAATATATGCATATATATATATACCCATACTCGGGTAAAATTAGGTATTACAACTACCCCTCTTTGCTCATTGTTGTGGAATGGAATTGGGCAAAGACTGCAAAGACACGAATTTTACCCGAACCTGTTGACTGTTGCCCTGAGTCACAAGTTCTTCCTACTATGAACTTTTACTCCTTCTTCATAAGAAAGCCTGAACAAGTTCGTCTTATTACGAACTTCCCAATCTTCATGCCGAAGCTGATAGCGAAATTTGAACTAGTTCTTCTCATGAACCCATTCATTCTTCTTGGTGATGTTGATCTATTTCTCTTCATCGGTGATGAATTGGTGAGCTCTTCTTATTTGGAACTCCTCGTTCTTCTTGTGAACACTGGCCTTTCTCTATGTAAAGATGTTGAATAAGCAAACTCTTCTCATTAGAAACTCCTCATTTTTCTTGGAAATGTCGATATACTTTTCTCTGTAAAAAAGTTGATCATCATTCATTGTTTATGATATTGACAAAGTCTGTAAAAGTTGATTTATCCATTCTTCTAAAACGTTGCGAAGCCTGGAGCAAAACACCCTCTTTATTCTTTTGAAATATTGATCCACCTCTCTGTAAAGATGTTGAACAAATGAACTCTTCTAATTTGGAATTCTAGATTCTTTGATGGACGAGCTCTTCCTATTAGGAACTATGTACTCTTTGTTGGCGAGCTCTTCTTATTTGGAGCTCTTGATTCTTTGCTCTCTTCTTATTAGGAACTCTATCTTTGTTGAGCGAACTCTTCATATTATGAGCTCTGTCTTTGCTGAGCGAACTCTTCATATTAGAAGCTCTATCTTTGCTGAGTGAACTCTTCATATTGGGAGCTCTGTATTTTTTCCTGAACAAACTCTTAACATTAAGAGCTTTGTCTTTGATGGGAGAACTCTTCACATTAGGAGCTCTATCTTTGCTGGGCGAACTCTTCACATTAGGAGCTCTGTTTTTGTTGAGTGAACTCTTCACATTAAGAGCTCTATCTGTGTTGAGCGAACACTTCACATTAGGAGCTCTTCATTCTTTGCTGGGAATGCTGATTACCTCATCCTCTGGAGAAAACTGAACCTGCAAAAAGAAATATCATTTGTTAATAAATATTCTTCTTGGAGTAATATGAAAAATCTTCAATTTTTAGCTTGAAGCATTGAGATCTTTAGGGCCACTGCTTTTTTCTATCTAAGGTACCCCGATCTTTCAATTTAAAGCTCACATGAGCTCTTTTGTTCCTCTTCCTTTGTTGATCGATTTTTCATATATGTTGCCAATTAAATTATGAATCTTCCTCATTTGAGCCTGAAGTTGATATATCTTTCTTTCCATCCTAGTAATTTGAACTTCTTTCTTTCTTTGAAACTGATAATTCTAAAGGTTGATATCTTTGTCGATACTATGCCCTCATTGTCTTACTGTAACACCATCCAAAAAGTTCTCATCATTTTCGAAAGTGTCGGTCTAAAGAACTTGACATCTTGCCTGAAGGACTTACTGATGACTCGAAGGCTTTAAAGTTGCACTGCACTCTTTGTCTTGTACAGACAATTAGGATATCTTTGCTGAGATCCGCCTCTTCAAATAGATTGATATCTTTGCTGAGATCCGCCTCTTCAAATGGATTGGTATCTTTGTTGAGTTCTGCATCTTCAAATAGATTGGTATCTTTGCTGAGATTCGTCTCTTCAAACGGATTGGTATCTTTGCTGAGATCTGCCTCTTCAAACAGATTGGTATCTTTGTTGAGATCCGTCTCTTCAAACGGGTTGGTATCTTTACTGAGATCCGCCTCTTCAAACAGATTGGTATATTTGCTAAGATCCGCATCTTCAATGGATTGGTATCTTTGCTGATTTGAAAATTTCTGCCAAAACACACAAAATACTTTGAATGTATGAGTTAGCATGCTCTTATCTTATGAATGCCTAGCTATATATGATGCATGAATGTTGTCAATTGAGGACCACTTGGGCGAGCTTTCATCTTCAGGGAAGCTTAAAAATTTCTTACTTTATTTTCATTAAAACTCATTTTGCTGACAAGGTAACCCATCTCACACTCAGGTTCAATCTTTAGGATCTCCGCATCTATTGATCTAAAGCGTCATTTCAAGTTTTCACTTTAGATTGATTTTCTCAAAGTGCCTTTTTAGGTTTTCATTTTGGTTTTCTTTTTCTTTTTTTCAAGGCGCCCTTTCGAGTTTTCACCTCGTTTTTTCTTTCTTTTTCCTCTTTTTCTCAAGGTGCCCTTTCATGTTTTCACCTCAATTTTTTCTTTTTTCCTTTTTCTTTTATTTCTTTTTGGAGTGTCTTTTCGAGTTTTCTTCTCGTTTCTTCCTTCTCTTCTGTCTTTGCAATGATGTATTTCCTTTATTCCAAATAAGACCAGTTTCAATTCTGATGGAACTCGTACTTGCTTTTCTCGAATTCATCACATAAATTCTTCTCTTGCCGCATCTCAACATGCACTCTATGTCAGAAAACTCGGGTACTGATGACAACTCCTTTCTTATGAAGCCATTCTTGCTACGTCTTCATTCAGCTTCTTTGACGACATTCTTTCTTATGGTTCCAAAAGAGATCATCCATTCTGTTGTTCCAAATTGCGAACTCTACTCATCAGAATAAAACTCTTTGTTATATAGTGTTCTTTGCAGCACTGCCCTAGTCTTGAATCCATCTATCGTCTTTGTTCATTCTAACATTCACAAAGCTTTCTTGTCTTGCAATGCCTTAGAAATGATGATCTTTGCTTTTGAATAGTGTGAACCTTTAATGAACTAATCTTACTATAGCTTTTGCCCCAAAGGATGGTCCATGTTCTCTCTTTGCCCCAAGGTTGTCCGTGTTGCTTTCTTGCAGCTTTGTTTAAATGCTTCTGACACTCAGAGTTGTGTCTTTTTCCTCATCATACTTTTCATCATTAAACAAGTACCGAGGCCACCTCATGTTCTACCTGCACTTAAAGGATTACTACATCATAATAATACCCACGAAATCATTTGCTTTTATCTAATCAATTTATATGCAAGATGCTTGTTGAAACGACGAGTGAAAGACTCAAAATATTATTTTAATAAATTTGAGAAAATAGAACAATTTGATAAGACATGGCAAAAATAAGAAAGTAAAAAACAAAATTAGGCCATCAAATATCAAATGTGTAACATCTTAAACCCGGCCCAAACGGAGACATGAATTTAAGATGTCACAGCAAAGAAAATTGAAAAACACGAGCCAAAAATTTTCAATTTTTTTGCAATACAAACAATTTAATCATCAGAATCCATTAATCACATTTCCTTATTTCTTTGATTCAATTACACACTAACAGAATAGTTTCTTGCTTCTTATAATCTTTCTTGGATTCTACTTCCTTTGAAGTATTTAATCATTAAGAACTTAAGACTCACAAGATCCATTGATTGAAACTATAGGCTCTATTAATACACATGATCATTTAGACTCGACTGTTTAACAACCAAGTAACATAGTCAAGACCACTCTTAGTTCAGTTAACCTAATCTTGTTCAATTGTCATTTAGCTCAGTTAGAAGACATTTCCTCGCATACCATTATACAACTAATTCTAGATCAAGCTTAAAGCAATAGGTTCATTTGAATATAACACTTCATTTAATCAATAACTATGTGGACGTTTGTTATTCAGCCAAGATATTACTAAGATATACTTTTAACAAACACTTCCATGTAACTTTAATTAATCCACTATTTCATTAACCCCCAAGAGTATTTTAGGAACTTAATAAGCAGCATATGATGATATGATTAATTGGAAAGTCATAAATTAACATTTCAACTTACAAAGCAAACTTCGAACCTTTTTGGTTGCTTAAGCTACACTCTATTAATTATTTCTCATCACAAAATCTTGTCACACTTAAGTGACCAATGAACTATGCATTCAATACTTATTACAACAATCTTTCGAACGTCTATTACAAGGACAACTCATCAAATAACCATTTGCTACACATTAAGCATTTGTTACTTAAAATTCAAGCAATTTAACAAGATTATGTGACACACAATTGTACTCATGCATCTTAAAACTATTATGGTAATCATAATAAGAATTTCTTTACAACACCCACTACTATTATGGTAATCATAATAAGAATTTCTTTACAACACCCACTACAATTTTATTTCATATACACTTTATAAGAGTTACCCAACTATACATTCTTAAATGACAACTATATCATGGTACTATACAAATAGCCTTCATGCATGGCTTATACTGCAAGCAACTAGGTGACCATATTATATCATAATTAGACAGATAAGGATTCATTCGAACCCCCAATAAAACTTAACCCAATCTATACTCAAATCTTTATGACATACCTAAAAGACGTACCCTTTAGAAAATCATCCAATTATATTTCAAAGACATTGATATCAACTTAAACCAAGATTCATGTGCCACAAACATACATACATTTTATTAGTACCCAAGATAACATTCATGTATATCACTTCTGACTCCTTAACATTAAACAACCATTTAATCAAGTAAATACAATATTGATTACAAACTACCGTTTGTCATAATATACAAAATAAGATACACATTACATAAACGTCTTCCAAGTATTGTGCCACCATTCTAGGAGTAAACTATACAAAAAGAGTTCCAACACTACTCGACTCTTGAATATAGTTGTACGGTTAAGCTTTACCCAACTTGCAATGCATGTGAGTGAATGCATTAGGCTTATATAGCTTAAGTGAGGTAGCAATGACAACTAATGTACAATAACAAACAATGGTTGTAGAGAAACCAATACAATTCAAGGCTATAATCATACGAGGACTTTCTCACAAGATGAATTAGTTTAATGTTTCCTTGATTAATAAAAGTTCCTTTAAGAATTACTTCTTGAAATATTACTCGATTCTTAGGCTTGAACCGTTCGCTCGTACTCTAATATGAGTCATTTTATGTTCATCAATAGCTACCAATTACAAGGCTCACCATGAGCTAACATTTACCAGGCTCACCATGAACTATCATATAAATGTTTGATCATAACTTTCTTGAATTCTTTATTTGATTTATATACATTTCATGTCTTTTAAAAGTTTGCATTGGATCACAATTGGTCATGAATAACATTGGTCCGTGTTTGACCGTAATGGTCCAAGCGATACTTAGCTCAAAGCACATAATAATGGCTAATATCGAAAACATATCAATCCTAAACTTCTCACTATCCAACCAAACTGTCGCCAATCTCCGTACAACTCCCCCGTTACCTCATACTGTTGCCAATAAACATATCACATATAAATAGGGCGTCCCCCGAGCCGTAGCTCATGGACTGTGGTCCCAATATACCAAGCATCATACCAATGTATCCAAGGACTTCCATTGAATAGGCAACTTAGATATCTTATCATATATTCGAGAATTGGAGTGTATCTTATTGCACAAGTAATCTTACTTTGTTGCTTACTTAATGTCTATTGACAAACAATTAATCATTCTCCTTTAAGTTTTATAAGAGTGTCAATAAATAGTTAGCTTCCAAGCTAAATACACAATAACATAAACATAGACATTCATGGCAAAGCACAACACCTATGTAATGCATAACCAAACATGTTATCAAGAATGCAATGCTATGAATGTATGCTCTTTCCCATTTTGCTCTACTTGAGCTCTATGCACAATGTAAATGAGTAGTGACATCCATCTATAAACATTCAATACTTTAATTACAATACAATGATAACATCGGGATGACACTATGTCACCCGAGGCACAAACAACTACACTCACCTGGTTATTCCAATGTTATAGAATACCCGGACCCAATATTTTTCCCTAATTTCCAAAATATGCTTCTTCTACTCTTCCAAACCAAAGCATGTACCTCAAACAAGATGTCAAATTATTAACAACTATTATAATTCATTCAGTTTACAAGTACACATTCTAAGGATAAGCATGAGTTTACACAAGCTTAATAGATCATTTATTTTCATATAAGTCGAATCTGCCCATGTTACACAAGAATACACACACACATATATGTTATAATTATCAAGACAGCCCTTAATAACTTCCCAGAATAGTTTAGATTTCTTCAACAAATGATTTACAGCTTAGATTACAAATCTGCCTACTATAAACTATCAAAACTGTATTTAATCTAAGCCAACATTCTGCCCTTTATTACCATTACAAACTGCACAGTTTTGAGCACCCAAAACTGCACACATTAATCATAGTTAAACTGCATTGTTTGAGCAATACTTCTGCACTGTTTTTATTATTCAAAGACTGCATTTAGCCCTATTTTTAAACCATAAAACTGCCCAATTTCAAGACAACATTCTGCATAGTTTTAAAACATCAAAACTGCACTGTTTTGTTCACTAAAATCTGCACAGTTTTTAACATATAATTCTGCTCTATTTAATCATACTGATTCTATTCATTTTAAACACTTTAAAACTACACCTACAATACAAAAACAGTCCCCAGTACATTATCTTACTGCCGAAACTGCTCTGTTCTTAATCACACATGAAAAACAGTTTCAAAAGAACATTTTCCAGCCTAACACTTAATTCCATTTCCTATTTATTCATAACCGTTTATCATTTCATGAAGTTCAAGTAGGTCTTGTTTTGTTGTTGCACTCGAGAATGCATTTAAACAAGTTCAAACATTGGACACATAGCTAGAAAGGATGCCTTTAATATTTAATTTATCTAGTCATTACTTTGTACTTCCCTTTTTAAAATTCAAACTAGTATCACAACACAAATTCAATATAAACTAACCGATTGAGTCTTCAATTTTTGTCATAGATCAATTTCTCTAACAATTAAGCATTTCTATTTAAACATGCACATCATTCAAAAACCTTAAAACCATTAAACTAGATCCATACTAAATTTCGGACAATTCAAACCACAATCATACAATCAACATTTCAAACAAGAATCAATTTCATTTATATTCACTCAATGTAAACACATCTCATAAAGCCTCGAGGAGATTCAAATTAAGGAAGGAAAGGAAGGATATTTTACCTTCCTCTTGATCTAAACAACTTGTTGTTCATGATTTCAACCGAATTAGCTTTTCTCCTCTCAAAATCCATGGAGTTTCCATCTCCTTTCTCTCTCCCTCTTGCCTAATTTTGCTTTGGCTTATGAAGGAAAGGATGATGAACAATGAACAATGCTTGTTCATTTCCCCTTTCACATGATCGGTTCATGCAACTTTTTCCACACACGGTTTAATCCTCCAAGTGACACATAATAAGGTCACTAAACTTTATTTATTATTACATGCAAACTCCTATAGATTAGACACAATCAAAATGGTCATTGTACTTTGGTTAGCAATTATTCAATTTTTCCAACTAGGTCCTTATCTCCTTTAATCTAATGCTAGATATATGAATTAAATCCAATCAAATTTTAATCGAAGTTGTCACAAAATTCTAGGGTACATTTCGGGGTATTACAAAATGCAACAGAGCCTTTGAACCAAATTGACAATGATCAACTCAAATGTGACCCCTTCCAAATTGTTAGACTTTCGAGAAAAACATTTCTCATATACCCAATCCTTCCCTCTTTTCTGATCTCAATCATGCACTAAAAGTCTAGAAATCCTTGAAGAAAGGTTAACCCAGATAAGCGGGATGTATTCTGAAGATAAACTTTCCTTACTCCAATACTCGTACATGATCAAAATGGTCTTTTGAGGCTTGTAATGGGGCTATGGCTCACGGCTATGAAAAAATGATATATAGGCTCAAATAAGTGTTTAAGTGTGATAAAACCAAGGATCATTTTTTCAAGTGAAATCTTATTTATGCACTCTTTGATCTGAATATGCTCGAATAAAATACTCTTTCTTTTCTCTTTTTTTCCTTTTTTGTGGATCGCTCTAGACTGCCCATTTCTGGGTTTTCATCCTAGAGTTCATTTCCCTTCCTCGAGTACAAGGATGATCAATCCTCCATGACTCTTTCAGATAGAGATTCATTGGAATAGAAGGTCTCACATATGTCTCTTGCTTTTCCATGAACTTTTTCGACTTAGTGTTTTCTTTTTCAATTATTTCAACTTTCATGTCAACAATTTTCAACTCGATTCAGTTAACTTTTTGAACACAAACTTTCAACTTTTTCATCTTTTCTTTTCTTTTCTTTTTCTCTTTTTCTTTCTTTTCCTTCTTTTTTAATTCAGAATTTTTGTCTTCATTCAACTTGCCTTTCTTGCTCTTGTACTCAATGCATTCACCTTTGGTTCTTGCCCCTAATTCACAAGGCATTACTATCATGGCACAATCAAAGCCAAACATCTTTCACATGCAAACAAACATTCATCCTCTTTGCCCCCAGTAGAGGGGTGATCCTGGGTTTGGGTTGAATCGAAAGAAAATAATTAGGCTCAAAGGGGACAACAAAGGATATTTTTCTTATTTTCTTTCTTTGTGAAGGGAGATGAAGGAATACCAAATGTCCTCCCATATACAAATATCTTCAAAGAAAAACGGTCTTCAGGTGGTAGATGTTTTGGGTTATCACTTCATTCAAGGACCTTAGTAAATAATACCTAAGAGGAAAATTCACTCGGAATTTGTATTTGGGATTTTCCTGTTATTCCTGAACACTCATTAATGTCTTTTCATTGGCCTAAATAACTTAGAAAAGAGTCACATTTTAGAATTGATTTCTGAATTTGATTCTTGGTCTCTCTTGCAGTTAATATCCAAGGACCTGATAAAAATAATAGAGAAGATATATACATATAGGTATTGGAGAACAAAACTAACCTATAGCAAGGAATAATTGAAATATTAAAAGAATCAACAAGTGCAAAATGTTTTCCATTTGAGAAAAATTATGTAGGAAACAAGCATCTAATACAAACAAATCAAATAACCTCCCTTACAAAGGACCCCCAATGCTCACGAGGAAAAGGAATTGGGATGGTTCAGGGTACTACTCTGTAACGATCCTAAAACTATAGACAGATCTCCTATGGTCAAACTATCGATCATTGATCAAGGAAAATTTGAGTGAATTTTAGCCTCAACAATATTTCACTTTCCCTTGCTAGCACAAGGACATGCCACATCTTGTTTATGCTCTGTTGTTCTCATCGAGCCTTGAATTAAGATCAGCCTCAACAATTTTTCTTCAATTAATTGCTTGCCCATTTCCATAGAATGTTTGATCATTTGCATGTGGAAATTAACAGCTTCTTCTGGTCGGTGTCTGGATGAACTCTGTCTTCCGATATGTTGGCTGGATATGTTGAAGCCTTTAATGGGCATGTATGTTTGAGGTTTCTTCATTGATAGCTAATGATTCTCAATTAGTTTGTCCTTACTATTTCTTTTCTTGACGTCTTTTAGCACTTCCTCTTGGGTTACAAATCTTAATAGACTGGCATTCAATGTCGATACCCGATGATGTAACATTCCTCAATGTCATGATCATGAACTCCATTATGATATTCTTAATGATTCCCAATGATGTAATATCCTGAATGACGGGGCTTTAAAAGTTTTAAATGATGCAGTGAAGCCTCGAGCAATTTGAAGTGCATCTCACGATAGGAAACATGAATGAGAGCCAATTTAGACTTTGATTTTTTCACTGACAGGAGCATCCTGAACATCTAGCTTTGAGGTATTCCTCAGTAAAGGAAGCATTGCAGAGGTAGATGTCCAAATATTGCTTTGAATCTGGTAGACCCTGAAATGTAGCGAATTACCCAAAAAGCTTGTTGTAGATTCAGTCTTTTCTCCTTTATCTCAATTCTTCTAGTAAATAATGGTCTTTATAGAATCAGAGCTCTCCATTCCCAAAACATAAATGTCCAGTTCTGATGAGATCACTGACTCTGTGTTTCAAAATTATGCCATGAAAAGACTTAAAAAACTGTAGGGCACTGTCATCAAAAGGTGGATTCTGCAAGTGGCAAGGCAACAAATCTGAATATGCCATTGAGATATGACTAATCATCTTCCTTTTCTTACTAAACTCTTCAGTCTCTTTGTCTCGTGTTCATGTGTTCTCTGTTTCTCTTGTAGTTAATTCTTTTGTGAGAAAATTTCGATCTTCAACTGGATCCCTGGTTTTCATCATTTCAAAGAAAAGTTCTGTAGTCCCTCCACTTTGCTAAAATCTCAAGGTCCTCTAACTGTCACTAAACCATTGATTAACAAGATTGTTGGCAGAAACACCAAAATTTGGCTTTATTCAGTCCTCCCATATCTGTCTATTGGACTACATTTATCTCAACATTTTCAAAATCCACCAGTACATCAAGGTCAAACACTTCATTATTCCCTTCAAATTTACTATATTTCTCGTAGATGCCGCAGCTATATTGATATGAACTTTCTCCTCTTTTTTGTTTTTGTTTTTTTTGCAAGAAGAATCATTTCAGACTGAACCCTCATGTGAGATATGATACCTCCTTGCTCGTCAACATCGTTATTTCCATTTGAAGCATTCTTTTTCGGCTTCCCTGATTCCAAGCAAAGTGGTTGCTCGAATTACCATCTCATTTGACTGATCAATCCTTTACTCCATACTACCCAAACGGTCTTTAATAACCTTCTGAGATTGCTCAACCTTAACAAACTTGTTGCCCCTACTTATGAGACTACTAGTTTTCAGCTCCTCTAATGTTATTTGGAAAAAAACAATTTTTTTGACAAAAAATGCAATGTTATTTGAAAAAAATGCAATGCAATATTTAAGCAATGTAATGCATAAATGCATGAATGTACGAGGTATCAACTTCAACGTCTATCCTAGCTCGGTGTCGATGTTGGGGTACTGTTGTAGGTTCATAGCTTCTTTTGACAAAATCCATACATACTAGACAATTCCCTGCACTTGGTTTCTGAAGTTTATCCTTTCATACTTCTGCATCTGGATAATCTAGGTGGTTGCCTAAAACTTGTCTCTGGGTGTCTTGTCCTCATTTCTAGTGCTCCTTCGAAACTTACAAGCAGATGTTTTATGACACTTTCCAATTTTGCCATCTTCCTTTTCAGATCTTTATTTTTCTTGCTCAATATCAGCTTTTCTTTCATTATTGTACCTTTTTGGTAATTTTCTCTATTTGTAAAACTCGAACTGACAATTCTGATTTGAATGCTTGATTTTTCTCTAATTTCTGTTTGGTCCAGCTATATGAATCTTTTTAGCCCTTGTATCTTCTTCCTCACTGCCCTTTAAATGTCTTCTTGTAACTGCTTGCATTTTGATATATGACTCCCCTAGATACTATCTTTCCTCTTGTATTGGATTTCCTCTGACTAGGTCCACACCGACATATTGCCTTCTTCTTGTTTATCTAACCCTTCAGCCTTTATGATTGCTGCCTACTTAACTGACCCTCGAATCGATACCTCTGAGTATGCAAAATGATGCCAGATATATGAAAAGAAGACAACAAAACAAAACAAAAAATAGTGTCAATATGGTAAAATAATATTGTAAGCAAAAATTAAATTGATACGATAAAGTAGGTTATATTGAGAAAAGAGAATAACTAGAGAATTGTATTTAAACGAGAAACACGTTGTCCTAGGTCCATGTCTGGCTCTCGTGGGGTGGGCTTTTAAATTACAACATGCAGGTTTCGTTCTAGACTCTGGGTACTTGAACTGTCGTTACTGTCTATTGCGACAATAATACATCAATTTGGGAGTATACGGCCCCTTCTATCGGAGGCGTGGGCTGCACGTTACATAAGGTTGGTATACATGAAGAAAGATAAAATTTTGAACTCGGAGGTGGAGAGCCTCACGTCGGATCATGTATCGCTCCCACTTAAGGGTGAAAAGCCTAGGTAGAAGGCTATGCATGAATGACAGATATATCACACACAAAAGCTACCTCCATTCTTTCTAAAAATCCATTTAATAATTATCAGAAAGATTAAATTCAAATTATCATTCTTAATGCTAAAATGCCACGTAAAATTAATTAATTAGGCATGGCTCTCAATTTTTCCCTAGCGGAGTCACCAAGCTGTCGTGACTATTTTTAACCGAGTGTGAAAATAGCTCGACGATCGATCTTTGAAAATTAGGATTTTGCCTTTTAATTCATTTTATCTTGAAAAATTAGGTTTTTCATATTAGGATTTTTCCTTTATTTATCCTTGAAAAATATTTTGGAGTCGCCACCGGTCACTTTAGTAGACCGAACACCATAAAAACAACCAGAGATGCATTTATTTAAAATTTGGGTTCGGGAGTCGATTACATGTGAGAAAGGATTATCACCCCCACAAACGCCCGTTCTCAGTACCTTTTAATTTTACGTGGCAATTTGAATAGCAATTTGAATTTAATTTAACCATAATTATTAACTGAATTTAAATTCCAAATGGAGATATCCTTTTATAAGAAAATATATTTTTTGGACGAATATGAGATTAGAAACACTCAGTTACTTTAGGGCACTTCGATTCATATTCAAAAAGATATATCCCAACATAAAAGGTTTTTATGCATGACTGGTTATTTTCTTGTTGATTTTAAGTTCTAACTTAAAAGACTCTAATTAATTGAATTGTTTAAAACTATGAATATTAATAAATTTAAGGTGTTTATGAGATAACACCCAATTGTTTGGGCACTACCGATATTAAAACCCTGAATTAAATAATATTCCTAATTTAATTAATGAATCTAATTGCTAAACCCTAATCTTAATTTAAACTTTAGTTTAATTATCTAAATTAATTTGTCATATTATGTGTTCAAATGAATACCAAATGTTCTACTAAAAAGTCACATTGGGTAACATCTCATTGCAATAAGACACTATCCAACTTAGGACTTCAAAGCTTTCATTTTGATACTTATTTATTTTCTACAATTATCTCTCCTATTTTAATTATTTAATTTAATTAAAGAACCTAAATTTTTAAGGCTCTAAACAATTAATTAATCTAAGTGTATTTAATTATCTAGAATATAAAACCGCATGTCTAATTTAAAATCATGCATCAATCATATAATTTAAACAATTAAATTAAACAACAATTAAGGACTAAATTGTAAGAAACTGAAAATTTAAACCTCAATTTTATTAAAAGGACTAAATTGGATACATTGCAAAACATTGGGCCAAAATCAAGAGAGCCCGAAAAGAAGGGCGCGGGTCAAAAGCCCGACCTAGATCATGCTTGTGGGTCTAAAGAACCCGGTGCCAAAACAGCACCGTTTAGGAGAGATTATAAAACCCCATTTTTAGCCTAAAATCCTCATTCTCAAATAATTCACTCTCTATACTCTCTCTCTTCTTCGAAATCCTCTACAACAAACACCAAAAACCCAGTTTTCCCCTTCAAAATGGATCAAAATACCCTAGTTTTGCTGGGTGTTCTTCATAGTTCTTCAAGAACTTGAAGAACACCAAACATTCCGGCAATGAACCACTGCGAGCTCCGCCGCTCAATCTTACTCCGTCTCTAACTGGTCTCTCTCAGCCGTTCGCCGGCCACCGGGATTCAAATCTCAACCGCAGCAGGTGAACACCGGCCACCACTCTAGCCATCGTTCTGATCACTGACCACAGCGCTGATAACCTAAAATACCCAAAAATTCCATTTCCACCTAAAACCCTAAATCTAACCCCAGTTCATCAGAACCACCCATCTCCAGCCACCTAACACTACTCTGCCCATCCCGACCTCTTCAACTCCGCCGATTCACTCTCTAAAACGCTTCGGCCACTGAAATAATCCATCTGATCTCCTTTTAGATTTTCATTTATGTTTTTTATGGATACGTGCAATCTAATGTTTTTGCTTCCATTTTTGCAAGAATCAGATTCCCGAAGATGTCGACGACGCTATGATCTCTAGCTCCGATGACGAGACGGCTGTCGGCGGTCTCTTCGGCTTCTAACGGTTCCACTCCCCTAGGTGATTCTCTCTCCTCCATTATTATATCTATTATTATTAATGATATGTAATTATTTATAGTGATTAATGATTAAAAGCTGACATTTCTCTCTCTCTTCCTATTTATAGGAAATTAGAATTTAAGGTCATAGATGATGTCATAGGGGTGACGTCATCACCAGTTGGTGCTAGCTAAGGGGTAAACAAACACAGATTCGTGGCATGAGGGTTTGGACCAATGGCATGCTGCCATGTGGCATTTTTTGAGCAGGAAAAATGAATTTCAACTTGTATTTTGTGTTTGTTGATTTGAATGGATGGGAAAACTGGATGTTTGGGCTTTTTATCATGAAGAATGGGCCATGTATATTGTACAGTGGACTATATTGTATAAATGGACATTCATATTAGGTGTTTGGACTATTGAACCCATTTTATTTATTTATTTATTTAATATAACCATATATATATAAACTCATACCCGGGTAAAACTCTATCCTGCAAACAATAAGAGTTCTCAATAGAGTAAGACCGCAGCTTTCTCAAGTTAGTTATTTCCAGTTTATGCTGCACATAATAGAACCAAGCACAAAACAAATAACAAATTTCTAGGTTGAGTAGTGTAATCCTTATACAAAAGAAAAGAATGAATCGACACAAATAATAAAAAAGATCTACTTATATGTGAATCAGTTACCTCAATGCAAATGACTGATAACACTTGAGAACCTAAATTTACAACACATGTCGTTGATAATCCGTTCCCAAAAACTGCTGCCAGGCCTTCTAAGATCATCATATTTGAAGCAAATATTACACAACAGAAGCAATCTTCTACTTAGAGTGCTTCTACTGGTAGAGCTAAATAAAAGAAAATCTCATGAAATAATTAGTAAAGAGTAAGAAAAACTACATTATCAAGATGGGACACCTGTTATCAGCAAGGTTCTTTTATTTATAAATTTGAGTACTGTATGACAGACAAATCTTTGTAGATGTATAAGAAGACATGCATATTCACAGATTGTAAATGAGTCAAACAAGATCAAGAGGGCACTTGTGTTCAATCCACATCGATCTTGTTATATTTTGGCTCAAATTCTAATTAGTAATTAAGTTGAGTTTTATTGTAATTCTAGTGGTTTAAGATTACTTGGTAATTAGTATTTACTTTAGAGTAAATAACTACGTAATTAGTATTTGGGTCTATAAATATAGACTAGGTTTAACCTTTTGAATTATGAGAGAATAAGAGAATGAGAGAGAGGGGGAATTACTCTGGAGAGAAGTAACCACTTTTAGGTTCTCTACAACTATTGTGTCTACATTGTAGAGATGGGTATTGTAGGGATGTTGGGAAGAGTTTTTTGGTTCCACCGGGTCATGGGATTTGTACACCAGGTTCTGGGATTACATGGGTTATCATGTACTTGTACTCTTCGTGTTCTCTATGTTTATAGTGGATTGATCGTTTCTCTCGTCCGTGGAGGTAGGCTATGCTGAACCACATTAAATCTTATCTTCTGTGAATATCTTGGTCTATGTTATCATTGTTTTGGTTATTTCTTTTTGGTTTCTTTATACCTTGGAATGTTATTACTCTTGGTTAGGTTATTGATCTAAAGAGATTGAGATTCCTTTCCTAGAAGTTATATAAGATCAGTAAGCTCCCCCAGACGAATGATACTCCCAAGGTTTAATTCATTACCTCTAACTTGAATCCATTTGATGCAATTTGGCTCTTTCATGTGAATAATAATGGAATTTCAGTTGGATAAATATGTGTGTGAAAGATAGAGAGCACGTGCACGTGAACGCGTGCCTTTGTATGTATTGTGAATATCCAGAAGAACCATAACCAATTTTGTTCTTGAATAGCATGATAGAATCATTTAACCAATTATGTTCTTGAATAGCACGATAGAATCATTTTTTCATTCTTTCTTTGTATCCAGGTTTTGGCCTAGTAACAACAATCGCATGTATGTGCTTGAAAATTTTGCCAATCCCCTCATCGGCCCTCGTAATTCATTTTTCTTTTACAGAATCGACAAAATGAGAAAAAAAACATGTTTTCTCCATGAAACCATGATTCATTGTTATGACATTAAATTTCTTAGGAGAATTTATTAGCACACACGGATTACAGCTCGGGGATTTCATCATGGTGTATGAAGATAGTCAGAAACAAAATCGTGTACCACCTACCGATTATCTGGTTTCTAGAATTGCTCAAAACCTTTCATTAATTCCACTCGAATAAACTTTTTTCAGGTGGTCTAGGCAAATAAGGCTTCAGATGAAAATATATATTGTGACATAGCTAGAATGGAGACAATGACCAATTCCTCTATGAGGTTAGAAAATCAAGCTGCTTATTGTTATCCCATGATAGAGGATTGTGGGATGTCGTTCATCATTGACACCACCGTGACCTTCTCAAACGACAACCCACTCAATTTTCTGGGTGGATCGAGGACCAACTATTCAGGTATGCGATCTCTGGAAAGCTTTGGATCTCTTGAAAACATGTCCCTTGATGAGTTTTATCAAGTTTAATCACCATGAATACCGTTACAATATTTTGTTAAAGAAAAGCCTGTCATCATGAAATGTCAAAGCATGGGTCCAACTTTTATCACTTATTTTGGGTGGATCGAGTTTTTTTGGTATGTTATTTCTCAAATATAACTCTATCACTTTTATCCCTTTTTGGGTTTTCTAGGATTTAATTTTTGGATGACTTTATTCTATTTTTCTTTTCAGGACATGTAGCGAATAGGTAGAGCTCAACAGAAGTTTAATTTTTTTAATCTTTTTCTCTTTTATTTTACTAGGAACCTATTCTATTTAATTTGCCCAAATTTGGCAAACGAGTCTACACCCAAATTTGATTTGCCCAAATCTGGGAATTTCAAAACAGGTTTTTGTAATTTCATTTTGGTTTCTTACGATGGAATGTTATTGCACTTGGTTAAGTTATTGATCCAAGGAGATTGAGATTCATTTTCTATAAGTTACATAAGAACAATAAGCTCCCTCAAAAGAATGATACTCCTCAAGGTTTAATTCATTACCTCTGACTTGAATCCATTTGATGCAATTTGGCTCTTTCATGTGAATAATCTTAACACATATATAAAATAACCTCTTGATTCCAATTAAGGGATTCTTATCAACATGGACGACCTAGATGGTCTGCAACTATTGAGCTTTAAGTATAGGCAAGTTCTCCTCTTCTCACTCCCTTCCCAGTCTTGCAAGAAAACTTATCATCACCTAGAATTCTTAATATAGGGATATAATGGAATTTCAGTTGGATATATATGTGTGCGAGTGAGAGAGAAAGCACTCGCACTCGTGCCTTTGTACGTATTGTGAATATCCTAAAGAACCATAACCAATTTTGTTCTTGAATAGCATGATAGAATCATTTAACCAATTTTGTTCTTGAATAGCATGATAGAATCATTTTTGTTTCCTTCTTTCTTTTTATGCAGGTTGTCGTGACCATTTTAAACCGGGTGTAAAATAGCTCGACGATTAGAGTTTTGCAAATTAGGGTTTTTGTCCATTTTTAATCATTTAATTTTGAAAAGATAGTTTTTCATGTTTAAATCGATTTCTCTAATTAATTAATCAAATTTTATTTATTTTATTGGTCTTGAAAACGTTTTAAAATTCATTTTAGTCTTTAGCCTTTGAAAATTGACTTTCAAATTAATCCAATTTTAAAATCGAGTTTTATCCCTTTTATTTTCCTTTAAAAAAACATTTGGAGTCGCCACCGGTCACTTTGGTAGACCGGGCACCATAAAAACAACCAGAGATTCATTTCTTTAAAATTTGGGTTCGAGAGTCTGTTACGTGTGGGGAAGGATTAACATCCTCACAAACGCCTATTATCGGTACCTTTTAATTTTACATTGCATTTTGGCATCTCGAATAATAATTTAAATTTAATTTATCCCTTAATTATTAATTGGATTTAAAGTCTAAATGGAGATATCCTTTTATAAGAAAATACATTTTTTCGAACGAATATGAGATTGGAAACACCCAGTTACTTTAGGGCACTTCGATTCATATTCAAAAAATATATCCCAACATAAAAGGTTTTTATGCATGACCGGTTATTTTCTTGTTGATTTTAGGTTCTAACTTAAAAGGCTCTAATTAATTGAATTGTTTAAAGACTATGGATATTATTAAATTTAGGGTGTTTATGTGATAACAACCAATTACTTGAGCACTACCCATATTAAAACCCTAAATTGAATAATATTCCTAATTTAATTAATAAATCTAATTATTTAAATCTTATCCCTAATTTAAACTTTAATCTAATTAACTAAGTCAATTATTATATTCTAGGTTCAAATGAATACCAAATGTTCAACTAAGAAGCCCCCTTGGATAACATCTCATTACAATGAGACACTATCCAACTTAGGACTTCAAAGCTTTCATTTTGATACTCATTTATTTTCTACAATTATCTCTCCTATTTAAATTATTTAATTAAAGAACCTAAAGACTAAGGCTCTAGCAATTACTAATCAAATGAATTAATTGTCTACAAATATACTATATGCTACTTAAAGCATGCACACATTCATATATAAATTAAACAATTGAAATTAAACAACTAAACAAATTAAAGGACTAAATTGAATTAAATTACAAATTGAAATTAAAGGAAAAGGGGCTAAATTGAATTGATTTAAAAATGGAGAGTCGAATTACGAAAAAGGACAAATAAGGGAGCAGATCCCTTGACCCGACCCGGTCAAAATAGGCGGACCCTAACCCCTGGGTCGGGTTGGTCCATGGGTCCAGTATTTAATGCTTGGCCAGTTTAAATTTTGGCCATTTCCCATTTTCATTTTTACTCTCTCTCTTCTACCCATTTTCCCTTCTCTCTAAAACAAACACCCAAATGCCCAGATCTTATCCCCAAAATGGAGCAAACCCACATGGTTTTGGATGAACACTCATCCATGTTCATCCATTTTTGGATGAACTTCTATTTTCTGACCATGCACCGCCATGGGCTCCGCCCTCTAATCTTCCACCGCCATATTCCAACCAAGCCTTACCGTTAGCCGACTGCCACCCTAGAACGCCGACCACTATCAACCTTCGACCGGTCACCGTGAGGCAATTTCTGGCCGTCAGCTAAAACCCTAAAACGTATAAAATCCCTAATTTTTCCTCTAATTCTCCCTAAACTAACCCCAGCTCGATAGAGCCACTCTTCATCCCCGGCCTAAACTACCTGAAATCTCTCATTTTCAACTCCACCATCCCTCAAACAAACTTCAGCCACCGCAAGACTCTCCGATCTACTCTTTATATTTCTAATTTTAAGTTTTCGATTTTTGTACATATGTAAATTTGACTCTTTTTGTCTCCATTTTTGCAATTAATGAAAGTTCGAAAGAAGGAAATACCTTCCGAAAAGGAATGTGGCTTTCGTTTTCCTTTCCCAACGACTGTTCACAACACCGACGGCGATCAACCTTCTAACGGCTCTCTAAATTCCGGCAGTAGTTCGGCCCCCAAGGTGAGCTCTCTCTCTCTCTCTCATTTATTATCTATATTTATTATTATTATTAATGGTTAATTATTGATTATCTGACACCCTCTCTCATCTTTATATAGGGGTAGTGGGAAGTGACGCAAACAATGACGTCATGCGGATGACGTCACAAGTCAGGGAGAAAGCACAGAATTCATGTGAGAACATTTTGGGCCAATAGCTGAGTGCCACGTGTGCTGGTTTAGGCGGGAAAGTCTAAGTTGGACCAGATTTGTGTTCGTTTGATATAGAATGAGCAGGAAAAGAAAATGGATTGGGGTTTTGGGCTTTTTGTATTTATTTGGGCTTTTTTATTGAAATTATCATTTTTTTTTATTTATTGGACATTTAGACTGTTTGGGTATTATTTATGAGCTTTTTATTTATTTTTATATATTTGATTCTATTTATGAAAAATATAGTATATATATACATATACCTAGGTAAAATTAGGGTATTACACAGGTTTTGGCCTAATAACAACAGCCGCATACATGTGCTTGAAAATTTTGGCAATCCCCTCATCGGCCCTCGTAATTCATTTTCCTTTTACAGAATTGAAAAAATGAGAAAAAAAAGTTGTTTTCTCCATGACAACATGATTCATTGTTATAACATTAAATTTCTCAGGAGAATTTGTTAGCGCATGCATTACTGCTTGTGGATTTCATCATGGTGTATCAAGATAGTCAAAAACAAAACTATGTACCACATACCGATTATCTAGTTTCTAGAATTGCTCAAAACCTTTGATTAATTCTACTTGAAATAAACATTTTTAGGTGATCCAGGCACTTAAGACGTTAGATGAAGATATATATAGTGACATAGCTAGAATGGAGAGAATGACTAAATCCTCCATGATAAAGGATAGTGGGATTTCATTCATTTATGACACCACTGTGGCCTTTTCAAACGACAACCCGCTCTATTTTTTAGGTGGATCGATGACCAACTATTAAGGTATGCGATCTTTGGAAAGCTTTGGCTCTATTGAAAACATGTTCTTTGATGAGTTTTATCCACCATGAATACCATTACAATATTTTGTTAAACAAAAGCACGTCATTATGAAATCTCAAAGCATGGGGCCAATTTTTATCACTTATTTTGGGTGGATCGAATTTTTATGGTATGTTATTTCTCAAATATAGCTTTATCATGACTTTGTTTTTTTAGGATATGTAGTGAATAAGTAAAGCTCAGCCGAACTTTATTTCTTATTTTTTTAATCATTTTCTCTTTTAGTGTACTAGGAACCTATTATTTTTTATTTGCCCAAATTTGGGAAACGAGTCTACGTCCAACAGGTGATGCTTTCTAGGCATTTTCGGGAATTTCGACACAGGTTTTTGTTGTTTTAGTTTGGTTTCTTACGATGAAATGTTATTATTCTTGGTTAGGTTATTGATCTAAAGGAACATAAGAACAGTAAGCTCCCTCAGAAGAATGATACTCCCGAAGGTTTCAGTCATTACCTCCGAGTTGAATCCATTTGATGCAATTTGGCTCTTTTATGTGAATAATCTTAACACGTATATAATAATCTCATCATTTAAGCGAGCAGCGGAGGCTCACATACCTTCTCTCGAGTCCAATGAAGGGATTCTTATCAACATGGGCGACCTAGATGGTCTGCAACTATGGATCTTCAAGTATAGGCAAGTTCTCCTCTTCCCACTCCCTTCCTTATCTTGCAAGAAAACCTTTTATCACCTAAAATTCATAATATAGTGATGTAATAGAATTTTAGTTGGATATATATATATATATATATATATATGTGTGTGTGTGTGTGTTTGCGAGAGAGAGAAAGAGAGTATACGTGCCTTTGTATGTATTGTGAATATCCAGAAGAAGAACCATAACCATTTTTATTCTTGGATAGCATGATAAAATCATTTTTGTTTCTTTCTTTGCATGCAGGCTTTGGCCTAATAACAACAGTCGCATGTATGTGCTTGATAATACTGGTAATCCCTTCATCGGCCCTCGTAATTCATTTTCTGTTTACAGAATTGAGAAAATAAGGAAAAAAAACATGTTTTCTTCATGATTCATTTTTATGATAGTAAATTTCTCTATAGAATTTATTAGCACACACGAATTACAACTCGGGGATTTCATCATGGTGTCTCAAGATTGTAAAAAATAAAACTATGTACCACCTATCGGTTATCTGGTTACTAGAATTGCTCAAAACCTTTCATTAATTCCGCTTGAAATATACGTTTTTCAGGTGATACAAGCAAATAAGGCATTAGATGAAGATGTATATAGTGGTATAGCTAGAATAGAGAGAATGACCAATTCCTCTATAATTACGAGGTCGAAAAATCCAGCTGCTATTATTTTCACATGATTTCATCTTCGACACCACCTTACCTTCTCAAACTACAGCCCGCTTGATTTTCTAGGTGGATCAATGACCAACTATCCAGGTATGTGAACTCTGGAAAACTTTTGCTCCGTTGAAAACATGTCCCTTGATGAGTTTTATCAACTTTAATCAAACTAAACGTTTTTCAAGTGATACATGTCTCAAGATTGTCAAAAATAAAACTATGTACAACCTATCGGTTATCTGGTTACTAGAATTGCTCAAAACCTTTCATTAATTTCGCTTGAAATAAACGTTTTTTAGGTGATACAAGCAAATAAGGCATCGGATGAAGATATATATAGTGGTATAGCTAGAATAGAGAGAATGACCAATTCCTCCATGATTACGAGGTCGAAAAATCCAGCTGCTATTATTTTCCCATGATTGAGCATAGTGGGATGTCATTCATCTTCTACACCATCTTACCTTCTCAAACTACAGCCCGCTTGATTTTCTAGGTGGATCAATGACTAGCTATCCAGGTATGTGAACTCTGGAAAACTTTTGCTCCGTTGAAAACATGTCCCTTGATGAGTTTTATCTAGAAACCCTACTTTCCATTTTAGATAAATATTCAAGTTAGTCTTTGGAACATAGTTTTGAACATTAGGAACTCCTAAAATTGAGAAAAATACTATTCTAATTTTTGAAGCATTTTACTACAGCTTGTCTCCATGCTTCACAAGTTTTTCCTTCTATTACAAATATCTCACAAGTGGCTTAAAAATCATAAACCTTTTGCAACTTCCGCTTGCATGGTTTCTAAGATACTTATACATTTTATCTGCAAATACATTATTTTGAGTAACAATTTACATGATGAGGGTTACTCTTTATGCAGGTAAAGGTATTTAGATACATTATTGTCCATTTTAAATATGGATTCATTTTGAGTATGTGAGAAATGGTTTTGTTTATTATGGGCTCCTAAAATTGAGTAAAATATTCTTGCGATTTTGGAAGCATTTTTTTACAGTTTGTCTTCGTCCTTCGTGACCTTTACCTTATATTACTAATATCTATCAATTTCAGCTCCAATGATTTCTATCCTACCAATATGTTTTATCTCCAAAATCAATGAGTAACTATTTACATGATTAGGGTTACTCTTTGTCGATGTAAAGGAAATTTATATGGTATCGATATGTTTTATCTGTAAAAAAATAATTTGAGTAACTATTTACAAGATGACGGTTATTCTTTATCAAGGTAAAGCTAAATTATCTCGATACCTTGACTGTCCATTTTAGATATAGATTCATGTTGAGTCTATGGAATATGGTTTTGAACATTAAGGGCTCCTAAATTGGAGTAGAATAGTTTGGTCATTTTTGAATCATTTTTCTAAAGCTTTTCTTTTATGTTTTCCTTCTATAACTAATGTCTGCCACTTCTTACAAGTTGCTAAAAAATAAAAAATTCATTTTCAACATCAGCTCACATGATTTGTATGTTTCCTATATGTTTTATATACAAAAGCAATATGATGAATAACTATTTACATGATGAGGGTTACTCTTGAAGTAAAGGTAAATAATCTAGAAACCTAGATTGTCCATTTTCTATATAGATTTATGTTGGGGCTTTGGAACATGATTTTGAGTATTTGAGGCTTCCGAAATTGAGGGGGATATTGTTTATAAAAAAAATTCAACTAGAAACACTGATGTCCATTTTAGATAAATATTCAAGCTAGCCTTTGGAACATGGTTTTGAACATTATAGAGGCTCCTGAAATTTAGAAAAATACCATTTTGAATTTTGAAGCATTTTACTACAGCTTGTCTCCATGGTTCAAAGGTTTTTCCTTCTATTACTAACATCTCACATGTTGCTTAAAAAAAAAAAAAACCTTTTACAATTCTTGCTCGCATGTTTTTTATGATACCTATACTTTTTATCTGCAAAAACAATATGATGAGTAAATATTTACATGATGAGAGTTATTCTTTATCGAGGTAAAGGTATTTAGATACCTTAATGTCCATTTCAAATACATATTCATTTTGAGGGTGAGGAACACGATTTTGATTATTAGGGGCTCCTAAAATTAAGGAGAATAATCTTACTAATTTTGAAGCATTTTTCTACAATTTCTCTTTGTGCTTCATGACCTCTTCCTTCTATTACCAATATCAGGCAAGTTGCCTGAAAATCTAATATTTTTTGTAACTTCAGCACGTATGATGAAGAAGAATTGAAACAATTTCTCTATGTGCTTCATGACCTCTTCCTTCTGTTCAAAAACATGACATGGTTTTGAATCCATCAAACTGATTGTTATTGAAGAGTTTAAGGTATTGAAACAAGTTCTCTCTGTGCTTCATGACCTCTTCTTTGCAAAAACATGACATGGTTTTGAATCCATCAAGCTGGTCGTTCTTTTAAGGCGTTTAATGAAGAAGAATTGGATGAGATCTATCTGCGGGTTGAAGCTGAAACAGCTGAGGTTATTGTCTATTTGCAAAGAACTTGGATCACAATGTACAGGCAAATCACTCGAAAATCGACTTTTACATTTACAGACACAAATTTATAGTTCATTGTGATAATTGACGAAAAATCTTGAATAATTTGCTATTTTGTTGATGATTCTGAAACTTTTGTTCTTATTCAGGTCCGTCCTCTCAACGACATAGAGAAGAACACAAATCACAAATGGCTACAGCAGATGCTTAAAGCAAGAAATGAGTATCGCTTGGATTGGGCAGCCAGAAACTAGATTAACGTTTGATCATGTGGCCAATGTTCCTTTCATGTGACCAATTTTGTTTCACATATCGTCTTTGCAGGAAATGCTTTGCAGGATGGATGGTCTGCCAATTGTCGAAAATTGTTTATCCGGCTATAACAACTGTATGTTTGCCTACGGCCAGGTACTTTTTTTTTAAACCTAGGATGCAACAATTGTTTTATTCCCTTCTAAAATATATTAGTTATGTTGACATTAGTGTGTTTGGTCATGCAGACAGGAAGTGGAAATACATATACAATGCTTGGAGAGATTGAAGATTTGAAAGTCTAGCCAAGTCCTCAACGGGGCATAACACCGCGGATATTTGAGTTTTTGTTTGCAAGAACTCAAGTTGTAATTGTCTGAAGTTCATGCTAGCATTTTTTGGTTTATGCAAGCATTTTTTTAAACATTCTCTCTATCTCTTTCGTTACAGGAAGAGGAAATCTGAAGGGATGAGGAGTTAAAATACAATTGTAAGTGCTTTTTTCTTAGGATCTATAATGAGCAAATAACCGATCTTCTTGATCCCTTTGCTACCAACTTGCTTGTAAGTTTATTATTTTTTTATGTTTGCCATTCAATTTTTTGCTCCAACTAATTTTCATTATGCAATTCTTAATTTTTGCTCCAACTGAATTTGAAATTCAGACTGTTTGTGGTATTTTGAAGCTTTTATTCTCATGTGACAATCTTTATCAGTATTTTGGATACTAGGAAACTGCTGCTCACTCCTCTCAAAACATTTAATTTAAATTGCATATATTCTTGTTTTAAATCACTGTTTTTTTCGTAGTGTTCTTTAAATAGAAAAGTTGGTGCAACAAATATGAACCACGGATATTTGAGTTTTTGTTTGCAAGAATTTCAAGTTCATGCTAGTATATTTGTTTAACATTTTCTCTATCTCTTGCGTTACAGGAAGAGAAAATCCGAAGGGATGAGAAGCTAAAATACAATTGCAAGTGCACTCTTTCCTTAAGATTTATAATGAGCAAATAACTAATCTTCTTGATCCCTCTACTACCAACTTGCTTGTAAGTTTCCTATTTTCTTATGTTTTCCATTCTTTTTTTTTGGTCCAGCTAATTTTTATTATGCAATTTTTAAATTTTAGCCGAGGAAAAATGTTAAAAAAGGAAGGAGTGTAGGTGGAAAATCTAATTGAATTTGAAGTTCACACCGTGAGCGATATTTTGAAGTTTTTATCTCAGGTGACAATCTTTATTAGTACTTTTGATAATAAGGAACTGTTGCTCTCTCCTCTCAAAACATTTAATTTAAATTGCATTTATTCTTGTTTTTTTTAAATAAAAAAGTCTCATTAAAAACCCCTCTAATATTAAAATAGGGGGAAAAGAGTGTCCAAATTTTTTTATTAATCAAGGATGAATTACAACAGCCTTCCTTGCATGGATCAATTGGCAAGAAAGAAACAAATCACTACAAAACCCTAAAGGATATTGTTTTACCAGCAACCAGAATACCAGGTGTGGATTCACAACCCTAGGAGACTTATCCCTACTCCATTTGCAGCATCACGTTACCTGATCCTCCACCACCATTTATACCCCTTCGCAAGCTGGTCAGCAACGACATTCTGCACTCTAGGAATGTGCCTAATAGACCAGTGGCCTCGGTTGAACAGGAACAAAATATCACGCACTAAATCATGAAACATTGGATGAGCCGAGTGAGGGTTTGTTACCCAGTCCAATGCAATCTTGTTGTCACTCTCAAGCATGAGCCAACGATTATGAGACCAAACTGATGTCGCGAAAAGATTACCCGGGAATTTGATTGCAGATAGTTCAGCCAAAACAGGCGTCCCAGAACCAATCGAATGAGAGAAGCTAGATAATTCCTTGCCATTATGATCCCTTAGCACCCCCCCCCCCCAATTCCAAATTAAATTTAAGCCAACCCAACGGAGGGGGGAACCACGAACACACAATCCTGCTGTTTCTGTTAAACCGCGAGTTCCCCGAAATGGACAGGTCTGCGATTAAACTTTCTGCAGATATGGGATTATCAAGTTCCTTAGCTTTATACCACCAAGCCAATCGAGCTTTGACCGTGTAGAGAAGTTGAGAGATATCCAGCCATAGTGACCAAATAATACCAAAGGGGCACCGGGCACAGCCTCCACATAGAGTCATGCTTCACTTTGTTATTGAAGTTATACCAAGCATCCAAAAAATCTGTGGGGTTCTGGGGAAGCACCATAGAGACACCCGAATGGCCTGCAATAGAATTCTAGATTATCCAAGCAATATCACACGAGAAAAAGAGGTGACTTACAGTCTCGGGAAGTCGGTTGCACATTGGGCAAGACATATCAGATACTGATGGAACACCCCTTTTAGCTAGCTCCGTTTTAACCGGGACCCTTTCATGCATTGTCAGCCAAACAAAGGCCTCTGCCTCCAGGTCCCGTCCATTTCACCCAATCTTTTTCCATACTCGAGCCTTGATGCCCTGACAAGACAGCCATGAATTCGTGACATTGATCAACTTCCCAATCGAACAACTGTCCCGTAGAAGAACGTTCCAAGACCAACCGTCCTGATTTCCGCACCCAAAATCTGCTACCACCCATTTTTGTTGACGGCCAGAGCATAAATACGAGGACATTTCACAGACAATGGACAATCACACACACAAGTATCTGACCAGAAATTAATAGATTTACCATCACCAATTTGCAATGCCTTGTTATTATGCAGACTTCCCACTTCATCCGTGGCATAAAAAGATTTGGAGATATCTCTCGAAATCCGCGAGATGTTCCTTTGCTGGATTGAATAGGGAATCATCATTGGCTCCTCGAAGTTATATTTGCAGGATATAACTCTCCCCCAAAGACTGTCTTTTTCGAAATTGTAACACATCCATTTTCCAAGGAGACCCTTGTTCTTAGTATCGAAATCTGTGATGCCGAGACCCCCCTTTTGGATAGGTAAGCATAGCAAGGACCATTTAATTCAGTGAATTTTGCTTCTATCGGTCGACCCTCCCCAAAGAAAATTTGAGACTAGGCTAATTAATCGATTATAAATAGCCATGGGCATACGATCTAAAGACATGAAGTAAACTGGCAAGCAAGTTAGAATCGACTTAACCAAGGTATCCTTCCTCCAAATGAAAGAAGACTCGATTTCCAATGGCCAATTTTGAGGAGACCTTGTTGATGATTGGGTCCCCATAACGCCAATGAGTTCCTTTTCACCCCAAGAGGTAGTCCTAAGTATTCGGAAGGGAACACCCCCAGATCACAACCAATCCTCCTAGACCAAGCTTCCAAATTCACGTTATACACGTTGATGCCAAACAGTTGGCTCTTCTTGATATTAATTTGCGACCCTGACGCCATTTCGAAAATATGAAGGACTCTTTCCCATCGTTTACCTTTAATCTCTATATCTTTTGACAATACTAATAGTCGATTGACTATCACTCTGTAATTGGAACTCTTTATATTGTTTGACTCCCAATTCTGCAAATAATCTTTGCAACAAATTCCTTCATATTATACTCAGCTTCCCTACTGCTTTTTTGAAACTACTGATTGTTTCTTGTTCCTTCAAGTAACTAAAGTGCCCTGCACAAATGAAAAATATCCGCTGGTTGATTTCTGTCAATCATTGGTATTAAATTTATATATTAAAACAAATAAAGTTAGAAACAACTTGTGTATTAAATTTTAAAAGATTCTATTAAATCACCAGTATTAAATTTGTGTATTAATATCAGCTGGTATTAAATTCCCAACAAGTCACTGATATTAAGTATTAATATCCACTGGTTGATTTTTTTTGTCAGTCAACTCTTCAGTCCAGCTTAAAGCATAAATATCTTAACTGGTCTGTCTTCAATTTTCTTGAATATCAAACCATGATCAGGAGTCATTTTTAAATATTGTCGGATTCTATTAAGAGCTTTGAGTTGCTCATCCCTTGAATCACTCATATGTTGACTAAAAATGTTTATTGAGAACACAATGTTTGGTCTTCTGAGGGAAGTGTTGATTAATTTTCCAATAAGTTGCTGGTATTAAATTTGTGTATTAGAAACAAATAAAGTTAGGAACAATTTGTGTATCAGTCTTGAGTATACTGTATAGATTTACAACTTGGATGTGAGTTCGTCAAAGATGACTCTTTATAATACTTTGGTGAAGACATCAATTAACTGACTCTTTGTAGGGATAAAGTTTAATTAAATTGTTCTATTGACTTTTTCTAAAATAAAATGCCGATCAATTTTTATATATTTCGTTTTATTGTGATGAATCAGATTTTGGCATTGCTAATAGCAGGCTAACTATCACTCTATAATTGGAACTTTTTCTAATGTTTGAGTCTCAATCAGCCAAATTCTTTCACAAATTCCTAGTGCCAAAGCTTTAAACTCAGCTTCTGCACTATTCTTTGAAACTACTGATTGTTTCTTGCTCCTCCACGTAATATTGTCCTGCACAGATGAACAATATTTGCTTGTTGATCTTCTGTCGGGCAACTCTCCAACCTAGTTTAAATCAGTAAATATCTTCACTTATCTGTCTTCACTTTTTTTGAATGTCAAACCATGACTAGGAGTCATTTTTAGATATCCTATAATTCTGTTAAGGGCTTCGAGACACTCTTTTCTTAAATCACTCATTTGTTGAATCAGGGACGGGGCTAGGATTTGGAGTTGGGGGCAAATTCATAAATAAATTAATTTTTTAAGAAATTTAAATAGATGAACAAAGGTGAAAAAATTTATTCGGGTGAGAACATAGGACAAGTAGATTAATTTCCCAACAAGTCTCTAGTATTAAATTTGTGTATTAAAAACAAATAAAGTTGGGTGTTAAATTTTAAAAGATTCATTGAAAAAATTCAAATTTATGCAGATAAAAAAATTCACTCGCCAGATTGATTTCCAAATTTTCAAATCCACTTTAGATTAAAAATCTTCTACTTTCTTGCTCCAAAACGCTGCAATTCTGAAGGGACAACTCACAATTTTGCAACATATTGTAAGTCTTTTAAATTGGGATTAGGAGATTTGCACTACACATATTCTTAATAAGTTTACTGATGCAATGACCAAACTCACTCCAAAATTTTCTTTTAAAATTGGCAATATACCAAATTCGAATATCATTTGAATACAAAGCTCATTGTTCGACCTTTCAGAATATCATTTGAAAACAAGTCTCGACAATAATTAAGCTTTACAAAACCTCGGACACACATTGATCATGGTATATATTCTAGCCACTCACTCCACATAACATGAATTATATGTTTTTTTTAATCATGAAAATCACTGTATTTGACAATAATTAAGCTTGTATTATATAAGCTGTGAAAAAGTAATAGATGGAAATCTACATATTTATTTATCCACAAATTCTTTGAAAAGAAAAGTAAAATCCTCCATAAGAAAACAACCAAATAATAATAACATAAACTGTTAGACTTGGATGGCTAAAACAAAACCCTAAATTCTTACGACTCGAAAGCCCAAGAGTTCTCCCTCAGCACCTCTTCTTCTTCTTCAGGGGTGTAGTCGTTCTTGATGTGGAACGTCTCCCGAATCTGCGCCGCTGTCTTTCCCTTCATCATGTCCGCCACCGCTTTGCACGTCAGGTCCAACAGCTCTTTTATGTCCAAAAAGTGTGCAGCCTGAAAATCAATGCAAGTATCACTTCAAATAACGCAAGCAAATTCGACAGCAGAATTTGTAAACACTGCAACATAATAGAGAAACTCACCATAATGAGGTCGAAGAGGGTGGCCTGGTCAACTTGGACAAAACCAGCATCCCAAACTTTGGCTTCATCCGAGCTATTTTCATTATTGGCATGCTTCTTGCAATACTCGACACCTTGGCTAAGGTCTTACTGGTGACGTTAGGGAGAGGGATTTCTCCGTCGGCACAACCGTCTTCGATCATGTTCTTGATCGCCTGTGATTGAAGCGCCACCGCTTCATCCACTACGAAAGTCTCTCCATCGAAGCTCTTCAATGTTATCTTCTTCGAACTCGATGCCATTATTGAATGCAAAAAGAGAGCGAAAATCTAAAGTCTAAAGTTGATAACATTAGTAATAATCACCGAATTAAATTGTTGGCAAAAGTGAAGGGAATTGTGTGGTATTTATAGAAGGATTTAGCAGACTACTCACCTAATTCTACTCAGACCGGGCATTAAAGTTTTACGACGAATAAAATAACTTTACTTGCAAGTAAAGAAAACTCGAAAATATTTTTTTGTTTTTCACTTTTATTCTTAATTTATAAAGATTATAATAATAATTAACTAATACTATTCGGTTATACTTCTATTTAGTGTTTTAATATAATACAAGTTAATTTACAATTCTATAAACTAATATTTGTTTTTTGTTTTTTTTTGGCTTAATTCATACTATTTTTTTTTACTTTAGGTGTGTAAAGACTTTTTTAGTTTTCTTTATTTAAAAAAACACTAAAATACTTAACTTTTAGAAAAATTATAAAATTCCTAAATTTCAAAAAATTCCTAAATTTCAAAAAATACCTAAATCCTTTCTCTACCATTGCTGAATGAATCAATCACCATTGTCCATCCTTTTTGTCATTAGACTTCACTACTGATTAACTCACTCTTTCGGCATCACAAACTGACAAACGAGACACCATGGACTAACGGCGAACTATACGCAAGATATAAATTGACTGCACTCTTCTATTGATGGACGACACACAAACGATTTACGTGAGGTAAAAAAAGGAGACTCGTGAGTTTTTAATGTTGTTACGATGGGATGATGTTCGACGACAACAAACGGCAAAAGGAAAACTTTTGGGGTTTTTTTTTTAGAAAATTGTGGATTTTAGGGTGTTTTGTGAGAAATTAGAGATTTTAGGTATTTTTTGAGAAATTATGAATTTTATATTTTGTAGCGATGTCCCTCTCGCTAAAAATAAAAGTGTTTTTTATTTTTATTTTTTTTTATTTTTTGGAAAATGTTTTCTTCCGCGTGGGGTTTTATAAAAACCCATGTTTTATTTAAAAATGGAGTCGCCACCGGCCACTTAGGTAGGCCAGACACCGTAAAAAACCAGAGATTTAAAATTGATGGGTTCGTGAGTCGGTTACGGATGGGGAAGGATTAGCACCCCCACACCGCCCAAAATTGGTACTTTTATAATTACCGCTTTATTAATATTAGACTTTCCGTATTAAAGTGACGATTAAATTAAAATTTGATTATAAGTGCGAGTATATTTTAAAGGTCCCGTTACTCGAGAGTAAACGCCTAACCACTATCACTACGCCTGATACTGGCCTCATTTACACTCGAATAAAAGGGAACCGCATTGACAATTATATATGTCCGTTATGCAAACTTAAAAACATGGCAAATATAAATAAATATAATATGACAGAAATATAAATAAATACCAACATCATAAATGTTAACCTAACACAAATAAAACGCTAATTTGAAATATTTATAAATATTAATCTAACATAAAAATATAATAATGACAATAATAATAATGACAATGCATGGATTTATTAAAATGTCATGAAACTAGAGATTTAGGACTAAAATGCACAAATATAAAATGCATGGCTAGGATAATATAACAAGGACTAACATGAAACAAATGTAAAATGTAAGGAGATAAATGTAAATTAATGGAAATAATATACTGGAAATTAAACATTAAACTATAGTGACTAAATTGAAATAAAACGTAAATCTGAAGCCACAAAAAGAACAAAAGAGGGACAATATTAAACACTCTAAAAATAGAGAAGGACCGAAAGCGACATTAGACCATAGATCGATATGAAGGCGGGGTGAAAAACCAAGGACTTGGAGGGTAATTTACCCATTCAAAATGGCGCGGATCCTCCCCGGGTATCCGGGTCACCGCAGGTCGGGTCGCCTTAAACGGCGTCGTATCAAAGGCCGGTTTAAAACATATAGAGCTGGTTATTATTTCATTCGAACGAAATAACAAACCCTAACATTTTCCCCCACAATCCTCTTCTCTCTCAAATCAAACCCCAGGGCGGCGACCGTTCTTTATTTTCAACACCTTTCACCGGCGGCCTCACGGCGACCCTCGGCCGGCCAGGTAAGCCCCTAATCTTTCTCCTTCCTTTTTATTTGATTCGAATAAAACAAGAAAGATTTAAAACTGAAAAAAAGATTCAACAGATTTTTTTTTACCTTTAAAATTTCTTGTATTGGATTTCAAGAATACTTACAATTTTTTAACAAAAAAGCTTCCCAATTTATACTTTTTGATTGAAAATGAAACCCCGAAACTCTCATATTCTGATCTTCTTTTTCGAACCAAAAAGCCCCTTTTACTCTCTGTTTTTTTTACCTCACTCTATGATTTTTTTAGATCTCCACGAAATCCCCCCTTTTCTTCATTACATTTTTTGGTTTCTTATATCCGATTCCAAACTAACAAATCCCCCTTTTTTTAATTGCTGCAGATCTGGTATGATGGAAATAATCCAAATTTTGGGGAAATAGGTCTGAGATAGGGTATGGTTGAAGGTATGGGTTCGGCCAGAGGGTAGTTTAGATTTTGATTTTGATTATATTTTTTTGGATTTTCTGGATTTTGTATAGATTTTAGGGATTGGGATTTTATTTGTTTTGGTTGCCGGTGAAGAGGTGGCCGGAGCATGACAGGGGCGGCAGTAGAGGAGGGTGGCGGCGGCAGTGGAGGGTATAAGAGTTAGGGTTAGGTTAATTTAGGGTAAAGGGCATTTTAGTAATTTCATATTTGGGTCGAGTCTGAACCGAGTTTGGTTTGGGTAAAACGGGTTATTACAGTTGCCCCCCTTTGCTCATTGTTGTGTAACAGCAATAGAGCAAAGGTTAAAAATAACCCGTTTTGTTTGGTTCGGCTGAGCTTCTTCTCTTGACGTATGTCTTCATTATTCGGTAGATCTTCTTTCTCTTCAATACATGTCTTCTTTCTGGACTTGACGGGTCTACTTTGTCACTCTTAGAGGAAGCAAAATCTTCGAAGCGGGAGGTGGTCTATTGGGGAAGAAAAATGAGTGCGACTCACTACATTATTGATAATAAGCTAATACCTAAAAAGAGTTTGACCCAGCTGCAACACCGACGAAGAGGCAGGGTCCACAAAATTTGATCCAACTGCAACACTGACGATGAGGCAGGATCAAAAACTGACAACTTTTCTTTTTTTGTTTTGTTTTGTTTTTTTTGTTTTTTTTTCATCATGGTAATACGAGAGTAACAATGACCTGGCTGTAACACTGACGAGGAGACCGGGTCGAAAGATAGATGTTGGTCCTCACTACTCCATCAACAGAGAAGTAAGATTGGAGAACGTTGGTAACATGGATTCAACCACCCCATCAGCGGAGGGGCTGGATCGGATAATGGCGACCTGGAACCGGCTACACCAGCAGCGGAGAGCAGGATCAGAGGACGACTACAACTTGGACCTAGCCACTCCATCAGCGGAGGACTAGATCGGGCGATGAAAGTTGATAAATTTTGATTTTTCATTTTTCATTTTTTTTTCTTTCTTTTTTTTTCTTTTTTTCTTTTCTTCTTTTTTCTCTTTTTTCTATTATTTCTTTTTTCCCTTTTTCTCTTCTTTTTCTGCTTTTTCATTAATAAAAAGGACTTGAAAATCAGTAAAGTTTGATTTATCAACGGAGAAGCAGAACATTAACTGGAACCCTACTACACCATCAGCGGATAAGTAGGATAGCAGCAACTGGGACCTAGCCACTCCATCAACGGAGGACTGGATCGGATAATGACGACCAATAATCGGCTACACCATCAGCAGAGAGCAAGATTAGAACGACGGGAGCTTGGACCCGACAACTCCATCAGCGGAAGACTAGATTGACCAATGACGACCTAGAACCGGCTACACCATCAGCGGAGAGAAGGAACTGAGGACGATGATAGCTTGTACCTGGCCACTCCATCAGCGGAGGACTGGATTGGACAATGACGACCTAGAACCGGCTACACCATCAGCGGAGAGCAGAATCTAAGGGCGACGAGAGCTTGGACCTAGCCACTCCATCGGCGGATGACCAAATTGACCAATGACGACCTGGAACCGGCTACACCATCAGCGGAGAGCAGGAACTGAGGACAACGATAGCTTGTACCTGGCCGCTCCATCAGCGGAGGACTGGATTGGACAATGACGACCTAGAACCGGCTACACCATCAGCGGAGAGCAGAATCTAAGGGCGACGAGAGCTTGGACCTAGCCACTCTATCAGCGGATGACTAGATTGACCAATGACAACCTGAAACCGGCTACAGCATCAGCGGAGAGCAGGATCAGAGTACGACTACAGCTTGGACCTAGCAACTCCATCAGCGGAGAGCAGGATCTGATAATGACGACCTAGAACCGGCTACACCATCAGCGGAGAGCATGAATCTAAGGGCGACGATAGCTTGTACCTAGCCACTTCATCAGCGGAGAGACTAGATCGGGCGATAAATTTTCTTTTGAATTTCCATTCATTTTTTCTTTTTCACTTCTTTTTTGATTTTTTTATTGATTTTTTTATTATTATTATATTTTTTTATTTTTTTTATTTTTTTCTAATTTTTTTTCAACTTTATTTTTTTGATATTTTTCCTTTTTTCTTGAACTGTACAAAGAAGTAAGACTCGAGAAAAATTAGGTCTGATTGCACCGTCAGCAGAGAAATAAGACCTGAATAGATATTCGATCTGCTTGGGGAAAGGTTCGGATTTGTTGCACCATCAACGGAGAAACGAGATCTTCAGGATGTCTATACTGCTGCACCATCAGCGGTAAAGCAAAATCTGGAAATGTTGGCCTATCAATAATGATGAAGGCAAGATCTGAAAATGCTACTTCCGTGGCTCTACTGGCAGAGAGGTGTGACCTGAAAATGGAAAACATTAATCAGTAAATGTTCACAAAACTTGTCACTGTTACCTTTTACTGATGCTTCAGCATCCTCTTTGTGTTTGGCCTCCTCTAAGACTAAGGTTGGCCTTCTTGTCATTGCCCCCACAGCTGAGGATGTTCGGTCTCTTTTTGAACCTTTTTGTAAGCAAAAATGCATGAATTTTATGCCTAAATGCATGTGTCTATCCTAAATGCAAGGTGACTTTAGTGTATGCATTGAACATAGATGTATGACGTATGCAAGGATGGCCCAATGCAAGATGAATGCAGCTAAATTTATGAATGCGACATAATTTGATTTTTGGTCTTCAAAGGGATGCCCCTGACTTTCGATTGGTCATGTCGAGATCTTGGTTTTTTCATGCGGTAGTGCCCCGACTTTGCCTTGGGTTCGATCAGCTTTCATTTGAGTAGATGCCCCAAAAGTTCATTCATTACATGACATCATCTGACATTGTTCTAGTAGTAAATTTGAAACTTTAAGGTGATGTATTTTGGATATTCATGACTCAAATATGAACAAAAGATGTTTGTATTGCTACTTGTAGTTTTGATCCCTTACAAAATATTCTCACCACTATTGTACTCAAGTCGGTGAGGTTGGTTTACAAAAAGTATTACTCTGAAAGTGATAAAAACTACAAGGGGACATGTCATGGTCAGGACAGTGCAATATGGTCCAGTTCAAAAAACCTTCAACACCCTCAATTGGCATCTTCATGCTTTGGAAAATGGGTCCCACTTGTGGCTGAACTTATAGGGTTTTCAATACTTATAACACCGAGCTTGAGGTACTTTTCTACCAGCCTCTTAAAGCCCCAACAATTTTCAATCGTGTGGCCCACCTGTCCAGCGTGATATTCGCAACTCGCGTTAGGATCATACCACTTAGGGAATGGGGGTTGCGTCAGAGCCTGGTGGAAAGGTACCACTATATGGGCTTTTAGCAGTTCCTTGTACAGATCTCCATACGACATCAGTAGGGGAGTAAACTCTATCTTCTCAGTGTTCTTCCTCTGACCAAAACCTTGGCTTGAGGTAACGTGAGCACTTGGCACGGCCTTAGATTGCACAACTGGGCTGGGCTTGAAATAATTTGCATTTTAAACTCCCGAAGAGTTCACTTCCTGGTCTTTCCTTCCATGGTAAGGTTTCTTATAGGACGAACCTCCATCATCAATTTTGCCAGTCTTGAAAGCATTCTCGATGAGCTCACCGGATAATACGAGGTCGGCAAAATTGGTAGTCGCGTTGCCTATCAAGCGACACAAGATCGGACCCTCCAAAGTTTGTACAAATATGACCACGGTCTCCAACTCACTGAGCGGGGGTTGGACCTGAACTGCTATATCCCTCCAGCGCTGAGCGTACTGCCTGAAGCTTTCATTATGTTTTTGTTTCATTTGTTGTAGCATCCACCGGTCTGGCATCATGTCATTGACGTGTCGGTATTGCTCCAGAAAAGCTTTTGCCAAGTCTCTCCAGGATTTGATATGATGTCGGCTCAATTGATTATACCATCGGGCAGTAGATCCCGATAGACTGTCTTAGAAGCAGTGAATTAACAGCTTGTCGTCTCGGCCGTATCCTGTCATCTTTCGATAGAACATAGTGAGGTAAGGGCGAGGACAGCTTGTTCTGTCATACTTCTCAAACTCTGGGACCTTGAATTTAGAAGGTAAGACCAAATCTGGGACAAGACTGAGTTTATTGGCATCGAATCCACTGAAGGTATCTTCTACTCCCATAGCATCTAGCTTCTCTTCGAGTCTCTTACATCGATCTTCGATTTCCTTTGAAGCTTCTACCTTCGATTTCTCGATCTCAAACAGATGATCCATTTCTGAGATAAAATTTTCAGCTTGATTGCCCCCGGTCTTAACTTCTGATGCAGATGGATGATTTATAGGGATCGAAGTACCGGCCTGGTGTAGATGAGACTTTCTCTGTGAAATGATCACTTGGGGTTGAGTTTCTGGCTGTATCCTGGTTTGAACGGGCGTGAACCCCGAATGATACATAAGATCCTCGTCCCCGGCAGTGGGTCTAGGATTTGCAGTGGGATTTACAACAGAGGCCTCTCCCTGCTCGGGAAGCTTCAATCCTAGCATTTGTGCCATTTGGCCCAGCATGTCTTGTTGTGACTTTGCAAGTTGTTCCCTCATATCCTGTTGGACTTTCGCCAATTGTTCCTCAACCTACTTGGCTATGTTCGCTTGCAATTCTTTTTGGTCTTGCTCAATTTTCTTCAATCTTTCATCGTTTGCCATCTTTATTTTGTACCGGGTCCCGTATGGATGCTGAGCTGACTGATCTTCTGCTTTATCCAGTATCACTATCATAGGGCATCCCTAGAGTCAGTTTTCTAATTTTGAAGATGAATGTATATGCATGCAAAATGTGTCCTAAATTGATGCAATGCAAAATTAAGATTGTGATGATGTACAATTTTTGGATACGGGACCTTATTTCTTGTTTATGTACAATTTCTTATCGTGATGATGAAAATAGAGTTAGTACTCCTAAATTCAAGGTTTTCAGTCTATCAATGAATTTAGGTACACTTCCGCTTTCAGTTTATTTAATTTATTGTTCTTGATGATTTGATACGATAGATTCTAGGTATTATGTTTCATATTAATTATAGTTTGGTTTTAACAAGTGATATCAGAGCCTCGTCATGTTTGAATCATTGAGAAATGATATTTTTGGATTTTTATGTATTAAAATCGCTTGCATAGCGTTTAGGGTTTAATATCGCGCAGTTTAATATTTCCGATTGCAATTTTAATCATATGATGCCATAACCACCATGCTTCTGCCTTTGGAAATTTGGGGTTTTGAGACCTTTGAATAATCGATTTTTATGTCATGATTGTTAAGATCTTACTTTTGCTTCTTGATAATCAAACATCATAGTTTTAGAATTTTAGTTTGTATATTTGGATTATTCAAATTATGATTATATTATTAATTGTAATTGACAAATAAATTCATTTTTGACCTTTTGATTTGATTAAAGATTGATATTGAAATTTCAAGGTTTTATAATTTGTGGAATTAAAATTTCCTTATAAAGTTTTGGTTCAATTCATATTATTTCTTGTTAATTTTATAATCATAAATTTTTTGTTACGTGCCTTGGTCATAACTGTCAGGTTTTAAGAATTTATTTATAGTGTAGATTAAGGCATGCAAAGTTAATAATTCTTTTGGTTGTTTTGATACAATAACGTAAAGTTACAACAAGGTTTCTTTATTACTATAATCATTATTTATTACAATAATAATTATGTATTTGGTTAATAGGATTAAACTAATTCCTTGTATCATGTTTTTTATTACGTTCGTAAATGCATGTTTAAGAAATTTTTTGAGAAACAGTTAAAGATTTAGGTTTTTCGATTTCTGATAGCCCTATTCAGGCAACCTTATTTTAGGTTATTTTGAAAACTTAAGTGTTACCAGAAATTTCAGTTTTGGCTGTTACAAAATTTTAAATTTGAATATCGGTATATTTATATTATATATTTTGAGATAAATTAATTGAAACATTAAGTCACCAAAGTGACCTCTATTGTGAAAATTATTTTATTTTAAAATATCAAAGGTTTTGTGCATGTAAGTCGGATTATGTTAGTATTAATCGGCCCAAAGGAATGTTAATAATAAACATTATTACATGTGAAACTGTGGTAATAAAAATGTGATAATTATTCAGTTTTATATGTGAGCAATAAATCGGCCCAAAGGAAGATTTCTGCTTGACATGTTCTTATTATCAATGTTTGATTATTGTACCAAGATATCACTTGCAAGTTGTTGAGAAATAAGACAAACGAACAGGAAATTAAAAAAGCAAGAACACAGGATTTTAACGAGGTTCAGCAATGTGCTTACGTCCTCGGGGAGCAAAGAGCGGCTGCTCTTTTCTTATTAACTTGATAATACAATTAGGTTACAACATAATGTATATATAAGAGTAACCCTGGTACAATTACCAAATAACCCCGTACAGTATCGCGCCCCAAGCCCACAAACTAACTCAAAACTCCTTTATATAGACAGATGCTCTCGCTTCGCTCACTTCCGCTCCAGCATTTGTCCTTTTCCAATATATGAGCCATACTTAACAAATCTCCACCTTGGCGAATATCCTGCCCCTTAAGAGATAAACCCAGGAGATTCTCACACATCAAAGTGGTTGAAGGTACCATGTCTCTCTAGCAATTGCAAACAATCAACAAGTCCAAGCAATGCATGAACTTGTCAGTAGTAACTGGCTTGGTCAACATATCACTGCATTGTCTGTGGTATGCTCCTTCTTGTAATCACTAATTTTATCTGGGGAGATAACCTGTTGTTCTTACATTCTTAAATGAGAGCTTCACTATTTAAAGAAATGTTAACAAATTAGTATTGCCATTTGCCTTTACTATATTCCCCACTTTTATTATGTAATACTATTGATCATACTATTAAGACTTTATTGTTTCGCACTATTAGATGTTACTATTATATCATCTTTGTTATATTAATTAGTATTACAATTATCAAAAGGACAAGACTAAATAAGTAAGCCCAATATATTTAAATAGAAAGCCCAAGTCTTTATTCAACAGTCCACTTACAACAAAAAGTATAATAATACCCAATCGGCCCAACAAGGCCCTAAATACACCAAATAACAGAAACCATAATTATCTATTTTCCCTGCGTAACTGATCCTAGGCCGTTGGACCTAAGATAATGATCGGGCCGCTAAGATACGTGCAGAACATTCCAGAGAACCGCACGCACGACTGCCCAGAAACCCCCACGCGCGCGTAGGATCAACGCGCAGCTCTTCCATATTCCACTCGCACGTCTGCCGCTTCGTTTCTCACGCGCGACGAATGATCATCCGCTCTCATCACCACGCTGGCAGATCCAATGGCTCTCAGAGGCCCTTGTTTCTCGAGCCATTCCTCACTCTGGTCCCATCCCCTCTTTAGTCCGCCACGACATTCCAGGGGACAAGCGCCAATCGCTATTTGACCGCCATCCTCCATAGCCGGACGTCATGGTTCACGGGAAAAGTAAAAAGCAGAGGCATTAGAGATAACAAATCAGCAGCAAATCAAAAGGACATCAGAAAGTATATTATCAATAGAGGTAGCCAATAGGAATTTTCTTCTTTATTTTTAAACAAATGTAACTCTCGGGTAAAAAAGAAACCCAACAGACATGTAAGGCATTCAGAATCTCAACCAGCAATAGAAAAATAGATTTCTAAGGTACATCTATCTTTCTAAGCATGCATATAGATAGTTAGGGCTTAGATTTTACCTTCGAAGCCCGTTTTCCCTCTGATGATAAGCCTTATGTGTCATCCGGCGCTATGAAAGGTGAATCGGCAGGGGGAAAAGAGTTTCTTCATGTTTTGTTTCAAAAAGAGGGGTTTTTCGTTTCGGGTTTTAAAGAAGAGAGGTGTCTATGTTTGCTTTTCGTTGAAACTGGGCTTAGATCGGAGCTTAGGGGAAATAGATGAGTGTTTTGGGGGGGATATCGAAGGTTGCCAGATTCTGGGATTTAAGGTATTTTCTGGGTTTGGAGATGCACACCACGACGGTGTTCATCCCTGTTCTGGAAAAGAATGAGGGTTGGGGAGAGTGTTTAAGCCTGAGGGTTTATAACCAAAAGAGTTAAAACGTTATAAAACGTTGTGTTTTATATTAAGCCAGTTTTATTTTTGGTCTATTCACCTTATGAGTCCCTCTGCCTCATTCTTATTGCGTCAGAAGGGTCTCTGCATGGGCTAATAGCCCTTTTGGTCCCTCTACCTGGCTAAATTGCGTTATATAGGCCATTCCGCCTTTTATAATTACCACCCAGGCCCTTAAAATTTCCCACCAGTTCTTAATTACATCCATGTTTTCCTTAATTTTTCTTTTGTCCCTTCAGTTTTGTTTCTTTTTTATTTTGGTCCCCTCTAGTGTATAATTTCTCCTTAATTTTCATGCATTTTTTTTAATTTGCCCATGTTGTTATCATTTTTATTTATGTTTCATTTTATTGTTTGGATGTGTCTAATAGATCAACTAGTTTATTAGTTTGTTTCGATATACATAATTGCCCTATATAAAGCTTATTATAAGTGTATTTTAATGCATAATGAGTGATTTCCTTTTTTAAAAAAAAAGAAAAAAGAGAAAGTGACTTATAATATGTAGCTTTAGATATGTGAGTAAAAGTTCTTTAAAATTTGTATGATATGAATTTTCTTTAAACACACATAATTAGGCCTTTTAAATTCAAATATAGTATATCCTTTTAATGTGCATGTTTATATGTTTAGGGCCTTTATTTGGGCTTAGTTCAAAAATGAGTTTTTTTTGTTTTTTTAGATTCTATATTAGACTAGGCAAGGTAATTTGACTAATTCGGGATCGTGTGCTCGTCTTATAGGGACACGATCACTTAATTAATCAAATTAATCTTAGGATTTAGTTTTAAAAACCTTAGTTAGGTTAGGCCTTCTTAGGGTGTATTAATTAGTTTAATTTGTGCACCCAGCCTATGGAGGCATGGGTTTCAAATCAATTAGAAGTATGGTTAGTCTCTGAAACTGTAGTTAGATTAAGGTTTGAACTAGTTTAATTAATTTAAATTTGTCCTTGGCTTATTGGGATAAATGTTAAATTCATTAAATTAGCTAAACGCTCTTTAATCACCCTTTTAGGATAAAATAGACAATTGGGCCTAGATGGACATCTAATTTAAAGTCGTGATTAATTAACTTCATTTATTTTAAATAGTATCCCTGGCTCATTGGGATGCTAATTCAAAATTGATCAAATTAATTATCATCAATAATTTATTAGGGCTATTTAGTTTTTTGGGCTTAGTTAATTTAGGGTCAATGTTGGGATCCCCCCTCTAATTAGTAACTTGATCACTAGTTAAACTACCATAATCTGGGTCTTTTATAGGTTAGGCCTTGTGTTGGGTCATTTGTGTGTATTTTTGTGCCTTTGTTTGATATTCCTTAATTGTCATTCATACGGCCCATTAATTTTGCATTAATTAATCTAAGTCATAAAAAGAAAGATATTTATTAATTCTGATATTTGTGTCGTAACAGTCCGAGCTTAAAGGATGTTGACCAAATATCTGAATTAATTCTTACCGTCCCAAGGTAAAGTTAAAAGTTGATAAAATTATTACATCATATCTTAACTTCTTGCACCATGCATATAGGTGACGTGCGAGATTCGAACCATAAATTAACACGGCAGTCGGGCTTATTCGATGTCGGTTTAATCTATGGTCTGATGTATCGTCGACCTTATTAATTAAATTTCCAGTTAATTTGAACCCACCAATCTGATAAAGCCCGTTCAATTAAGGTTAATTTTCAATTAAGGTCACCGAATTAAATTCCTTTCAAATTCTGACAATTTCCTTCGATTAAAAGCAACAAATATTTTGGTACCGATTTTTTGGCGTGATGGGGGTGTTAATCCTTCCCCACCCGTAACCAACTCCCGAGCCCTTTCAAAATGAATCTCTGGTTTTGTGGTGTCCGGCCTACCTTATCCAAGTGGCCGGTGGCGACTCGTAGTTTTCCAAAGAAAATTTTTTTTCAAAAGAAATCCCTTTAAACCAAGATTTCAAAAAAATGATTTATGGGATAACCTGTAGCGCCGAACTTATAAACTACAAAAGAAAGAAAACATCGCTACAGTATGGTGACTCCGCTGGGGACCAAGTTTGTTTTTAAAACAAAAAAGGGTTAAGGCAAATAAAATCTTTGATGTTTTAATGATGGAAAATTTTCGTAATTCCAATTGATTCTAGTAAAGTTGGCCCCTTCTTGAAAACATAACAATAATTGAACGGGCTTTGGTAATTGATGGCCTTTGAATTAATTTTTCATTTAATTTCTAAGGAATCACCGACATGTGTTGCACCATTTCATCAAGCTCTATACCCGAGCTCCATCTCTTAAGTGAGAGTGAAACGCCACATACCCACGTGAGTAGCCCTCCACGGGTCGGTAATTCACTTTCGGAATCCACACCTCTTGACATGTGAGCAGCCCTCTACGTCACTAGGTCGTGCTTTCCCACAAACCAAAACCAATTCGCAAGCTTGTAATGGGCCAAAATTGGGGTTCTTGTTGCTTTAGTAGGTAATAAAATAGGTTCGGGTACCCCAATTAGAACCAAACTCATGTGTGAGAATCTTAGAAAACCCACCCCGCTAGAGCCATGAAGATAACCTTAGGGAACTAAGAGTTATATGGTTAGGTTTATCTCTCTATTTACACACTTGTGCTTGTTTAACATTTGTCTGCTTCTTGTTATTCAATTTATTTAACATCACTGGACTAATGCTTCTCTCATTTCCTTTTTCCTTTATCTTTTGTTTGTATATTGAATCATGTCATGAAGAGCATACTGAGTTAGAAATAGTTTGAAGTTAAAGACAGGATCAATGGGAGATTTAGTCCGCAGCAATGATGAAAAGAATTTTGATGTTCAGATATGGTCAGGGGGAACAGCTATATGAGGGAGACAGTATTACCACTGGGTTCAGATCAGCCATGTCAACCACGACATTCATGAACACTGGTTTAATAATGTATCTAATCTGAAGCTAGTTTGGAACAGTTGGAACTTCGAAACAAAGAATACTTTTAAGGAAGAATATGGTGACATAGCATATTTGTTGGAGGTTCCAGTTGACCAAGCACTATTGCAAGCCTTGGTGGGCTTCTAGAACTTTGCCTATAGCTGCTTCACAATCGGTGACTTTGATCTGACCCCAACAATCGAGGAATATCGAGACCTTATAAATTGCAAAAGGATTAACATAGATCGGGTGTATTCAAAGCCAAGTAAGAACAAGGCTTTTCGGGCTAAGCTAAAGAAATTCTCAGACGCGTTGCTAACATGGGTCGAACAGCAGGTCACTACTTGGAACCATAAGAAGTATCTCAAATAGGAAGGGATTTTGACCCTAGCCTCTGTACATCATGTGGGTCGGGTTTAGCGTAACCTCTTTGCATTGTTGATTTATGGATTGGTACTCTTTCCTCGAGCATTGGGAGTCATTGATCCATCAGTGTTTGATATGTTTGACCGTTTGAGTAGTGGGACTAACCTGATACCCGTAGTCTTGTCTCAAACTTTTTGATCTTTGAGGTTCTGTCAAGAGAATTGTGGAGGGCACTTTCGAGGATGTTCACAACTTTTGACTGTCTGGTTCTACAGCCACCTTTGGACCAATCCCAGTTTCTTCAAACCTTTTACGATGGCAAGTTTTCACCCCTAGAAGAGTTTCTCAAAAAGAACGATTGGCCAACCCGAAGGTCTGAAGAGGTATGGCAAGATGTTTTTGGAAGTTTAAAAGAGAAAAAGGTAGTTTGGAGAGCATCGTGGTTATTGGCGAATAACATTCTTTATAGATGTGGAGAGCATCCATGGGTACCCCTGCTTGGCTTCTGGGGACATACTGTATATGCGCATTTGCTAGTTCTGCGATAATATGGTTCAAAACAGTTCGTGCCAGCCACCAAGGGTCTGAATGAGTTCAACGTAGATTATGCAAAGGAGAAAGGCTATAAGACATTGGTATGCAATGCTTTCTCAGCATGGAATAATGCAAGACGAGTTAGGATTTTTAATGCCTCGTACATGGTCACTCCGGAATACGAAGCATGGCAGTTTAAGGGTGTTAACGACAATATCCCTCAATTGAGTTTTGATAGAGGAAGATCCATGGAAGAGAGGTTGTCCACACTCCCCACCGAAGCTGAATTGATAAGGAAGCAACTGGAGGAGGAGCAAAAGAAGTACCTCAAGCTTGAATAAGAGGCCCGCCAAGAGAAATTTGACTACGAACTAGAGAAGACACAGATTGAAGGGATAATTAAGGGTCTGCAGAGGAAAATGATGAGTTGGAACTTGAGCTCAAATTGGAGAAAGAGGATATTCAGAAACTAAAAAGGTTGAACACGGGTAAGAGAATCACAGAAGGTGGACCAAGCGAGGGGTTAGAACTCTGACTCAAATAAGAAAAACCCCGAGCTGAGAACTACAAGAGAATGTATTACGAGCACAATGACCAGGTGCTTGCGTTGACCTTAAAAATGAAGAATCTGAATACTTCTCACTCTAGGAAGATTGAGAAGGAATAACACCAAAATGAAGCCCTGGAAGATTAGGTGAAATGTTTGGAAAAGTCATTTTTCAAGCACAAGGGCTCAACTAGCAAGTTAAAGGCCAACAATACAGAGAACCAAGTCCTGATGACACGCATCGAAGGATTGGAAGATGAGGTTCAGCAGCTTAAGGATCAGATGGCCAGCCTTATGGGGCAATTCAAGTATGACCAACACCGAGTTTGGAGCAACTGCACTTTGACGCATACACAATCTGGAGACAGGAGCAAGAGTTGGCATGGTGGACCGCTCAGATGACAGAGGTTGCTCAGAAAATACAGTTTCTGGCAGAAGATGCCACTGAACTTCATGACTGTGTAGATGATGAGTCTAAAGAAGGGGAAATGATCGTGTGGATCCTAAGGGAAATTATCAGCCTCGATACTACCTTGAAGCCATATATGTAGTGGGGTTTCTTTAAGTTATTGTAACCAGACTACGTTCATATTAATGCAAGTCATTTAACGATGATATTCGAACTCAGTATCGCTCTTTGTATTCATGCATTGTTTTGAGCTCTGTCTGCATTTTTTATAATGTTAATAGTCTTTTAGCCAGTTTATTTGTATGCATTCTGACTAATTACTATAGATTAATTAAAATGGTTTTATTTTAGAAAGATAGTATTTTGGTCATTTGCATTACAATTATTCCATATCCCTATCGTACTCGCTTATGAACAAGGCAAATGGAAGAAGGTTTTGCCAAGTTAGAGGTCGGCCTCAGAGGACAGCTCAAAATAGCCCAGCAAGAATTAAGGGATACCACCATTAAGTCCCAACAGGACATGATGAAGGAGATTTCCCAGCTTATAAAGTCTAATTTGAGAGGAAAGAAGACTGTTGAGAACCCAACTCAAGACTCGAGAGATCGCTCATATGCCCTAGTTTTCAAGAACCCTCTCTTTTCTAACCCACCTAACCCCCCACAGGGAATGGCTTCAACTTATCAGCCTGGCGCCTCTACCCCAGCTCAGCCAGGCATAACAATCAGAAACGTCAAGAATATTGGGGATAGCATCCCAGACATCGACGAGTTGGAAAAATTCAACCAGGTAAAGGCGGAGTTCTCAAAACAGTTAAAGGACACCCCGAAAGGACCTTGAAGAAACGTTTCGGATAAAGGAGGATGAAGATAGACCTTATGGGCTAAATGCGAGAGAACTTAGCTTAGTTTCGGATGTGGAAATTCCTTACAAATTCAAGACTCCAGACTTTGAGAAATTTGATGGAACAACCTGCCCCACCACCCATTTGACCATGTTTTGCCAGAAAATGGCAGGGTACACGGATAATGAAAAACTTTTAATTCGCTGTTTTCAAGACAAATTAGTAGGGTCCACTTCAAGGTGGTATAATCAGCTAACTCGTGCTTAAATTAAGTCATGGAAGGATTTGGCCTAAGCTTTTAATGAGCAGTATAAGCATATAACAGATATGGTCCCTAATCACCTTTTGTTACAAGAAATGGAGCAGATGCGTAATGAAAGCCTCCGGGAATACGCCCAGCGATAGCGTGATATAACAGCTCAAGTTCAGCCACCACTTTCAGAAAATGAAATCACATCAATATGCATAGACACACTAAAGGGGACACTCTACGATCGATTGATCAGCAACCCTATTAGCCATTTTGAGGAAATGGTAATGACCGGCGAAAGCATTGAGGTTGCTATTAAAAGCGGGAGAATTGACAGTGGGGAGTCAGCGCAAAAGAACTACAAGAAGAGGGACAACAAAGTAAACAACACCAATACTTCTGAGGCCGTCAAGAACCTCACTATCTCTCAACCCCAAGCAGCAGCAGGAAGTGCTCGAGGCTTCAACAAGAAGGAAGAAAGGGGCCCTAAGAAAGAGAATGAGAACCAGTTTTTCACTCATATACCAATATCTTACAAAGAACTCTACTCACAGTTATATAAGGCAGATCTAGTCCGACCATATCATGTCACACCTTACAACCCCCTGTACCTGGCATGGTACGATCCCAAGGTGCACTGTGAGTACCATGCTGACGTCCCCGGGTACTCGATCGAGAACTGCATGGCCTTCAAAAAGTTTGTCCAAAATTTAATTTGGACCGGGGTCCTGCAGTTGGGGGAACCCAGCACAGCTAACAACCCATTGCCGAACCACATGGGCAAAGTGTAAATGTCGTTGAAGAAGAATATGCTCAAAAGGCCAAGGTGAGAGTGTCTGAGGTATGATCCCCACTGAGATGGGTCTTTCAACAGCTGTGTATGGCCCGTCTCATTGATCGAGGAATGATAATCGTGAAAAAGAGATATGGCCCATACTGCGAATACCATCAGTCAAAGAATCATGAGATTCATGATTGTGAAGAGTTTCGCCAATTAGTTCAACACATGATGAACAATAAGGAGATCGAATTCTTCGAAAAGAAATAAGAGAAAAAGGAATCAGAAGTATGCGCATCCGAATAACAAAATGCCAAGTACAGTGCGAAGAGACCATTTGTCCTCTACCTCCAGCCTGGCGGGGAAAGCACGCCAAAAATAAACCCCGAGATTATAATTGCTACCCCGAAGTCTTTTCCTTTCAAGGATACACAGATGGTCCCGTGAAATTACACTACAAGCGTTGCAATATCAAGCTCCCCTAATTCGTTGAAATGAGAGAAAATAGGAGTGGAAACAGAACCTGGGGGCCTTGTGGAACCAAACAATAAAGACGTAAAGGATGTGGGGCTCCTTACAAGAAGTGGTCGGTGTTATGCTCCAAAGGACGAAAAGGCACCAAAAGAGCAAGAATGAAAGAATAAGAAAGTCGAGGGTGAACAAAAAAAGATGTTCGGGAAGGATCCACCGTTAAAAAATAAAGAACCGATTACGGAAACCCAAGCCCAAGAATATCGGTATTGGACCATCTATTAAGCTCGAAAAAGCACTGGGATACATTACTGAAAGTCTTGAATTAGGTTTTTGTCCCAAACGATATCTCGATTGAGAAGATAGGTCGGATCGTTGGACACATCACTGCCAATAACTTTATTACCTTTAGCGAAGATGGAATACCAAGAGAGGGTAGAGGGTCCACCAAGGCTCTGAACATTACTATTTATTGCAAGGGCTGCGTATTACCATGAGTGCTAATTGACAACGGTTCTGCCTTGAATGTCATGCCATTAGCCACTCTGTAGCGATTACCAATTAATAGTTCACACATGAAGCCCTGTCACAACACAGTGCGCGTTTTTGATGGGACCCAACGAGATGTGGTCGAAAAGATAGAAGTACCCCTACTCATTGGTTCTATAGAATATATGGTTGACTTTGTGGTCATGGATATCCGGCCATCTTACAATTACCTTCTAGAAAGGTTGTGGATACATTCAGTCGGCGTCGTTCCGTCTTCACTACACAAGAAGTTAAAATTCATTATCGGAGGAAAGTTGGTAGCAGTGAATGCCGAGCAAGATATTGTCACTCCAGTTACCTCAGACACACCATATGTTTATACCGATGAAGAGGCGATAGAATGCTTATTCAGGGCATTGGAGTTTACCAATGCTACTTTCGTCGCTGGGGGGAACCCACTTCCTTGCCCTAGGTTGTCCAGTTGTACCAAAATAGTAGTATTTAAGACCCTAGGAAGAAGGGCAAGGAAAGAAAAAAGGTTTGGAACAAAATCTACAAGAATGCCTCTAGCCTATTAGCGTAATCCATAAAGTTGACCGATTTGGACTCAGATATAGACCGAATCTTCTACAAAAGAGACAATAGTAGAGGAGGAGACAAGAACAAAGGAAGGCCCGGCATAGAGGGGAAGACATCCCCTAGACCTCTATAGCCTATACCAATTTCTAAAACATCTTTAAATCGGGGGGACTCAGGAATTCTGAACAAGACATCCAAGAAACATTTTAGGAAGGAGAAAAATACATTCGGGGAGAATTAGTCTGTGAAGCTTTGGAGGGAATGGACGTAAACGTGATTTGCAAAGTCGACAAGGTTACTCAATCGTTGGCCAAAATTTGCTATGTCTTCCAGGAGAAGAACTCACCAATTGGGCCTGTGAGGATATGCCAGTAACTGTTAGACTTGAATCAAAGTAATGCCCAGAACTACCACGCTTCTCTTGTCCCAAGAGTAACGTGCATTTTTTGTAAAAAGGGCCACTATGTCACTATCTATCTGTTTTCAATAAAATGAGCCTTTTTATCACTTTCTCAAATGGCAAACATAGCATTCACTTCATTCCATTCATTATTTATTTATTATTCGCTTCTCCCTTCCATTTCCAATGCACGTTTTCCTAATCATGTAGGCCTCCTAACAATAATTGTATGAATAATTCGGAACCTAATCCCGAAGTAGATTTCGAGCGACCCGCATGCTTGGCAGAAATAGACGAATGAGATGATGAGGTCCCGGAGGAATTGTTGATGGTGATGGAAAAAGAAGAAAAGCAAATCCTTCCATACCAAGAACAGGTAGAGATCTTGAACCTGGGGACTGAAAAGAAAAAGAAAAAGTAAGGATCGGCAGTACGTTGTCATCACAAGTTAGGAAGGAGTTGGTAGAATTACTTTTGGAATTCAAAGACGTGTTTGCATGGACATATCGGGAAATATCAGGTTTGAAAACGGATATTGTGGTTCACAAACTTCCCATCATGCCAGAATGCAAGCCGGTCCAACAAAAGCTTAGGAGGATGAGAGCGGAGATGTTGCTGAAAGTTAGAGAGGAAGTACAGAAACAATTCGAGGCAGGATTCCTAAAGGTTTCCAAATACCTAGAATGGGTAGCCAATATAGTACCAGTACCTAAAAAGACGGACATGTTCACATGTGTGTGGATTACATGGACCTTAACAAAGCAAGCCCCAAGGATAACTTCTCGTTGCCTCACATTGACACCCTTTATTGATAACACCGCCGGCAATGCTTGGTTCTCATTCATGGATGGCTTTTCGGGATATAACCAAATCAAAATGTATCCCGAGGACATGGAGAATACACTTTTGTGACCATGTATGGGACCTTTTGTTACAAGGTAATACCTTTCGGGTTAAAAAATGTCGGCGCAACCTATCAATGAGCCATGGTGACCCTATTTCACGACATGATACACAAGAAAATTGAGGTGTATGTAGATGAGATGATAGCCAAATCAAGAACCGAAGGGGAGCATATCCAGAATTTACAAAAACTTTTTCTAAGACTAAGAAAATACCAGCTGAAGCTCAACCCTGCCAAGTGTACCTTTGCAGTTACATCTGGGAAACTATTAGGTTTCGTGGTAAGCCAGAAGATAATCGAGATCGACCCTGACAAGGTAAGAGCAATCCAAGATCTCTCACCACCTCAAACACAAAAGGAAATTTGGGGATTCTTGGGAAGATTGAATTACATACCGCGGTTCATTTCCCAATTGACTGAGAAATGTGACTTCGTCTTCAGACTTCTTCGAAAGAACAACCTAGGAGTCTGGGACGAAGATTGTCAAGAAGCGTTAGAAAAAACTAAAAAATATCTGACCAACGCTCTAATTTTGGTTGCACGAGCGCTAAACATGCCGTTGATCCTGTATCTAACCGTGTTTGAAATTTCGATGGGTTGCGTACTAGGTCAACATGATGATTCTGGCAAGAAAGAAAGGGTGATTTATTATTTAAGCAAAAAAGTTCACTGAGTGTGAAGCACGGTACCCCTTAATTCAAAAGCTGTGTTGTGCCTTGGTATGGGCCACAAAGTGACGCAAGCAATACATTCTATATCACGCCACCTACTTAATCTCTCGATTGGACCCATTGAAGTTTCTAATAGAGGCATCAACGCTCAATAGGAAAATGGCTCGTTGGCAAATGTTATTGTCAGAATTCGACATTGTTTACGTGAGTCAGAAAACGGTAAAAGAAAGTGTAGTGGCAGATCTATTGGCAGGTCACGCTTCAGACGACTATGAACCGTTAGACTTTGACTTTCCGGATGAAGATTTGATTAGTACTGTCCTCAAATATGACCCTATCACCGAAGAAAAAACCTGGAGACTTTACTTTGACGGAGCCTTCAACGCCTTGGGACATGGATTAAGGGCAGTGTTGATATCTCCTGATGAGGTCTACTACCCCTTTACCAGTAAATTGGAATTCTTCTACACTAACAACATAGCCGAGTACGAGGCTTGCGCCATGGGGCTTTGAGCGGCCATTGAAAGGAAAGTCAAAGTACTTCACGTTTTTAGAGACTCATCCTTAGTGATCTACCAGCTTCGGAAGGAGTGGGAAACTAGAGATTCGAAATTGATCAAGTACTATGAATTAATTCAAAATTTGGCTGAGAAATTCAAAGAATTTAGTTTTCTTTACTTGCCAAGGGAGGATAATCAGATGGCCAATGCCCTGGCAAATTTGGTCGCTATTTTCAATTTAAATTCGGCGGCCGAAATAAAGTCAGTTGAAGTGCAGACTTTCGAGGTACCTGCCCAATGTTACAATTTGGAAAATGATGAAGATAGTAAGCCATGGTACCATGATATCCTCCAATACCTCAAGTTTTGGGCTTACCCGAAAGAGGCCGATGACAATGATAAAAGAACTATCTGAAGGCTAGCATTAGGATTTGTCCTTGATGGGGAGATTTTGTACAAAAGAAGTAAAGATCAGGTATTATTAAGGTGTGTCGATACTCAAGAAGCGAAAGTTATTCTAGCCAAAGTCCACGGAGGATTATGTGGGACCCACTCTAGTGGGTTCTCAATGGAAAGAAAGATAATAAGATATGGCTACTTCAGGTCAACTATGGAGGGAGATTGTATTAGCTATTCCAAAAGGTGCCACAAATATCAGATATATGCCGATAAGATACACTCCCGACCAATTCTACTTCATACCATGAACTCCTCATGGCCTTTCGCCGCTTGAGAATGGACGTCATTAGTCAAATACACCCGAAAGCTTTCAACGGGCATCGATTCATCTTGGTAGCCATAGATTACTTCACCAAGTGGGTGAAAGCCGCCTCTTACGCAAACATCACTAGAACGACGGTTTGTAAGTTTTTAAAAAAAGAAATCATATGTTGTTTTGGTCTACTCAAAAGAATCGTCACCGACAATGCTTCCAACCTAAACAATAAGATGATGACTGAAGTGTGGGAACAGTTCAGAATCGTGCACATAATTCTACCATATATCGCCCTAAGATGAATGAGGCGGTGGAAGCAGCAAATAAGAATATAGCTAAGACCACAGAGACTTTTAAAGATTGGCATGAAATGCTACCATTTGCCATGTTTGCCTACTAAACCTCTATAAGAACTTCTACTAAGGCAACGTCGTATTCTTTCGTATATGGCACAGAGGCAGTGTTACCCGTCGAGGTAGAGATCCCCTCACTTCGAATTTTGAATGAGGTCAAATTGGATGAAGCCGAATGGGTGCAGGCTAGGATTGATCAACTGAACCTTATTGAGGAAAAAAGGTTGAAAGTCGTTAGTCATGACCATATGTATCAGAAAAGGATGATGCAGGCCTCTAACAAGAAGGTTCGCCCGATGGGGTTTCGAGTAGGAGATCTGGTACTCAAAATGATCCTAGCAAATCAAAGAGATTTTCAGTGAATATGGATGCCAAATTGGGAATGACTTTACGTTGTGAAAAAAGTTTTCTCTGGCGGGGCAATAATTTTAGCAGAAAATGATGGGAAAGAATTGAGCAACCCAATCAATTCGGATTCTGACAAGAAGTATTATGCTTAAAAGAAAAAGAAAAGGAAAAAAGAAAAAAATGAATGAGAAAAAGAAGATGAGGGTTTAAGGTGAAAACCCGAATGTGCACCTTGAGACCAAAGAAGGGTCTGAATTGAAAATCTAAAAAGAACAGTTCAGATAAACAAAGACCTTCGGCATCTGATTGACAGGTCTGGTTATAGGGGAGGACTATGCTTCGGCTCTCATATTATCATGAGTAACCGCCAAGGATGGCCAATAAGAGATCTACCAAGGTCGATAGGTCCGTTTCATTCATACAGTTGACACCATCTCTTTCACTTCTTTCATGTTTGACATGCTTGGGGGCAAAGCGAAGCAAAAAACTAAGAGGGGATCCCAAAGCAAAGAATTTCAAAACCTTCACCCTAGGATTTCAGAACTAAAGAGTCAGAAAAGAAAACTTATCTTCAAACCCAAGAAGAATAAGACTTGTATCTAAGGATTTACTATTTGTTCAGTACCGCTTCGGAGGAACACATTTACACTCTTTGATCATTAGCGCTTTGGAGCATCCTATTGTCTGGTTCGCTTTTTGCCGTTTCAGGGAAACAGGTTATTTGGATTCATTCACTGCTGTTTCGGAGGATTGAGTCTTATGAAGGATAGTTGGCTCGTCTACTGTCATTTTAGGGAAGACATGTCAGCTCCACCAGATTTGTTTCTGGCCGTTTCATAGAAACAAGTTGTTTGTGTTCATTCATGACCATTTTGGAGGAATGATTCGCTTGCTAGCTGGCTTATTCATCACCATTTCGGAAGGACACACCAGTATTGTGTGGTTTGCTTTTGCTCTTCGGGAAAGCAAGTTATTCAAATTTGTTCATTGTCACTTTAGAGGATCAAATCGTCGACAGGGGAGTCGGATAAAATTAGTGCTTATGGTCTTTGCTTCATTCTTGTTCCACAAGGATAAGCAAAGAGGGGCAGCTTTAATCACTAATTTTATCCCGGGAGATAACACGTTGTTCTTACATTCTTAAATGAGGGCTTTACTATTTAAAGAAATGTTAACAAATTAGTATTTCCATTTGCCTTTACTATATGCCCCACTTATATTATGTAATACTATTGATCATACTATTAAGACTTTATTGTTTCGTACTATTAGATGTTACTATTATATCATCTTTGTTATATTAATTAGTATTACAATTATCAAATGGACAAGACTAAATAAGTAGGCCTAATATAATTAAATAGAAAGCCCAAGTCTTTATTCAACAGTCCACTTACAACAGAAAGTATAATAATACCTAATCGGCCCAACAAGGCCCTAAATACACCAAATAACAGAAAACCTAATTATCTCTTTTTCTTGTGCAGCTGATCCTAAGACGTTGGATCTAAGATGATGATCGGAGGGCTGAGATATGCGCAGAAAATTTCAGAGAACCCTATGCGCCGCATGCGCGACTCTTCAGAAATCCCCACACCCGTGTAGGATCCACGCGTGACTCTTCTATATTCCACTCGCACGTCTGCCGCTTCGTTTCTCACGCGCGACGAATGATCATCGCTCTCATCACCACGCTAGCAGATCCAACGGCTCCTAGAGGCCCTTGTTCCCCGAGCCATTCCTCACTCTGGTCCCCTCCCCTCTTCAGTCTACCACGACATTCCAGGGGATAAGCACCGCTCGCTATCTGACTGCCCTCCTCCATAGTTGGACGTCATGGTTCACAGGCAAAGTAAAAAGCAGAGGCATTAGAGATAACAAATCGGCAGCAAATCAAAAGGATATTAGAAAGTATATTATCAATAGAGCAGCCAATAAGAATTTTCTTTTTTTATTTTTAAACAAATGTAACTCTCGGGTATAAAAAGAAACCCAACAGACAAGGCATTCGGAATCTCAACCAACAATAGAAAAATAGATTTCTAAGGTGCATCTATATTTCCAAGCATGCATATAGATAGTTAGGGCTTAGATTTTACCTTCGAAACCCTTTTTCCCTCTGATGATAAGCCTTGTAGTGTCATCCAGCGCTACGAAAGGTGAATCGGCAGGGGGAAATGTGTTTCTTCATGTTTTGTTTCAGAAAGAGGGGCTTTTCGTTTTGGTTTTTAAATAGGAGAGGTATCTCTATTTGTTTTTCGTTGAAACTGTGCTTAGATTGGAGCTCGGGGAAAGAAGATGAGTGTTTTAGGGGGATATTGAAGGTTGTCGGTCGCCGATGAGCGGCTGCCGATGCGGCTGATAGCAGCAGAATTTTGGGATTTAGGGTATTTTCTAGGTTTGGGGATGAACACCATGGCGGTGTTCATCCTCGTTCTGGAAAAGAATAAGGGCTGGGGAGAGTGTTTAAGCCTGAGGGTTTATAACCAAAAGAGGTAAAACGTTATAAAACGTTGTGTTTTATATTAAGCTAGTTTTATTTTTTGGTCTATTCACCTTATGAGTCTCTTCGCCCCATTCTTATTGCGCTAGGAGGGTCTCCGCATAGGCTAATAGCCCTTTTGGTCCCTCCATCTGGCTAAATTGTGTTATATAAGTCATTTTGCCTTTTATAATTACCACCCAGGTCCTTAAAATTTCCCACCGGTTCTTAATTACATCCCCGTTTTCCTTTCTTTTACTTTTGTCCCTTCAATTTTGTTTCTTTTTTATTTTGGTCCCCTCTAGTGTTTAATTTCTCCTTAATTCTCATGCATTTTTTAAATTTGCCTATGTTGTTATCATTTTTATTTATGTTTCATTTTATTGTTTGGATGTGTCTAATAGATCAACTAGTTTATTAGTTTGTTTCAATATACATAATTGCCCTATGTAAAGCTTATTATATGTGCATTTTAATGCGTAATACGTGATTTCCTTTTTTTTAAAAAAAGAAAAAAGATAAAGTGACTTATAATATGTAGCTTTAGATATGTGAGTAAAAGTTCTTTAAATTTTGTATGATATGAATTTTCTTTAAACACACATAATTAGGCCTTTTAAATTCAAATATAGTATATCCTTTTAATGTGCATGTTTATATGTTTAGGGCCTTTATTTGGGCTTAGTTCAAAAATGAGTTTTTTTGTTTTTTCTAGATTCTATATTAGACTTGGCAAGGTAATTTGACTAATTCGGGATCGTTTGCTCGTCTTATAGGGACACGATCACTTAATTAATCAAATTAATCTTAGGATTTAGTTTTAAAAGCCTTAGTTAGGTTAGGCCTTCTTAGGGTGTATTAATTAGTATAATTTGTGCACCCGGCATATGGAGGCATGGGTTTCAAATCAATTAGAAGTATGGTTAGTCTCTGAAACCGTAGTTAGATTAAGGTTTGAACTAGTTTAATTAATTTAAATTTGTCCTTGGCTTATTGGGATAAATGTTAAATTCATTAAATTAGTTAAACGCTCTTTAATCACCCTTTTAGGATAAAATGGACAATTGGGCCTAGATGGACATCTAATTTAAAGTTGGGATTAATTAACTTCATTTATTTTAAATAGTATCCTTGGCTCATTGGGATGGTAATTCAAAATTGATCAAATTAATTATCATCAATAATTTATTAGGGCTATTTAGTTTTTTGGGCTTAGTTAATTTAGGGTCAATGTTGGGATCCCCCCTCTAATTAGTAACTCGATCACTAATTAAACTACCATAATCTGGGCTTTTTATAGGTTAGGTCTTGCGTTAGGTCCTTTGTGTGTATTTTTGTGCCTTTTTTTGTCATTCATACGGCTCATTAATTTTGCATTAATTAATTTAAGTCATAAAAAGGGAGATATTTATTAATCTGATATTTGTGTCGTAACAGTCCAAGCTTAAAGGATGTTGACGAAATATCTGAATTAATTCTTACCGTCCCAAGGTAATGTTAGAAGTTGATAAAATCATTACATCATATCTTAACTTCTTGCACCATGTATAAAGGTAACGTGCGGGATTCGAACCATAAATTAACACGGTAGTCGGGCTTATTCGATGTCGGTTTAATCTATGGTCCGATGTATCGTCGACCTTATTAATTAAATGTCCAATTAATTTGAACCCACCAATCTGATAAAGCCCGTTCAATTAAGGTCACCGAATTGAATTCCTTTCAAATTCTGACAATTTTCTTCGATTAAAAGCAACAAATATTTTGGTATCGATTTTTGGGCGTAATGCGGGTGCTAATCCTTCCCCCACACGTAACCAACTCTCTGGCCCTTTCAAAATGAATCTTTAGTTTTGTGGTGTTCGGCCTACCTTATCCAAGTCACCAGTGGTGACTCTCAGTTTTCATCCAGTTTTCCAAAGAAATTGTTTTTCAAAAGAAATCCCTTTAAACCAATATTACAAAGAAATGATTTCTAGGATAACTCGTAGCGCCGAACTTATAAACTACAAAAGAAAGAAAACGTCGCTACAATTCTATAGCAATATCTCACCAGACGTAATCAACTCTCTAATCTTGTGAAACCTCACATCAATATGCTTTGTTATAGAATGATACACCTGATTCTTAGCCAAATGAATAGCACTTTGTCTATCACAATGCAACTGAACTCCACCTTGCTGAATACCCAATTCCTTCACTAGCCCAATAAGCCATAAGGCTTCTTTTGCAGTTTCAGATACTGTTATGTACTCAGCTTCAGTTGTAGAAAATGCCACAATAGACTGAACAGTTGACTTCCAACATATAGGCCCTCCACCAAAAGTAAAAACATACCCAGTTGTAGACCTTTTATCATCCAAATCACCTGCATAGTCTGAATCCACATATCCTACAACCAAAGGATCACGTTGCTGATTACCAAATACAATTTCATGTCCTACAGTACCCTTCAAATACCTGAAAATCCACTTGAATACTTCCCAATGTCGTCTACCTAGTTTAGACATGTATTTACAGACATGATCAACAGCATGAGCTAAATCGGGGAAAGTACATACCATTGCATATATCAAGCAGCCTACAACACTGGCATATGGAACCTTTTCCATCTCTTCAATTACGTTATCTGTCTTCAAGCATTGTTTAGAAGAAAGCTTAAAATGATTCGCCAATGGAGTGCTCACGGGCTTTGCATTGCTCATCCCAAACCTGCCTAACACTTCCTCAACATAGCCTTGCTGAGATAACCACGGTTTCCTTGAGCCTCTATCTCTGTGAATTTCTATTCCAATAATTTTCTTTGCAGCTCCTAAGTCTTTCGTATCAAATTCTTGGCTCAATAAAGGTTTCAAATGAACAGCGTCATGCATATTCTTCGCAACAATCAACATATCATCAACATATAGTAACAGAAAAATAAAAGAACCATTATCAAGGCTCTTAACATAAACACAACAATCATACTCACATTGCTTGTAGCCAATCTGAATCATGTAGGAGTCGAATCGTTTGTACCATTGTCTTGGAGACTGTTTCAAACCATACAAGGATTTCTTTAATCTACAAACCAGATGCTCATTTCTAGATTGAGTGAACCCTTCTGGCTGCTACATATAAATCTGTCCTCTAGATCACCATGCAAAAGAGCAGTTTTAACATCCATCTGCTCTAAATGCAAATGCCAACTAGCTACTAATGCAAGTACTGCCATGATTGAAGTATGCCTAACCACGTGAGAAAAGATTTCATCATAATCAACTCTCTTTGCTACCAATCGAGCCTTGAACTTTTACCCCACTTTTTTTGATATTGTTGGTTTCCTTTTATACAACCATTTGCAACCAATAGCCTACTTTCCCTCAAGAAGCCGAACTAGCTCCCATGTATGATTTTTCCACAGAGACTTCATCTCTTCAACCATTGCAGCCATCCACTTCCTTTTCTCCTGGCTAGTGATAGCTCCTTGAAAAATAGTTGGATCATCACTGCTAATGTGAAGTGCAAAGGACACCATGTCTTCAAAACCCAATTTGCTTGGAGATTTTACATTGGTGCGTCTCTCTCTATCTCTGGGTAGACTATAATTCTGCAAATCAACTGTATTAGAACCACCAGATGTTGAATTAGAACTTTCACATGTCTCAGCTGCTACACATTTCTCAGCTGCTACACCTCTCTCAGCTGCTACTAAATATTGTTCTAAATCCACCAGCACCTTATCTTGGTTCTGCTACAACATGAACTGCTCATAAAAAATTGCATCTCTACTGATCACTACTTTTTTTGCGATCGGATCCCAAAACTTGTATCCTTTGACACCTTTCTTGTAGCCCAGAAAGATGCACTTCTTCGACTTTGCATCAAGTTTTGATATTTCATCGCCAGGTGATAAGTGTTCAAAAGTACTATTTTTCTTACCCTTTTTACTCATATTACTGTTAGACTTAGGCTCATATTAGTTGCATAGTTAGTCATTCATGCATTAATCCATGTTTCCTTCAAACGTTGAACTTGATTACATAACTTGGTGATTTTTGTGGAAATAGATGCTGCTTTGGTGTGTTTTTGTGTGTGTATGTGCAGGATCACTTGCCAAAGCAATGCCGAGCTAGTTGCCAGGGCAGTGCATGAAGGAGACGCCGAGCTAGTTGCCATGGCATTTGTCGACAAAGACCAAAAGCAATATGGATGTCGAAATTCATGACTTTACAAGCCCAAGATGACATGGAGCAAGGCCCAAGCCCAAAGGAATTTGATTGCCATGCAGAGATTAAAGAAGAATTAAATTCCAAGAGGATAGGAGAAGTTCTAATAGGAATAAAATTATAATAAAGAATTATATTCTTTAAAGATAATTTAATTCCAACTCAAACTCCTCCTCAAAGAAGGACTTTGGCCTAGCCCTATAAATACCAAGGAGATTTCGACAAGATGAATAGAGAGAGCAAGAGGGAAATTTCGGCAAGTCCAAGTAGGGCAAGAGGAGAGAATTTTCGACAAGCATCAAGGGCAAGGAGGATTTCGACAAGCCTCTTCCTTCATCTTTGTTCGATTGGGTTCATGCTAGGGATTAATTATCTTGTGTTTCTTTGGAACCTAGCCATGAACTAAATTTACTTGGCTATGGTTATTGTGTTTTGTGGTTGTGAGAAACTATTGGTTTTTGTTTAGGTAATAAGAGTTTGCACTTTTCTATTTCAAGGTTTATTCATTCTTGGTTCCTATTATTGCTTGCAAGTGAATTGGGAGAGGATCTCGTGATTTCATCCATTTATCTAATATCGGGAGAGTTAGATTCAAGAAACGAATGAATATGATCTTTATGCAATCCAATGATGGTGAAGATTAATCCGGCTTAGGAATAAGTTAAGGATTTCAACGGCTAAGAGGAGCGCAAGATTGGTTGTTGTTCACCCTTGATTCACGCAGGGATGTATTATCAAGGCATGCACAAGTAGCTAGAGTTTCGACTTAGGGATAAGAAGAAACCATTGAAGAACGCTCCGCCGAACCTTGAAAAGTTGCTGCCCGATCGCCCAAGTAGTTGCCCAACTAGTCGCCCAAGCAACCATCAATTAGTTGCCAAGGCAACCCGTTGTTTGTACAAGTCGCCACGGCAACCGAGTTGCCCATGCACTCTTTTACCAAGACAATCCAATCGGCTATCACACCTCAACTCACGATAACCTAGCCTATCTCTCTCAATTGAATTCATCTTTTATTTTATTTTATTGCTTTCTAGATTAGTAATTAGTTAAACTTGATAATCCTTTACTTGTGTTTTTACTTTTTACAGTTGCAAGAGACTAGATTCTTGAAGTGGCACCAATCCTCGTGGAGACGATATCTTTTATACTATAACTTTGCGGCGTGTATACTTGCACAATTGCGTAGCACTTATTACGCGCAACACAAGTTTTTGCGCCGTTGCGGGGATTGGCAATAGCGACTTTGTTTTTACTTTCTTGCACATTCTTTTTATTTTTCTTGTTTAAAATTCAAAGGGCTAACAAACTTTGGTTTTGCATTGGTATATGACCAGGGGCAAGACCGACTTCACCGAAATATCCCTTTGATCCGTAAATCGAACGAACTTTACAAGGACTTAGACGAAGGATAAGAGAAGCAATGGCAAATCAAGACGGCAATATTAATCAAGATGTTCGAGCGGGAGGAGGAGTGATTCTTGCACGAAACAGAACTATTCGAGACTATCTTGAAGAAGATCTTGATGGACTTAACCCGAGTTGTCGCACCCGAAATTGAAGCCGACCACTTTGAGTTGAAACCGGTAATGTTTAATATGATCAACACAATAGGTCAATTTGGCGGCTCAAAGAATCAAGATGCACGACAACATCTGAAATCTTTCCTCGAGATTTGCAACTCGTTCAAGATACACGGAGTTACCCCGATGTCCTACGATCAAGATTATTCCCTATTCACTGAGGGATAGGGCGAAAGCATGGCTAAATAGCATTCTGCGGATCCATAGCATCTTGGACTGATCTTTGTGTGTGATTTCCTTGCTAGATTTAATCCTACAAATTTAATCGATAAGCTTCGTAACGACATTACTTCTTTTCGGCAGGTGATGATGAATCCATGTACGAGGCTTGGGAGCGATATAGAGAACTTCTACATAAATGCCCTCTACACGGATTCCCGTGTGGACTCAAGTGACAATGTTTTACAATGCCGTGAATACACCAACAAGGATGATGCTAGACGCCTCGGCAAACGGCATACTCCTAGATAAGTCACCGGAAGAAGCAATGCAAATTTTAAACAGGCTGGCCAAGAATGATTATCAATTCCCATCTACTAGAAGAGGAGGAGTTAGACGCCAAGCCACAATACATGAACTAGGATCATCGATTCAATTTCGCACAATTGGCGCTTTAACCAAGATGGTCCGAACATGCAAAAACCAAACAACACACATGAAGTCAAGGTAATGGATTCTTTTTGTGAGTTATGTGGCGATAACCATAATTCTTCTGATGTGTATGCAGAATCCGGAATCTAGCTTCTATGTGGGAATTACAATCGGGCAACAACATGATGTCAAATACATACAATCCAGCTTGGAAGAAGCACCCAAATTTTTCATGGAGTAATCCCAACAATGCTCTAAACTGAACAATCGAATGCACAAGCATCGGGATTCCAAAGAAAATATGCCACGACAACGGATGCCGCAAAGAACAACCGACAACATCTAGTTCTTTGGAAAATTCTCTAAATGCTTTTATGATGAAAACTGAATCTTATATGGCTGAGAATAGTAATTTCATAAAAAGAACTGATGCTTTTATTAACAGGACCGAGATGAGATTGCAAAACCAAGAGGCGGCAATCAAATCATTGGAAAATCAAGTCGGACAATTTGCTCAAAATCAACACTAGACCACAAGGAGGTTTACCTAGCGATACTCAAGTCGCAAGAGGAACGGCCATGAGCAATGTAAGGCAATCACCACCAAGTGGCCAACAACTTAGAGAGGTTCAAACCCGCTCGTCAAACAAAACTCCACAAAAAGAGCAAGACGAACCTAGCGGCAAAGTCTCGGATGCTGAACCAAGAATTGCTGCGGCAAACCGGCAATAAGCATGCCTCGGCAGCCCATGACGCCTCGGCACTGCGATAAGCACGCCGCGGCAACCCGATTGGTAACACATCGGCAACTCCGGATGTCCCCAGTAATGCCGTCAATCAGTTTCAAACCAATGAAAAGATCGAAGATATCCGACTTCCACCACCATTCCCACAAAGGTTGAAGCGACAAAAGCAAGAATACCAATTCAAGAAGTTTCTTGATATCCTAAAGCAAGTCCACATCAACTTGCCATTGGTGGAAGCAATTGAACAAATGCCAAACTATGCCAAGTTTCTTAAAGACATTGTGTCCAAGAGAACAAGGCTAGGAGAGTTTGAAACAATTGCCGCAACAGAGGGATGCATGGCAATGTTGCACAATCGTATGCCGCCCAAGTTGAAGGATCCCGGAAGTTTACACAATACCTGTTCTATTGGAAATCACTATGTCGGGAAAGCACTATGCGACCTAGGGGCTAGCATAAACTTGATGCCTAAATCGGTTTTCCGAAACTAGGAATCGGGAAGGCAAGACCTACAACAGATTATGCTCTGACTAGCCGACAGATCCTATGTGCATCCAGAGGGAAAAATCGAGGACATACTTGGTAAAAGTTGATAAATTTATTTTTCCCACGACTTTATTGTTTTAGATTGTGAAGCGGATGAGCATGCGCCTATCATTCTCGGAAGACCATTCCTAGCGGCAGGGAGAACTTTGATTGATGTTGAAAAGGGAGAACTCACAATGAGGGTGAATGACCAGCGGTAAAACTAAATGTGTTCCAAACACTAAGGCATGCAGATGATCCGAAGAATGCCAACTACTTCATGCCACGGCAGAGTTTAACCGATGAAGAATTTAGTTGCCTCAAAGAACTACATTGCCGAACACGAGGAACATGAGGAGTATGAAGAGCGGTCGATGAGGAACAACCAGAAGAGGTAAATTGGCTAGTAAATCGACCAGGTACATACTTTGAACCACTGGACTACTCGGGTAAGGAAGGTAAGATCGAAAAACCCTCTATCGAAAATCCACCAATTCTTGAGTTGAAACAATTGCGGATCAACTAAAATATGTATACTTAGGGATCGATAATACATTACCTGTAATTATTTCCTCTAAGTTACAGCCTGAGCAGAAAAAGAAGCTAATCAACATGTTGAAGCTACATAAAAAGGCAATAGGGTGGACAATTGCCGACTTGAAGGGAATTAGCCCGGCGGTGTGCATGCACAAGATCTTGTTGGAAGATGATCACAAACCTTCAATTGAGGCCCGGAGGAGACTGAATCATGCCATGAAAGGGGTTGTAATGAAAGAAATCATCAAGTGGCTTGACGCCGGCATTATATACCCTATCTCCGATAGTGCGTGGGTAAGTCCGGTACAATGTGTGCGAAAAAAGGAGGTATATACAGTGGTGAGTAATGAAAATAATGAACTTATCCCAAACCAGATGTGACCGGTTGGAGGGTTTGTATGGACTATCGAAAGCTAAACAAAGCCACTAGGAAAGATCACTTCCCATTACCCTTTATTGATCAAATGCTTGACCGTCTTGCGGGTAAACCCTTTTACTTTTTTCTTGATGGTTATTCAGGTTACAATCAGATTGCCATAGCACCCAGAAAGATCAAGAAAAGACAACCTTCACATGCCCCTACGGTACTTATGCCTTCCGAAGGATGCCGTTCGGATTGTGTAACGCCCGCAACCTTCCAAAGATGCATGATGGCGCTCTTTTTCGGACATGGTCGAAGACTTCCTTGAGATCTTCATGGATGATTTTTCGGTTTTTGGTAATGACTTCGACGGCTGTCTCGGCAATTTAGAGAGGGTGTTGGCAAGATGCGAAGAAACGGATTTAGTCCTCAATTGGGAGAAATGCCACTTTATGGTAGATGAAGGAATAGTGCTCGGACATAAGATTTCATCCAAGGGAATTGAAGTAGACAAAGCCAAGGTGGACGTGATCGAGAGATTACCCCACCAAATTCGGTTAAAAGAATTCAAGTTTTCTCGGACATGCGAGTTTTTTACAGGAGGTTCATTCATAACTTTTCTAAAATCACTAAACCTTTGTGTAATCTGCTTGAACAGGATAAAGTCTTCGATTTTGATGATTCTTGCACTCAAGCATTTGAAACCCTAAAGAAAAAGCTTGCCTCGGCACCCATTGTTGTTCCACCAGTTTGACGCTACCTTTTGAGCTCATGTGTGATGCAAGTGATTTCAGCGGTAGGAGCAGGTTCTAGGCCAACGCACGTAAGACCTTCCATGTGACATACTACGCTAGTAAAACTCTTAACGATGCTCAAGTGAATTACACAACAACGGAGAAAGAGTTACTAGTCAGTAGTTTTCGCATTTGACAAGTTCCGATCCTATTTAATTGGTACAAAGGTAATTGTTCATACGGACCATTCGCAATCAAATACTTATTTGCTAAAAAGGATGCTAAACCTCGTTTGATTCGTTGGATATTACTTTTACAAGAATTTGATATTGAAATTAAGGACGAGAAAGGAACAGAAAAATCAAGTGGCGATCACTTATCACGTTTGGAACGCAATAGGGAGGAGGACGCGGATCTAGAGATATGTGATGCATTCCCGGATGAACAAATTCTAATCGCCTCGAAAACCCTTGACGCCTCGGCAGCCCATGACGCCTCGGAAACCATGGAAGCACACGCCTCGGCAACTCTTGACGCCGCAGCAGACTTTGACGAGCACGCCTCAGCAATTTTGGGAGCAGACACTACGACAAAGACATGCCCGGCAATACCTTGGTACGCAGATTTAGTTAACTTCCTTGTTTGTGGTATTTTTCCGTATGGCATTACTCACCAAGGGAAGAAGCGGTTCCGCCATAATGCTAAGCATTACTTTTGGGACGAGCCTCTTTTGTTTAAACAATGTGCGAGATCAGGTTATACGCCGATGTGTCCTCAAGAAGAGCAATGAATGTACTCAGACAATGCCATTCTTCACCCTATGGAGGACATTTTGGAGGAACTCGTACATGACCAAAGTCTTGCAATCCGGGTTGTATTGGCCAACATTGTACAAAGATGCCCAAGACTTTTACAAGCAATGTGATCGTTGCGAAGACGGGCAATATCTCTAGGCGACATGAGATGCCACTCCGAACATCATCGAGGTGGAACTGCTCGATGTATGGGGATCGATTTTATGGGACCTTTCCCATCTTCATTCGGCAACCTCTACATCTTACTCGCCGTCGACTATGTGTCTAAATGGGTAGAGGCAGCTGCGGTTCCCCAACGACGATTCCAAGACCGTGCAACGATTCCTGCGAAAAAACATATTTACGGTTTTGGGATGCCGAGAGCAATTATCAGCGACGGGGGCAAGCATTTTGACAACAGACTAATTGCCAAGATGTTGCAACGCTTGGCATATCACACAAGATCGCCACGGCATATCACCCACAAACCAACGGGCAAGCGTAAATTTCCAACCGGGAGTTGAAGGGAATACTCGAGAAAGTTGTAAATCCCTCAAGGAAGGATTGGTCATTAAGACTAGATGACGACTTTGGGCATATCGCACCGCATTCAAAACACCATTAGGTATGTCCCCTTCCGGCTTGTCTATGGTAAAACATGTCATCTACCGGTGGAAATCGAGCACAAGGCGTCTTTGGGCAATCAAGACCGTGAATATGGATTGGGAAAGTGCGGACAAAAGCGCTTGATGGATCTCAATGAGATAGAAGAATTTCGTGCACTCGCCTATAACAATGCACGAATATACAAGGAGAAAACAAAGCGATGGCATGACAAGAAACTATTGCCACGGCAATTCACGCCAGGCAACTAGTTCTCCTATTCAATTCTCGGCTAAAACTTTTCCCGGGAAAGCTGAAATCAAGATGGTCGGGACCATTTGAAGTCGTCAAACCATTCTCCCATGGTGCTTTGTGATAATCAAGTCCATCTCGACAACCATGAATTCAAAGTTAATGGACAAAGATTGAAGCACTACAATGGTGCCCATGTGGAACGTAACAAGGAAGTGGTCAACTTAGGAGATGCATGAGCATGCTCTCCTCTCAAGATTTCCTTTTTTTTTTCTTTTTATTTTTATTTTTAATTTTAGGAGATATTTTATTTTTTCTTCATTATCTTTAGTTTTCAGGTTTTCTTTATTTTCTTTTTCACAACAAGACTCACAACTACTATGCTAAGGAAATTTATCACAAGATCATTGCCCCGGCAACCAATGAAGAAGATGCCGCGACAACTTACTTCATGCATGCACAAGCTGATGCCACGGCAACCAACCCCGAAGATGCCACGGCAACCAAAGTCAAGACATCCCGCAACAAGAAAACAACCATTGCATTCAAGCAAGAAAATCAAGACGCCAACTAGAAGGAAACTAATCATCTACGATGACGAACTCTCGGAGTAAGTCCTCGTATGCATTTTATTTTTATATTTATTTTTCGCATGCATTGAGGACAATGCCTCACTCGAGTTTGGGGGGGATTGTTATTAGTAATTACCATGTTTAGTTACATTAATCTTAAGCATTACATTTAGGATACATAAATTGCTTGCCATGCCTTTAATTGGAACAAGAATTGCTTAGATTTGATGAATATTCGATGATGACTTTGCCAATGCACTTAATTGATAGAATTTTTATTCTAGGATAACCATGAAAAACTTAGAATTTTACTATGATGCTAAATTTGATGAAACACTGTTGTGGTTTGATTGATTTAAGGAGTTCTAGTAAACTTAGGTTGATAATTAACTAATTGGGGGATTAGAATAAAAATTGGATGAATGCTAGAGGTGCCCGAAATTGGCTCTAGCATGTGCTAAAAATTGATCACTAGAGGTGCCCAAACTGGCTCTAGGAGAGGCGTTAAAATTTTTTTCTGTTAACTAGAGGTGCCCAAACCGGCTCTAGTTAATTAAATTAACTTAAGAATAAAACACTAGAGGTGCCCAAATTGGCTCTAGTTAAAACATGTTAAAAAGAACCCACTCAAGTAATTTGAAAACCTATTGTTTGCATAGAATCCGAAAAATCAACTTGCACACAACTCCGCACACACTCACAAGCATTATAGTTTGATTCCGAGTAATTCCTCGTTTTTAAAAAATAAAAAGCCAATCATACTTTGTGCCCTGGTTCAGAATTGAAATCAAGTTCAAAGCTAAGTTTGTGAAAATTTGAAGTCTTGGCGGTAATTATGAGTTTGCATTGCTTGAGGACAAGCAATAGTTTGAGTTTGGGGTGTGATAAGTGTTCAAAAGTACTATTTTTCTTACCCTTTTTACTCATATTACTTTAGACTTAGGCTCATATTAGTTGCATAGTTAGTCATTCATGCATTAATCCATGTTTCCTTCAAACGTTGAACTTGATTACATAACTTGGTGATTTTTGTGGAAATAGATGCTGCTTTGGTGTGTTTTTGTGTGTGTATGTGCAGGATCACTTGCCAAAGCAATGCCGAGCTAGTTGCCGTGGCAAAGTGCATGAAGGGAGACGCCGAGCTAGTTGCCATGGCATTTGTCGACAAAGACCAAAAGCAATATGGATGTCGAAATTCATGACTTTACAAGCCCAAGATGACATGGAGCAAGGCCCAAGCCCAAAGGAATTTGATTGCCATGCAGAGATTAAAGAAGAATTAAATTCAAGAGGATAGGAGAAGTTCTAATAGGAATAAAATTATAATAAAGAATTATATTCTTTAAAGATAATTTAATTCCAACTCAAACTCCTCCTCAAAGAAGGACTTTGGCCTAGCCCTATAAATACCAAGGAGATTTCGACAAGATGAATAGAGAGAGCAAGAGGGAAATTTCGGCAAGTCCAAGTAGGGCAAGAGGAGAGAATTTTCGACAAGCATCAAGGGCAAGGAGGATTTCGACAAGCCTCTTCCTTCATCTTTGTTCGATTGGGTTCATGCTAGGGATTAATTATCTTGTGTTTCTTTGGAACCTAGCCATGAACTAAATTTACTTGGCTATGGTTATTGTGTTTTGTGGTTGTGAGAAACTATTGGTTTTTGTTTAGGTAATAAGAGTTTGCACTTTTCTATTTCAAGGTTTATTCATTCTTGGTTCCTATTATTGCTTGCAGTGAATTGGGAGAGGATCTCGTGATTTCATCCATTTATCTAATATCGGAGAGTTAGATTCAAGAAACGAATGAATATGATCTTTATGCAATCCAATGATGGTGAAGATTAATCCGCTTAGGAATAAGTTAAGGATTTCAACGGCTAAGAGGAGCGCAAGATTGGTTGTTGTTCACCCTGATTCACGCAGGATGTATTATCAAGGCATGCACAAGTAGCTAGAGTTTCGACTTAGGGATAAGAAGAAACCATTGAAGAACGCTCCGCCGAACCTTGAAGTTGCTGCCCGATCGCCCAAGTAGTTGCCCAACTAGTCGCCCAAGCAACCATCAATTAGTTGCCAAGGCAACCCGTTGTGTAAGTCGCCACGGCAACCGAGTTGCCCATGCACTCTTTACCAAGACAATCCAATCGGCTATCACACCTCAACTCACGATAACCTAGCCTATCTCTCTCAATTGAATTCATCTTTTATTTTATTTTATTGCTTTCTAGATTAGTAATTAGTTAAACTTCGATAATCCTTTACTTGTGTTTTTACTTTTTACAGTGCAAGAGACTAGATTCTTGAAGTGGCACCAATCCCTGTGGAGACGATATCTTTTATACTATAACTTGCGACGTGTATACTTGCACAATTGCGTAGCACTTATTACGCGCAACACCAGGTACATGCACATAAGCAGGACAACCAAAAATCCGTAAGTAATCAAAATCAACTACATTACCTATCCATACCTCTTCTGTAACTTTTCCACCCAAAGATGCTCGTGGTAACCTGTTAATGAGGTAGCATGCCATGCTCACAGCCTCTGCCCAGAAGCTTTTAAGAAGCCTTGCATTTAGTCTCAACCACCGAGCCCTTTCAGTTAATGACATGTTCATCCTTTCTGCAACACCATTTTGTTGTGGTGTCTTGCGCACTGAAAAATGCCTCTGAATCCCATGCTCCTCACAAAATTTGCGAAACTGTGAATCAGTGTACTCTATACCATTATCAGACCTTAAATACTTGATCTTTCTACCAGTTTGGTTCTCCACCTCAGCTTTCCATATCTTGAACTTGGCAAATACTTCAGAATTTTGTTTCAAGAAATATACCCAAAATTTTCAAGAAAAATCATCAATAAAAGTAACATAGTACATAGATCCACCCAATGATGATTCCCTGGTAGACCCCTATACATCAGAATGCACATAATCAATAATCCCTTCAGTTTTCTGTTTTCCAGTCGTGAAGCTAACTTTAGTATGTTTTCCAAGAACACAAAACTTACAAAAATCAAGCTTGCAGCTTTTAACACCATGCAACAAATTTCTTTTATGCAATTCAGTTATTCCACGTTCACTAAGATGACCAAGACCCATGTGCCACAGTTTTGTATTATCATCATATGACTCAACAGAATGAGCTCCACCTACAACTGTACTCCCCAACAGTTTATAGATATTCCCTGTAGTAATCTTTCCTTTCATCACAGTTAATGCACCTTTAACAATTATAATAGTTTCCCTATCCTCATCTGCTTTAGGAATAAAACCATTCTTATGCAAAGTGCCCAAGGAAATTAGATTCTTTTTCAAATCTGGTATATGTCTAACACCACATAATGTTCTAATAATATCATCATACATCTTAATTCTGACTTCACCAATACCAACAATATTGCAACATCTATCATCACCTAAATAGACAGAACCAGAATTAACTGACATGTATGTCGAAAACCACTCCCTATTAGGCGTTATTTGATAGGAGCATCATGAATCAAGAATCCATGCATCCGTGATCTGAGTTGTTGAAATAGAAAGCATATCACCATCACTGCAATCAAAATTGTCATTCTGCACCACATTCACAGTTTTGAATGATGCATCATGTTTATCATCTGTCTGCCTTTTTAACTTTGGATAATCTCTCTTCATATGTCCTGGCTCCTTGCACTTGTAGTAGTGAAATGTCTTTTTGCCTCTAGACTTCGATCTAGAATTTCATTTTCCAAAACTCTCATTCTCTGACTTTCTTCCATGGTCTTGATTACCCTTAATATATAAACTATCAGTATGAGAGATTTCCCCTGCATTTTGCTTTCGCTGGTTGTGAGCCAACAAGGTTGCAGTAATCTCTTCAGTTTTGATTGTTTCTTTCCCATTTGTAAGAGTAGTCATCATGTGTTCATAAGAGGAATGAAATGAGCACAACAGAATCATTGCTTTGTCTTCATCCTCAATCTTCACATCAAGTTGAACCAAATCAGTGATTATTTGATTAAAGACATTCATTTGTTGCGCCGGATCATGACCTTCCTACATCTCCAGCTCATACAACCTCTACTTTAGATACAGTTTATTGGTTATAGATTTGGACATAAATTGACTCTCCAATTTCTTCCATATTTCATCTAGAGACGACAGATTCATTACGTGATACATAATCTCATCTGCCAAACATAATTGTATAGTTCTAGTCGCTCATTGCTGCAATTCTTCCCAATCTTCATCCTCCATCGATGCTGGTTTTTGAGATCGTAAAGCCTTTAAAATCCCTTGCTGGGCCAACATATCATTTACCCTCGTCTGCCACAATCTGAAGTTACCCTCGCCATTGAATTTTACCACTTCAAATTTTGCACCGGGCATAGCCATCGCAACCAAGCTCTGATGCCACTTATTAAGAAGTAAGACAAACGAACAGGAAATTAAACAAGCAAGAACACAGGATTTTAACGAGGTTCAGCAATGTGCTTACGTCCTTGGGGAGCAAAGAGCGGTTGTTCTTTTCTTATTAACTTGATAATACAATTAGGTTACAACATAATGTATATATAAGAGTAACCCCAGTACAATTACCAAATAACCCAGTACCGTACCGCAGGGGCTTCGCCCATTTAATCCAAGCCCCCAAACTAACTCGAAACTCCTTTATATGGACAGATGCTCTCGCTCCGCTCCAGCATCTGTCTTTTTCCAGTATATGAGCCATACTTAACACAAGTTAATATTTTGTCCAAAGATAAAATATTAATGGAGTGGCTGGTATCTTGATATAAGGTTTACATTTATTCAAATTCATTATTATTTTGGTTATCTTTTAATTTAATTGAAAGATAAAATTAAGGAAAACTTTTTAAAACAAATAAATTTATATTTTGGCTTCGGATGTCTAATATTTTAATAGATTAGTTAAAACATAATGTCACTAAAGTGACCGCTTTTGTGTAGATTAATTTATTTAAAATATCAAGATGATTATGGGGTTTTGTAATTCATGCGTTTATTAATTGGCCCAAAGGAAAGTTAATATTTGACAGAATTACAACGACAATTGTGGCGATAAATGTGTGACAATTATAAGGTATTTTATGTGAGCAATATGTTAGTCCAAAGATTAATCTATTGTTTGACATAGTTTATTGTCAATGTTTGATTGCTACAACAAGAATACCGCTTACAGTTAATATTATTTTCCAAAGACTTGATATTAATGTTGTGTTTGGTATCTTGAGGGGAACTAGCCATTATTTTGAATTTATTTGTTTACTTATGAATATTTATGTAAGCTTGTTTTTATTTTATTTATTTATTTTTGTTCTATATTTAGTTAATTTATCATTTTTTGTCATAATATCTGCTAATATACATTCTACACTCATGTTTAGCGAAATCAATTTCAATGAATAGAAAAGACATTTACATATTGTATTTGGTGATTGTATGAACATAGACTTTGCACTAAGGAATGAACAACTTGCACCTCTCACTGCAGTAAGCACCTATAAAAGGTATTTTGAGAGGTAAGATCATTCAAATCACATGAGTCTAATGATCATAAAACACAACATTCTAGATGTCTTTAGGAGCAAAAATCTAAAGAGATTACTCATACTAAAGGTTTCCTTGACGAAATTAAGAAATGTTTTACCCAAAACATTAAGGTTAAGATAACATCAATTATGCCTTCTTTGATGTCTATGAAGTATAAGGGTTAATGAAATGTGATGGAGTACATTATGAAAATGTTTAATATTGCTTCAAAATTTAAGGCACATAAGATCAAACTTTCTAACAATTGTTTGTTCTTATGGTTTTGGCACCATTTCCTATACAGTTTAACTAATTCAAGTTACAATTGTCAAATGGAGAAATAGACTCTATTTGGGCTCATTTCTCATTGTGTGCAAGAGGAAGAAAGGTTGAAGTATTATAAGTGTAAAAATAATCATTTGGTCAGTGCTTATATAGTTAGTGTCTTTAAGAACAAGAGCAATAAAAAATTAGAATAAAGTTGTTAAGGTGTAACTCAAAAGAAATAACAATAAGTTACAAATGGTTGATTTCTTTTGTAACAAGTTAGGACACATGTGAAGTAATTAAATTTCAAAAGTGAGCAACTACTTCAGTTATTTTGAGTGATCCATGGGCTATAAATTTTATGATCCCACAATTAAGATTATTTTAAGGAGAGATTTATAACTTTTTAGGATGTTGAGTTTGGAGGGAGAAATAAGGTTAGATATATTGCTATTGAGGATGAATTAGATTATAATTTAATTCCTAATATCACTTTTGACGGTGTTTAGGTTTCCACACCTATCATTAATCAAGAACTGAATCAAGTACATCAACAAAACAATGTTGAACAACTCTCATTCAAGATAAGGTAATTATTTCAGAAGAACAAACTCAACAACCTCAAAAAAAACAATTGTCATTAAAGAGGTCCACGAGAGGAAGGAGAAATACTATTCAAGATTATTATATTGTATTTCATCAAGAAAATAAGAATAACAATGGAATGATAGAAAGTGACTCAATTATTTTTTTATCATACCATAAAATTTCTAACTCTCAAAAGTGGATTGATGGCATACAAGAAGAGTATAATTTTATGCAAGATAATAAAGTTTAGGAACTTGTCTTATTACCTTAAGGTGCAAACCAATTGGTTGTAAATGGATATTTAAAACCAATAGGGATGGAAATTGTAATGTGGATAAGTATAAAGCATGTCTTGTATCTAAAGGATATACTCTAAAGAAGACATTGATTTTGTAGAGACTTTCTCTCAAGTTTCATTGAAAGACTCTTTCAAGATAATTATGACACTTGTTGCTCGTTTTAGTCTTAAGCTATATTAGATAGACGTTAAGCTTATTTTTCAATGGTGACATTGAAGAAACTATTTATATGGTACAATCATAGAGTTGTGTCTTATGATACGATATCAATGATATGTAAATTAAAGAAATTCATCTATGAGCTTAAGTAAGACTCTCATTAATGAAATTATAAATTTCATATTGATTATCTCATTTGGTTTTGAGATAAATTTGGTTGACAATTGTATGTACTACAAGTTCAGTGGGAGTAAACCAAGTGATACTCATATTGCTAAAGAAGACAAATATTGTCTTACTCAATGCCCTAAAAGTAACCTTGAAATTTAGAAAATACAAATGATTCCATATGCATAAGCGATTGATAGTCTAATTTATGTTCAAGTATCTATGTGTTTGGATATTTCATACATTGTTAGAATGTTAAACAAATATTTAAGAAAATCTAGTATGGACTATTGGATAGCAGCCAGTAGAATTATGAGATATATTTAGAGAACAAAAATTACATGTTCACATATCAGAGTTCTGGTAAATTAGAGATCATCAGGTTTACATGCTTTGATTATAATAGAATATTGATGCAAGAGAATTTTGTCACTTGAGCTGCTAATTATAGATTGAATAGAAAGACCACTTCAGTTATTTTGTGACAATAAATATGCATTAATTTATTCTATAAAAAATAAGAACGTCACATAAATATTAAGTTCCTATTTGTTAAAGAAAATTCAGAGTGGTTGTGTGTTTATAGAGCATGTTGATACAAACTCTATAATTGCGGCTTATTAAAAAGTTGTCACCCTATGTCTTTCATGAGTACACTACTCATGTGAGTGTAATATTATTTAAGGATATTCGGTTTTAGTGGGAGTTTATAATTTAAAAAAAAATGCTCATTCATTTTAGACACAATTTCAATTATTTTAGTTTAAGGATATTTTAAGATTATTTTCTGCAGAAATAAAGTTTTTTGGTTTATGCACACTCTGAATTCAATAAAGTTTGATCTCACTACGGTTTAGGAGGGCCAGTTGGAAATAGACATGTTCGGTTCACATTTCATGTAATTTTCCATGCTGCGCATCCATGATTCATTAATGTCATTTGACTATATTTGTATATATGACCATTGATGGGTCTAGTCATGATAAATATGGCAAAGGCTGCTTTGATCCTATATGGATATAGTTGATGGACAAGATTGTTATAGAATACCTATTATATAATAGCAAATTTTTGAGCTCATAAGGTTGTACATTTATCAAGAAATATATGTTGCCTAAGTGGGAGATTGTTGGATTAAAATTCACAATTGTGGGCACATATGTAAAATGTATGATGCTATTATAAAGTATGACACAAAATCAAGTGACCAATTATGTTAGGTGTGTCATAAGTATTAAAGTGTCATGGAAATAAAAGTGTAGATACCGTAAGATATATTTATAATTCAATGAGGGGCCCCGTCAGAGAGTTTTTACGGCAAGGGCTAACCTATCTTCTTGGAAGATCACAACCACCTTTTAGGCAATCTCAATGAAAGGATTTAAGGTTTTCATTCTATCAATGAATTCAGGTACGCTTCCGCATTTAATTTATTTAACTTATTGTTCTTGATGATTTGACATGATAGATCATGGGCATTACGTTTCATATTAATTATGGTTTGGTTCTAACAGATCATTCAAATTTTGGACTTTATACGCACCAACCTTCATTGCTTCTCTGTTCTGACTATCAATTGAATAACCTCGTCTTTGCGACCCGAAACTTATTTTCTTTAGGGTGTGTGAGTGCATATTGCCTTTACTTAAGGTCATTCCAGCATTCAGGATGTACTATATATATGTGCTACAGAACTGTATTTTTAGTTTTTCAGTGTTAATAGGGTGGGGACTGGGGAGGCATACTCCATACTTACCAGAGTGTACTAATTAGGGGGGAACACAAAACATTAATACCGAAATATCAAATAATAATCAACCAAATAGTGACAACAACATTTAATGGTATGCATTTGATAATTGTGCATGGCATGAGTAGACTTGATCATATATTTCTAACAAGGTGGTCGTGTATTGTTTGCCAAGTCTTGGTTGATGTATATGCAGACCTTAATCTACTGGTAGCATATGGTAAACCATTTCAGTACCGGTGTTTATTTAATCCCTTTCGATATTGATTACCTTCACTCTTTGTTTGTTCGAAAGTGGTCCTTTCGAAATTGTTGTTTACCTGCACTGGTGATCTCAATAATCAATATATTTTTTCTCTGCTGCAATTCCTAAGGAGCATCTATTATTCCCAGACCAACCAGACTTGGTGAGTGGGATCGATCGTAATTACAAAACATGGTACTCGATTTTGTCCCCTTTGATTCACTGTGGCTACTGATATCCGTGTGCAGAGAAGGTTCGATCATCCCTACGTTTCTTTTCTATTCTACAGGATGGATGCAGTCGGAGATTTCATCCCCATCAAACAGCTTCGCGAGAAGTACAACAGGCCCCACCACGAAATTCCTCTTGATCCCGAAGACGACAAACGCAGAGGTGCCACATGAACCATTGAAGGCCCCATTTGAGATGACACTGATTCCGGGCATAGCCATTGTATCCCTTTCTTCTTTATTTTTTTCCTTATAGTTTCCATAAGAACATTATGCTTCCATAACTGTCATATGAATATGGAGGTAGATGGAGAAGAATATAGAAGATGGTGGAGGGGAGAAGAAACAAAAAAATTGTAAATATAGAGGATTAAATGAGAAATTATACAAATTATTTTTATTTCGGTGGTTAAAATAGAAGTGAAGTAATAGTTTAGGGACTATCTAGGTAATTATCCTTTTTTATTGTGTCATATCAGCCTCCCGGCAACTAACGTCTCAGTGACCAAAAGTTTACAGATTGAAAACGTAAGTGATTTTACTGGTCGTTTTTGAAAATCGGTGACCAACTCTGTACTGGAGGGAAACATACGTGACCATCCCAGCAGTTAACCCAATGAAAAAACTAGATAAGTTAGATACTTATTTTGTATTAAACCTTATTTTTTAAGGCTTAAACCTATATCTCATATACTTTAGGGTAATTCTCACTTTACTCCTTTCAGTATTTTCTTAAGTTTGACCGTTAAACTTCAATTGATCAGCACCGTTAACACTTAAACGTTTTCTATTAAAAACATATCAGTTGATCTAATTAAATTTTGTCGCGTGATATTTTTGTTAAAAAAACAAATAAATAAATAAATTTAAATGAAATAAACAAATAAAAAACAAAATTTATGTTCTTTAAATTAAATTTTTAATTGTAATTATGCTCTTTTAAAAAAAATTGAAAATACAAAAGCATTAAAAAAAATTATATGAAATTATTAGATTTTAGATTTTCTATAAGAAATTTTAAATGTTATATTTCTTTTTAAGAATTTTCAGAATTTAAACAAAATCATTGATATGTGAAAAAAACTCGTTAAAATTACCAAAAATCATTTTTTTTATATTTTTAAGAGTTAATTACGTCGGACGTCCCCAAACTATGACATTTATTCTAAATTGGTCCATAAACGCTAAAACATTCTAATTTCATCCTCAAACTATGACCTTCATTCTAAATTAGTCCCCAAACTTTTGAGCATTCAAGTTTCATCCTCAAATTATGATTCTCGTTCCAAATTGATCCTCAAACTTTTTGAACGTTCTAATTTCATCCACAAATTATCAATATATGCTAATCATATTGTATGTTAATAAAATTGTTAATTGTCATAAAACACAAATGTGTATTACGTAATAATGTGATGTGGTATAAATGATAATTTGATGATGAAATTAGAATATTCAAAAAGTTTAGGGACTAATTTAGAACGAGGGTCGTATTTTATGGATGGAAATGGAATATTCAAAAGTTTGGGACTAATTTAGAAGAGTGACATAGTTTAGGGATGAAAATGAAACACTCAAAATTTTGTGGACCAATTTAAAATGAAGATAATAGTTTGGGGACGTGTAGCGCAATTATATTTTTTTGAGGAAGCAATTTAAATCTATATTAAAATAAAATTATATAAAGAAACTAATTTTTTACTTATTTTTATCAAGGTCTGAAATTTTTAAGATTAGTTTCACGTTATATTACGAGTTTTAAATATATATCAGGAAAATACTTTGATACACAAGTCTTTCAATTGTATGATTTAGGGTTCAGGTTAGAGTTTAGAGGTTTAGTATGTAGGGGTAGAATTTAAGGTTTATTGTTATAATTTAGAGTTTATGGTTTAGGTTTTAAGGTGTTAGGGTTTGAGATTTAGGTTTTAAATTTTATTGAAAGGTTGTGTAAATAATAAATATATATGGGGAGTAAATTTTTGATACACAGGGTCAGGCTGTGTAAAATTAATTTTACACAAACCTGCATATTTTCACTATAAAACCCAAATTTAAAGTTCCTAACTCTAACTCTAAAAAACTAAACCCTAAACATTAAACCATATACCATAAATCCTAAACACGAATCTTAAATTCTAAACCCTACAGCCTAAACCCCTGAGCTTTAAACCTTAACCCCTAAAACTAAAAAGCACGTGTAAACTAAAGCTCACACGGCTTGTGTATCAAAGTTTTTCCTTATATATATTATGTCTTATTAAAGGGTTAAGAAAATGTATGAACACATATTACCTTGTACTCGTCTCTTTTTTCATAGAAATCACTAGTTTTATTAAATAGAGAAAATATTCAAAATTACAATGAGGGTTTGCAACCATAATCATAAACTAAATACATAATTTTTAACATTTTCTTATAACCATTAACACAAAAAACTACCACTTGAGAGCAAACAATTATCATACAAGGAAAAAGTCAAAAATTCAACCAAAGGACTCGCACAAAATATAGATAAAGACACATCTAACAGTGTCAGCATACGAACCACAAAAATGATCAAACTATTGAAAGACCACATGCAACCGCAAATCAGATTCGAACGTTATGAGAAAACTATCCACGAACGCAAACCACATATTCAAATCCAATTCAATGGTCTAAAGCAAGAATGATTAGCATGATAACTAAATAAGCGTCATCTTGATTAGTTAAAGCGACGTCAAATCCAACCTGAAGAGTTTGATCTAAGATAATTAACTTATATTATATTTATTAAAGCTTATTTTTAATTTTTTTTAAAATATACTTTTAATACTATTTGGATTTAATATAATTAACTTGTAATTATATTTACTAATGCTTATTTTTAATTTTTTTAAATATAATTTAATTATAGTTTATTGGATTCGGTTATTAATGAAATCAACATATGATCTAATATTTCGAGGTGTTTATTTTTAGTTCGAAAAAATTTCAATTATTTGAATCTAAACTCAAATTTCAAGTGGAACCTATTGAATAGTTCCAATGATAAAGGATGATGTGTTTTATTTAGGTGACTTGAGATCAAAGACCATGTGTGCACGGTACGTGTACGTCATTAAAGGGCTAAAAAAACTTAAATTCCAAAATAATTTATTCAAATACGAATCCAGCCCATGTGTTGGTAAAAGAGTTCAAAAAGAAAATTAAAGCCCAACAAATGAAATCCATTGGCCCAAGGTAAATTCTCCCTCATTCTATCTTCTTCTACTGTTGAATTTCTTTCTCTTTTTTTTTTTTTTTGACCAAATCTACTGTTGAATTTCATTTCAGTTAGAATGAACGCTTGATATATGTATATATAATTGATTCGTAGATTTACTTTGAATAAAATCTTGAAGACAATGGCCACCGGCGAGATCGCCTGTACTTACGCGGCGTTGATCCTCCACGACGATGGAATCTCAATCACCGTACGTTGAACATAATTACCTTTTTAATTTCTTTTCCTTATTTCTTCATTTCTTTCTGTTTGAAAAATATATTTTGTAGGCCGAGAAGATTGCTACATTGGTGAAGGCAGCGACCGTGAGCGTTGAATCTTACTGGCCAAGCTCCTCGAGAAGGTAAATGTTGATGATCTCATCACCAACGTTGGTTCCAATGGTGGTTCTGCTCCTGTCGCCGTTGCCGCTTCATCTGGCGGTGCTGCTGCAGCTGCCTCAGCTGGTGAGGAGAAAAAGGAAGAGAGTGATGATGATTACATGGGATTCGGCTTGTTTGATTAAGAACAATCGTTCATTTTGAAACATTAGTTGAATTTTGTTTGTTGGTTTGGAGAATTCTTAATTTGAGAAGAAGTTAAAAGGTTATTTTTATTTATTTATTTGAAATTCCCATTGAAGTTATTATTTGTTTATGTTTAGATTTAGATCTTTATATATAAATATAATCAATCTGATGCAGTGATGAATAAGGGGTTTGAATTTGTGGGGGGAAAAATCTATTCCGACTCAAGATAATAGTGTATTTTTTGAGAATAATTGCTATGATATTCATTTCTTTATATTACTTTTTAATAAATTCCCTATTTTGTCATTCTTCTTTTTATATTTAAGATTTATTGTTATAAACTTATAATGTTCTTCACTATATATTTTTTTAATTAGCTCTATTTTACCATATAAAAATAAGAATATTTTTATATAGGAGTTGATACCATCACTATGTGTAGAAAGATATCAATCTATTTATCTCTTTCGATATATAGATGAAATTGTCACGCTTAGAATGATGCGAAGACAATAATCCCACGTCGAAAAGAAGAAGAAAAAAAATCTTGAGATATGTAAACGGTGGCTGTACATCTTATCAGGCATGTCGTAAATAAAAAATTACTTTCGACCCATGTCCAAATAAAAGCGGTAAAAGGTTGGAAATAAGTATGTTTAAAGTAGTAAGGATAAATGGATTTAAGGATCTAATTTCGTATATATTGTCTCTAAATCCTTGATAACATAAATATGGGAGAAGAAGAATCACTACAAATTCGGACATCAACAAATATGTTGTGGATATTGGGACAATGAAAGTGAAGCTGTCGTAATTTTATCCAATAGAAATTCATAATGTCTCTCATTCTTAGATATTAAAAGTAAAATTCAAAACCCACCGCTTGTCGTATACGAATCCTCCTTCTGTAAATACATCCATTGCTTGTAAATATTCCCTCATCGCCTTTTTCTCTTCATTCATTTGCTTTGCTTTCATTATCTTTCGTCCTCCGTCGGAAAAATAAATGACTTCCAGTACAATCTATGCAGCGATCCCGGCTGTTGCCGTTGCGGCCGCCGGACTATATTCTTTCGCTCGTTATCCAAAAACCCAGGTAATTATTATTGTATTTTCTCTCTTCTTTTTGAGAGAAAAAAATTCATTAGCACGAGTTTTTAACTTGTTCAGGATTTTGGAGATGCCGGGAAGCGGTCGATCGGAAGTGCACCGGCGAAACGGAACCAAAAGGGGGAGAAGACACCACTGCCTCTGAAGGTGGCTCCACAGTTCGATGGGTTGCATTGCTTCGAAACCTTGGTGGGTTCTTAACGTTTTACTCGACTTGCTGCTTGGTTAGCCGCAGCGCCGTCAAGAGTCGACGGCGACGCGAGCTGGGAATTGCTGACGGCCGTCAACTATCAAGAATAATCTGTTCCTTTTACATAATAGTTTACTTGGAGATAATATTTCCTACAAAACGGGAGAAATAGTATCATATTGCTTCATTCATTCATTGCTTAACCTAAATTTTAGTACCATAATCATAAATTGATCGTTTTGTACTTTTACTGACGATCAATCTTTGAATAATTTGAATTTTTTAAAGTATAATTGTATAATTGTTCGTTATGGGGCGATCTTCTTAATCCGAATCTAAGAGATTTAAGGGTTACCTTTCTCATGATAGATTTCTTCGACTCTCTATAGTCAAATTTAACAGAATAAGTTTTACCATTAATTCATGATAATTTTTCGTTTTTTGTTCGTAAGCATATACTTTAATTTATGGGTTAACTACCGAGATGATCACTTATGTTTCTCCTAGTATAGATTTGGCTACCGATTTTCAAAAACGATCAGGAATGTTACTTACGTTTTTTATCTATAAACTTTTGGTCATCGAGACGTTTGTTGCCGTCAAACTTGAACGGGAGGTTGATCTGACACAATAAAAAGAATAAATTACTTAGGTAGTCCCTAAACTATTATTTTACTTCTATTTTGACCACCAAAATAAAAAATAATTTATATAATTTCACATTTAATCCTTCATATTTATAATTTTTTTATTTCTTCTCCCCTCCACTATCTTTTCCGTAAGCAAAATGTATGAGTTTAACATTATTAGCATTTTGATAAAACTAAAGCAATCTATTCAAAACGTATCCGCACCTTCTAGGTCTAAGAATCATGTACTTTCCTCGCTGATGCCAGTGTGAAGGTAAACCAATGTGGTCTGATTTATATTATGACCTTTTTGGTGAAAACAAATTTTCCTCATTTCTTTGCAGAAAACTGCTGCATGGATTCCGGTATTATTGGCTATTGGCTATGCTGAAATTCTATTGGCATGTTAAATCTTTTAGCAGTCTTGGAATCCTTCGCTTAACATGCTAACTAATGCATGTCTGTTGTACTTGCCTTAACTGCAACATCAATACAAACTTACATAAAGGAACTTGTCACATTGTTTATGTTCAATGAAGATTGGGATGGTTATTTAGGACTGATCTTTTCATATATACCAGTTATTATATTTTTCATCCTGACAGATCTTATTTTTGGTTCATGCAATTATGCGGTATTCATTCAAACCATTTTGCCAATCCTGACCCTCTGAATTCAATTGGTTTACATCAGCTTTTGTTTTACATGCTAGGAAACACGATATCGCCAATGCTATCTTGATTTGATATTAAACCTGGAGGTTCGTCAAATATTCAAGACCTGATCATTTTGAATAGACTGCTTTAGTTTTGTCAAAATGCTGATAATGTTAAATTCATACATTTTGCTTACGAAGATGGTGGAGGGGAGAAGAAATAAAAAAATTTATAAATATGGAGGATTAAATGTGAAATTATATAAATTGTTTTTATTTCGGTGGTCAAAATAAAAGTAAAATAATAGTTTAGGGACTATCTAAGTAATTTATCCTTTTTATTGTGTCAGATCAACCTCCCGTTTAAGTTTAACGGCAACTAAGGGTATTCAAAAATACCCGACCCGACTACCTGAACAAAAATAATCGGGTAATTACCGGATTTTTTTTGCTCGGGTCACAAAATATGCAATTTTTGGGTCCCCGGTTTACCCAGGTACTCGGATATATTTAAATTTAATATTTTTATATTCAATTTATATATTTTTTATATTAAGGTAATAAAAATCTTATTTTTTTATATTTTATATTTAATAAATATATATTTATATTAAAATAATAAAATATTTTTATATTAAAAATATATATTTTTTAGATTCGGGTACCTAGGTACTCGATTTTTCTGGTACTCGCAACTTCCGGATACCCGGCTAACGGGTACCCGCAATATCCGGGTCGGGACACAGGCAGATTTTAGAGCTACCCGATGATCCGTATACTCGATACTTCAGGTACCCGAATACCAGAGTACCCGGATTTAAATACCCCTAACGACAACAACATCAAAAGTTTACAGATAAAAAACGTAAGTGACCATACTAGTCGTTTTTAAAAATCGATGACTCATTCTATACTGGAGAAAAACATAAGTGATTATCCCAATAATTAACATATCGAGAACCATCCTTACTTAACCAAAAGTGCAAGATCAAAAAAGGATTCCTTCCGCGTGCTTGCCAAGATTTCCAAGAATTCTTCCTTCATTTTTCCTTTTGGGCAGCTTGAAGCAAGATATTGTATTATTAGAAACAAGTAAACGATTTAATCTTTAAACGAAGAACTGTGCGATGAAAAGTTTATTTATGTTCGTTTATTTATTAAATAAATGAATATGAATAAAAAAAATTAGTTTAATTAAATGAAGGAACATAAATAAATGGATCGTTCGTTTATTTACGTTCATAAATATTTAGTAATCCGTTCATTTATGTTCGTTTAAATTTATTTATATATGCCTATTTATATTTATTATTTTTCCTAACAAAAGTATTATATTTAAAAAATTAAAAATATATATTAAAATATGAAATAAAAGAGAAAAATTAAACAATACTCAATGTACAACACTTCAAACCTCTCAAGAAAAAAAAAACTAGATTTTTCATCTCTCCATTCAATTTCACCGTTTTCGTTCATTTATGTTTGTTTGCGTTCGTTTATCATTTTAATGATCTAACATAAACGAACACGAACAAGCTACATTCATTAACGAATGAATACAAACAAAAAATTATGTTCATTTAGTTGTTCGTGTTCTTTCATTTGTTCAGTTAACATTAAATGAACGAATATGAATATACTCTCATTCGTGTTTGTTCGGTTCGTTACATGCTTAAGAAAAAGAGAAGTTAAAGTTGTATGACTAAAAAATGACTTGTTATCCTCTACATTTATTTTATGGATAACAATTCTAAATAGATTGTCTACGAAAGAGAAGTTCATTAAAACGTGGAAGCAAAATGATAGTTGTTGTTTATTTTGTAAAGATCATCCTGAAACTAGGGGTCACATGTTCGTTACTTGTATGTTTGATAAAAATAAACATCTAAAGAGAAACAAATAGTTCGTAACATGAATTGCAAAGATTTTGTGTTAAAGCGAAAGGGAAGACTCTCTTTAGCTGCATTTTAAATTTTACTGATGTTTCCTTGTAAACGAGATAGCATCTGTTTACAAATATTTTTAATTTTTTGACAATATATATATACTATATAGACATAACGATTTGAACTCGTATCTTATAAAATGAACATCATCCGTTTTTCTACTGAGACATTTATTAAGTTCGTTCAAGGGATCATGCAATAGTGAGTCTAGTATACTAATTGTTGTTAAAGAAATTCTTATCAAAAAATTGTTGTTAGGGAAAAATAGTTAGTACAAGACCTATAGGAAAAATTATTGTATGATCCTGCCTACCACGTCATTTATGGTCCGTCCACTAAAAATCAGTTAACTAATTTATTTTTTCCCATGTCATTTTCTTTTCAAATATGAAATTTTACTTTTTTATGCCATATAAATAGAAAGTTGGTGGTTACATAAAAGTTGATTATAAATGGATTAATAACATGGTAAAATGATAAGTTGACTAGTTTTTAGTAGAGAGGTCCTTAAAATAATTTCTTGACTTAGGAAAAACTTATTAATCGTATTGATATTTTGTGTTTATAACCTTTTAAGTCTAGAGATGTTTATGGTTAACTAAAATAATACAACAGCTAACCTACAAATTATGTTCTTAGTACAATTAGACGATAACAATATTCAAAAGTAATATGTATATAGCTAAGCGTTGTAGTATTTTGGTTAACCTCGTAACTCTTAAGCTTAACCGCTATTTAGATAATTGAATACAAATTTATCTTAAAAAACCTAGTATTTGAATTGTGAGGCCTGCTTGAAAACTTGTTAGATTTTTTTGGGCCGGGCCTCGGACTTCATAAGTAGAGAGTGGGGGAACTAGCAACAAAGGATCCTCAAAACGGGCCTGAAATTCAGACCGACGAAGAAGAAACCCTTATCCCTAAAACCAAACCCCCGCAATAGATTTAAAACCACCGCCGATTGCTTCAGATTACTATCCATATCTATAGTTTTCTTTTCCCTTAATCTGGTAACAATGTCGCCAGCTCCTGTGGTTGAAGCCGTCGATTCTGAAACTGAGCCGGTTCCTTCTGCCGAGGAATCCAAGAAGCAGCCCCAGGTTTCACTCTTGTTCTACTTTTATTCATTAAAAAAAGAGGGAAAATATGTTAATGTTGTGTCGTTTGCAGAGCGAGGAGGCGACGTCAGGGAAGATGACGACGACGAGGATGACGACGATGATGATAAGGAAGATGATGCCCAAGGTTTAGTTTGTTTGTGGATTCATTTCATTAGTAATAACGTTATTGTGATTTTCATTATGAATTCGTGGAAAATTTTGGATATTTTTGGTTTTTGGAATTTGGATCTTAAAATTTTCAGTCTGGGTCTTTTAAGTATGAACTCTTTCATATTCTTGGTTTCTGGTTACCGGTTCTTCATGTCCTCTAAAATTGAGTTTAATTGTTGGATTTTCTGCATAGTTTGTTACTCAGAATACTTAGAATTAGAATAAAATCTTCTGGTTAATGCTACTTTTTTTTAGCTTTTTAGAAAGCTGAAATCTCTTGTAAGCAACCAATTGATTGCAATGTCGTGTTTTGTAGATATTTGATTTCTGAATTACCTTGAGGGAAGCATTTCTGTGTTTTCTGGTGTTATATATTCGTATGTTGGCCCAAGTTTTCCTTTTTCTTCAAGCATTTCTGTGTTTTCTCGAATCCGGATATGGGTATGGGAATATTCTCCAAGTACTCTCCAATTTGCTTGGTAAAAGATTCAACGTACGCATAATCATATTTGACACTTCCACTCGAGTTTGAGTAACGTAGATGTCTTTGGCTGTCAAAACATTGTTTGCAGGTGCTGATGGAAGTTCGAAGCAAAGCAGAAGTGAGAAGAAGAGTAGGAAAGCAATGTTGAAGCTGGGAATGAAGCCTGTTACTGGTGTAAGCAGGGTCACCATAAAGAGAGCCAAAAATGTATAGATTCTCTATTTTTCTTTTCGAAGATAGTTGAACTATCTGATGAATGGTAAAAAAAATTAACCTGCTTTCTCTTGAATTCAGATACTGTTTTTCATATCGAAACCTGATGTTTTCAAGAGTCCGAATTCTGAGACTTATGTCATTTTCGGGGAGGCTAAGATAGAGGACTTGAGCTCTCAGTTACAGACACAAGCTGCTCAGAAGTTCAAGATGCCAGACATGTCATCTGTAATGGCAAAACCCGACACCTCTACTTCGGATGCTAGTGCAGCAGCTGATGAGGAAGAGGAAGAAATTGATGAAACTGGGGTCGAGCCTAGGGACATTGAGTTGATCATGACGCAGGCCGGGGTGTCAAGGAGCAAAGCTGTCAAGGCTCTCAAGACGAACAATGGGGACATTGTTAGTGCTATCATGGAGCTCACCACTTAGTCTCTGTTTTTTCTTATCTTCTTCTATCGCATTTGGTCAATGAATTCCGATTGGTTCTGCGAACTAGTATCAACGTTTGACAGAATTCTTGCAATAAGCAATGTTTTTTGATCTCTTGGAATAACCTATGGTTTATTATTAAGTTATTTTATTGATTTCATGCAAAAACAAGCTTTCATGAGACCGAAAAAAGATATGCTCTTTTATTTCATCAATACCTAAATGGATATACCATTATATGTACATAAAATGTTGGCATTCAAAATCATTACCGCAGTTTCTAACTAGAAAACCTCGAAATGAAACGATTAAACTATCTACAGAATGAAATAAGAATCATCGAATTACAAGACATTTGATGTGCTAATCAAACCTATAAACAAGACTATCAGCACAGCCATCCGGAAAACAACAGTGAATGGCTTATGTGAGCGACGGGCTGAAAACTTCAACCACCGAGAGGAAGTCTCTTCATGAACTGAAACAACGGTCTTGGACAACAAAACAGTGGTTTTGCTCGACTCTGGAAGGGGTATTTCCTGAGGTTCATAGACACCGCCATGATCAGCCCCACAACCCACAACGACACCCTTTTCCGTACTTCTACCTCCTGCAAAGACGACTTTATAAAGTCTGATACATATCTGGATATGACAGTGGGGTTTTATACAGGCATCAATCACAAACTTCTCACCTTTGTAACAACTGATTTTGAATCTTCTTTCTCTCCGCTACTCCAGTTATTTATTGCATTGTTATAATGAACCGAGCAGACCTGAAGATTACACTGCAGACGTAGTCTTCCTGGCATATTACTCTGTATCATGGAAGTTCCGTTGTCCGGTTGAATTCGAGAAGGGCGGGACCTAATCCTGATTCCAGTGACAGTGCTATCAACATTACAAGATGTATTTGTATGATTGTTCAATTCTCCATCACTATTTAGCACATTATAGAATGGCACTGTGCTGGAAAAGTTGACATCCTGCATGCAAATAGGATTTGCGCAGTCTTGTACGTCCCTAGAGGAGCCCCCCTGTTGATCTTGTCTGTCCCTAGCTGTTCCAAAGGAAAATTCTTGTTTTTAAATGGGGGAAACACATGGAATACTAGAAAATGCAAATACGAAAATATGCATATCATACACATAAACAAAATTCATCAGCGTACGAGCAAGAGTATATGGTATGATAAACAATATGTTAACTAGTTAGCTTCTACTCACCAGCATTTCGGCCGCTTCGCCGTCTGATTCACTACATGATCTGCCATCCTTACCAAAGGTAATGGTCTTAGGGGTATCACATTCTGAATTCTTCTGACTGCCCGCGTCATCAACGAAGCAGCCATCCGAATCATTCATTACGGAGTCTATGAAGTTTGAAATATATGCATCGTTTTCATTTGTGCCGTGCTCAAACCCCACCCCACCGGAACCGTTTCCAACATGATCAAACATCCAAGGTGCCTGCTCCGCTTCAATCTGGTTGTGCAAAGGAGAAAAGAATGGTTCTCCCATTGGGTCGAAAAAATGATTCAAAGCTTCTTCTAGTAGATCCGCCTGAAATCTAATTATGTCAGTTCCATAGAAATTATCAGAAAATCTATATCGAAAATCAGGATTTTTTGAACTCGCCTCTGCAGGGGATATATCTGACACTTGATCCATTTCATCATAAGCTTTATAGCCATCCCAGTTGCACTCAAGTTTAGGTTCAACAGCTTTAGAAACCACTTCATCGGGCAAACCGAAAAGACGAGTTTCACAGGTATTGAACACTTCTTCGGCTTCCCCTTCTAGTGCAGGCAAGTCCCGAGGCACTTCTAACACCGATACCATGCCTTCAGTAGGAGACGACACAGCAGGGTCAACTTCATCACCGTTGAAATCTTCAATGGTCTCATCTTGTTTCTTGAATAGACGACAAATTACAAATGCATTCTGCAGGAGGAATGAAAACAACACATATGAGAACAAAAAATGATCCAAAGAAGAATACAAGTAAATCAAGAACAACATATTACCACAGTTGAACCAACAATTAATTGGCTAAAAGCAATTCATTATGTAAACTAAATTCCCACCAATACTACGAAATCGACCATATTTTTCGAATCAAAACAGAGGTAAGAAGAGAGGAGGAACCTGTCCGGGCTTGGTGCCGTCAAGCTCATCGAGGGTAGTACGATACTCATGCATAACCCAATTGGTTCGTTTTGCCCTAGGAGCCCTGCCATTATAAAACACCAGTCTTCTTCATGCCGATCAAGCTGGACCCAGACTTAATCTTCCGGTCCTTTCCCGTTGCTTTCCAATAACCGGCCTCGGTAGCCCTGTTGAGCCTGTTGCCGGTCGGGTACTTCCGGTCAACCGGGCAAAAGAAAAACCACTCTGGGTCTCGAGTCTTTACAGCAGACACGTGAGGCAAATCCCACGGCTCGCATTTGCAAACATCGATTTCACGAATGACATCGATCTCATCGTTTTTATTTCCGTTTATCTTAGACCGTAAGTAAAAATCGATTAATTCCCCGTCTGTCGGTCGGAATCGGAATCCGATGGGGAGTGAATTCAGTGAGAGAACACCCATGCTCAAAACAAAAAAAAGAAAGATTTTTTCGAAGATTTTTGGTACACCCAATAAAAAATTATGTCGAGCAGTAAGAACAGAAGATTCTGAAGGGATGGAAATGGGGAAAATTAGAATTTGGAAGGATTTTGGATTAGAGTTTTAAAAGGAAGATGATATAGGAAACAGAAAGGAAATAGCTTAGGAATTCGTTTTTCAATTTCAATGGCGATACGTGTTCCAGCCGCGTAGACTTTGTAGTCTGCATATTTGGTTAAAATTGCTACAAGTTCATGTACTCTTCAAATATTCTGAATTTGGTCCTACTTTTAAATTCAATAATTTAATTTTTTTATCCAATTAAAAATGTCATAAAAGAGTTATCTGAGCCTATACTTCAATGACAGGAATTTTTTTATTTAAGTGGAGTTTTAATGACAATAAATTTTGGGTTTAATTTCAAACATGATGTATCAAAATTTAATTCAAATGAATTATTACTTAATTAAATTTAGATTAAATAAATTATTAATTTCTCCGGTAAAATACTAAGGAGATTCGATTTAAACAACTTTAAATGCACAATGTATATGAGTTTTACGACTTAACACAAAGAACATATATTATCGTTCATAGATAAACAAAAAATTTAAGTTAAAGATGTAAACTTTTAAACTTAAGAGATTTATGTGAGAATTTAAAAAATTTAAAGAATACAAAATTATATCATTAATAAAAAAGTTTAAATTATATTAAAAAATACAACAGCGCGATGGTCTCGCAACATCCGCTCGGTCTATCATGTTCCCGTTTACTTTTCCTCGTTGATTTTAGTTTTGTGTCCACAATTCCTAGAAAAAAGTGGAGCATTAAGTAAGCTATCCGATAAGATTTTGACATGTGGGAATTGTTGTCATGTTTAAAAAAGTGGGGTCCTCAGGGCTTACGTGGCTACCTATGAAAGTTGCTAAGAATCTTACTAGTACTAATCAAAATTTTAATTATCATGTCCAATATTTAAATTAGTACAAATTCAAATCCACTAAAACGGTCCGAATTTTCTTAAAAATAAACATGTTATTTTTAATTCGATGTCGAAATCAAATATCTAAATATGTCTACTCGTATTTTCTTCAAATGGACAATAATATCAACTTCAATGTCATAATTTACAAATTATTTAAATTATAATATTTAATATATAAATACCATATTAAATATTTATAAATATTCGAATCTGCAATCCAAATTATCGGCCTAAATTTATATATCAAATAAGCTCATATTTGGGCTACATTGTCAAAAGGAGAGGCCGGCCGTCAAAAATGGCTGAAAAAAGATTGGTTAGGCAAAAAGCCCATTCTCGAGTAATACCTAAACAAAAAAAAAGCCGGAGAAATTGGATTGGATCATGTAGAAACTAGATCTGGCAACAGTCCTTCCCAATTTCCAAAGCCATTTTCTTTACTCAAGGAAATTACACAAACGAAACGGAGGGAGGAAAAGAGCAGAGAATGGTGGCGGTTACACTTACGAGCTTGACGATGGCGCAACAAAACCCTTTAGAGCAACTGCAAACCAAGTTCAAGGAAGTCGAGAACGGCTTCAAGGCTTGGCTAGCCAAGCAGTCCATGCCAGTCGAGGCGGCGGTGGTGACCGCCACTGGCGCCGCCCAGGGTGCTGCTATCGGTGCTATCATGGGTACCCTCACCAACGATATATCATCTTCTCTTCCGACTCCTCCTCAGGCTTCCCTCAATCCTCAAGCAGTGGCTTCCCTCAAGCAAGCCCAGGTCTTTTTTTTTATCTGCAGTCTCGATTTTTTTTTCAGAACTGTAGTTTCCAATTACATGTCTCGGAAAAGAATATATATGTATCAATGCTGATTTTGTGATTCTGGGGAGGAAAATATTCTTAGATAGTGCACATGCTAATTGATTTCTGTTGTTGTTTACAAACACTGAATTGTTTTGTAAATTGCATTGAATTGTTAATGGATATGTGGATTTTATTGATATTTGATGCATGTTGTTTTGATTGCAGGCTCTATCAGGAGGTCCCTGGGTTCAAGCTCGTAATTTCGCGGTGATGACTGGTGTCAATGCCGGCATAGCTTCTGTTATGAAAAGATTGAGAGGGAAGGAGGATGTTCAATCAAGGTGGACCTTTTAATCTTTGTTGATTATTTTTGTTGTTTTATAGCTAGCGGATACTGCAACTAGTTATAGTTCAATCGGAATATGACATGCTAACATATACTGCAATATGCTCAATAAACCCATATAAGATACCAACAGAAAATGCTATGAATGGATTCGTTTTTATCACACGCACAAAATAGCTTTTCGTCATGTATTGTTATATGTTCTTGTCCTCAAACGTGTACCAAATCTAGTGAGATTCCTATTGAGATGCAAAGTAATTTTGATGGCTTTCTTCAAGGGTCTTAGCTTTACAGATGCTATGGTCAAACAGTTTGTTCCAAACCACGGAAATGTTATGGGTCATATATCTGTGTTGGCTTTTTTTGAATTTGGTGTTATATTTTGGAGAGGATGAATAGTCATTTATTCTTGTGGTTTGTCGTTAATTCATAATTTGGATGCATTTTCTCTTTATTTTTCCTCAAAATTCTTAAGATGTTGCCTTTCTGGAGCCAACTTGATTACCATTTCTAGCTAATAGGCCACATTTGGCCATGTGAGATAACGGTTCCTTTATTTTCTAATTTGTAAGCATCCAATGGACAGAAATAAGTTCTCAAACATTTTATTGGTACAGTTATAGGGTGATTAACTGATTATTTATTATTTATTTGTAGCAAATGAGAATAATTTTTGAAGAACATTCCATTTGTAACTAGCTTATTTCTCTCAATTTAAAAACTTCGAGGTTCATTTATCTATGACAAATACATGCAAGTTTTTTCTTCTCTCACTGGCTCCATCTAGATTCCACCTCTCACGCCCCACTTTTATTGGTTCATGTTGTGTTCTCTAGGGGACAATCTGCTCTCACCACCTCCTCTCTCTCATCATAAATTAGCATTGCAATATTATTTGCATATTGTTGGATATTTTCTTAGGTAAGCTTAAGATGGATAGATAATCGAATCTTGTTGTTTGAATATTGAACTGTAGTCTCAATTGGTTTATACGTGTGATTTGTTATCTTCTTACTTTTGTTTTTCACGAAAGATTAATGTTAAACTAAAAAAAAGTTGCAACATGGTGGCGGCTTTTTTTGAAATCATTTTTTGTTTAGTTATCTACATCCTTGGCCCTAATCAGGCTGCAAATGCAACACTTGAATTTTTTTGAATGGCTACTGCTTTGAAACATTGACTTTTCTGGCCCGTTGATCAATCATACCATTATGCTTTTCTCTACCATCTCCTTTTTTTAGTGATTTTCCCATGTTAACTGCATACTGGACATGGGTATTTGATAAGACCCTTTAATCACTCTTGTTGACATGGAAAAACCATGAAATTTCACTATAAATTTGTTGAGTTTGTTGAGCCAACACTTGTACCTGGATGTGAATAACATAGTCTAACAGCTATTTTTGTTTGTGATTATTCAGTTGGGGCAAAAGTTTTCTCAACCACCTGTTGAGGATGTTAATTATTCCAGAACAAAATCCATGTTAAACAGTCTCGGCCTGCAGAACTATGAGAAGAATTTCAAAAACGGCTTGTTAACAGATAGCACATTGCCTTTGCTCACTGATAGGCAAGAAACTATTTTTATACTAAATTTAACTTTTCTCTAAAAATTTTTTGTGTGTGTGTTTGTGTGTGCACATATATATATTCTGATGGTCTTGAAATTGGCATATGATGTGTTTCAGTGCTCTTAGAGATGTGAAAATACCCCCTGGACCAAGGCTCCTTATTCTTGACCATATTTCGGTTCATTATGAACGGGAATATCTCCGAAACTATTGAATAGGTGAGTAGTAGTGTCTGTTTTTCATCAAAATGAATTTTGTTTTTTCTTTTTTGTCTCTGTTGTCCTTAACATCCTATTTCAATAAACATGCTTGTTTAGAATTAAAGAATCAAGTTCAATATAGCTTAATTAATTTGTTGAGTAGTTATGGTTGTTGTTATACTAAAGATTGGTGGTTGTAGTTCAATAAACATGTGCTCTGCAGTAATTTTGGTATTTGCCTTTGCATTTTATAGGTAAAGCTTAATTATGTGTGTATATATATATAGAGGTAAAGCTTAATTATGTGTATATATATATAGGTAAAGCAGGTAAAGCTTAATTATGTATATATATACACATATATATGGGTGTGTGTATTTACCTCGTCTAATATTTTAATGGTATTTGACAAGTCTCGTATTCTTATTAAGTTGAATATACAGATTCATATGGATTTTTCTTTTGTCTGCAAAATGATATTCTATCATTTGATTTACCGCTAGTGTATCGATATATATGTGTACTGTCAAAACGAATTTTACTGTATTTTTAAGGGGGGTTTATTGGTATATAAATTATATACCGTCAACAAATTTAACTGTTTGTAAGAGATTTTTTTAATTAGTGTAATCTCGAGTTCAAACTTTGTATACAAAGTTTTGGTTTAGTGGCAAGGATTGAGAGAGTAAATACCTAAGTATAGGTGATATCTAAGTTTATATTATATTTGTATCACATAAACTTAGGTATCACCTATGCTTATTAGGTATTTACTCTCTCTAAAGAAGAATTCTAGTTGTAAGATAATGAAACTGTTGCTGAAATTGAGATCTCATTCAAAAAAAATATCACAGTTTCTTTTTATATATTATATAGATGATTCGATCCGCAACAATCATGATTCATAATTGTTTGATCGTCTTTCTTTGAGTAAGAGGCGAAATATATCAACCTGAACTCGGGACAACTATCCAAAATCTTTCTTTGAGAATTTGTTGTTTGCTTTTCATGAAAAAAAAATAAGTATTAATTGAAGTGGTGGATTTGTACAAACACCAAAGAGTTAGGTCAACTATTCAAAAATAACTATTATATTTAGAGGAACGAACAGTCACAAATTTTATTCAAACATGGAAAGTCCAAATATAAAAAAATAAATGAAAATTTGAGAAAGTGAAATGAAACATGGATGATAGCATCTGACACCAAATATACATAAATAAATGGAAGAGAGAGGAAGAAAAAGAACATGATTGATAACACAACAAGATGATCAGAAGTGGGATGATACATCCTTTGGAACAATCGAGAGCTAAATTTAAGTCTCCTGAATTTTAAACTCAATTATATCCATGGTCAAGATCAACAAGAGAAGGAAGCAAAGAATTGAGTTACAGGAAAATGAAGCCAGCCTAGATTTATACATCCATCACATAGAAAATGCATTTGTTATACTCAGATGTAGAGGTGTAAATGAATAGAGCGTTTGATGAATTGTTTGTGACTCATTTGTGTAACGTTTATTATATTTGTTTATTAAGTTAAATGAATGAGTATGAATAAAACTTTTATGTTCACTTAATAAACGGACAAACACGAATAAAAGTATATTCGGTTCGTGTATGTTCACAAACAAACTCGTTTATAAGTTTATTTATCGACTCATTTATAATTTCGTTTAAATTGAACATATAGTGAGCTTTAAAATTCAAAATATAAAATTTAAGGAGTTTAGGGACTAGTGGCATAATTTTACCATTTATTTAATTTTGTTTGTTTAGTATATTTTTGAATATCTAAATATGTTGTTGAACGCTAAATGAACATTTTAGACAAATATATTAGTGAATTTATTGGTGAACGCTAAATGAGTTGAATGCAAACAACTTAGAAAAATAAATAAATTAATATAATTTTATTCGATCAAGATTGGTTCATTTACGCATGTACTCAGATGTGGTTTTGTGATTGGATGATGGCGATGATGTAAAGAAAGAAACCTGGAAGCAACGCAACAGATGGTGAGTCAGTGAAATAGATGGTGCCACTGCCACTTCTACTCTCCGGTTACTATGCACTTCCCTGCAGACAAAGGCAATTTATAGCATTAAATGTAGGCTTTTCTTCCCTTGGTTTAAAGTTAGCAGACGCCCCTTGGTTTCCCATGGAAGTTTCTGGTAACACTCTGCCTGCTCCACTCCACATATCACATCTGTGGACCTCATTGGTCTTGTCCCAACCCCCATCCCATATAATTATAACAATTCACAAAAAAAATAAATTTATTATACAACTCCATATTTGAATTTCACACTATTTTTACATTGGTATTTGAATTTATCATTTTTTTAGATTAGTATTTAAATTGGTCAGTTTTTTAATAAAAAATTGGTATCTGAATTTAATTTGAGACCCTTTTTTTAGATTAGTAATTAAATTGGTCAGTTTTTTAATAATTTGAGACCCTTTTTTTTTATCGATTTAGCATTGCAAATTGTAATTAGGATTTACTTGGACACACATTGTGTTTGAGCTTTCACTTTCAAGTAATACTTCCAAAAACAAAATCACCAATCAATCTCGTTTTCATTAGAAACCTTATCTTCTTCGGCTACCCTCTTCTATAAGCTTGCTCTAGAGGCCCCTCCCGGGCTCTACTTTGTCTGCAAACTTGAATTCCCTCTCAAAACACACTGTGTTCGGGTTTTTTTCCCCCGAAAAGTGTTGTTAATTTTTGTTTATTTCGTGTTATAAAGATATTTTAAAATTATTTCACGAACTAAAAATATTTAAACAGTATTTTGAATGTCTCTATATTTCACGACGACTTCAGGCTAATTTCTTTTACAGACGCCAGTTGTATACATAGAAAGGAAAGTTGTTTTCTCTTCCCGACAACTTCAAATAATTTTTGAAAAAAATTCTAAAATTATTTAGACTTTCCGACAATTTTAACTCATGACATTAATGCTTTCATACATTCTGGAAACCGGTCGAATCATCAACCTGCTTCTTTAAGTTTGGCGTTTTCAGACAGTAAGTGAGCAACAATGTTGAATATATTCTTTACGAAAACTAGTCAGAAAAACACAGAATCTGCGTCCCTTGTACAAAGCTTTAAGTTTGAACTCGAAATTTGAAAATTTTGATTCAAGTTTCACCTTTAAGCTGGAAAGAAAATTGGAAGGATAAAAAAATAAAAATATATAGAATTAATTTGTTCTTTTATTAGTGTGTTTGTATATGACCCCAAGGGTTATTAAACAGTTAAAAATGCATTTAATAACAAGGAATTATTAAACCTCGAGTGCACGTATGCATTTCTTGATGCCAAAATATGGCTATAAATCATCCTCGTCTCTGCTCCCACGCAATCGCCCTTTCTGCTTTCCGTTTATCTCAACCAATCAAAAGCCAAAACCCCAGAAATTTAATACAAAATGAGACCACCGCCGTCGACGGTGGCGGAGGCGGCGACCGGTGAGCTCGTCGTACGGTTGTCCCTACAGTTTTCTTCAGGGGAACCAGAGATGTCTTCCGCTTAAACACCAACGTGTGATACTCACACTTGTAGATGGCGGCCTTACTCGCACTCGAATGACTTCGAAGCTAACGTGGCCACGGTTTTGATCATTCTCTTCTGTGCTTTAATATGTTCGTTGGCTCTCAACGCCGCCATCCGCTGCTTCTTGCGCGGCGGTGATAGACGCCGCCCGAGTTATTCACGCGACAGCAACGACGGTAGCATTGCCGAAGCGCAGCATCAAGAACTTGATCAGCAACAGAGGAAGCCCGTGGCGGAGGCAGCTGCGGCACGGATGGTGGCGACTCCGACGGTGGTTTACTCGGCCGGGATGAAACTGGCCGGAGTGGAAGCTGAATGCGCGATTTGCTTGTCTGAATTCGTGGAGGGGGAGGGGATTCAAGTGTTGGCAAAGTGTAACCATGGATTCCATGTACAATGTATTCAAAAATGGTCGTCTTCCCACTCGTCTTGTCCCACTTGCCGTTGTAGTTGTCTTTCTCCATCTCCGTCGTCGGAAGAAATCGCCGGTAACAGTTATTTTATTAATAATATGCATCATAATATCTTTGTTCCTATTTTTATTATTGATGTAATTATTTTATAAGTATTTTCAATAACATTTAATACATAAAAAATCAATAAAATATAATCACTATTTATATAAATAGTGATTATATCATACACTGGTCGTAAAAATAAAAAAAAATCATAAACTTTTTAATTTTAAAGTTTAGGAATTCAAGTTTAAAGTTTAAAATTCAGAATAGATTCACCAATTCAAACTATGGCATATCTTGACATTTAAGATACAGAAAACATGCACAATTTGGGCTGCATTGCCTTCCGTGCTTTTATGGACCCGAAACATCATTCGGCATTGTGGTTGAATTTCGTACAAAATTGGCCCAATAAGGTAATAATAAATGCTTTCAATATTTTAGAGGCTTAAATAAAAAAAATCAGTCCTTAAATTATATTTTATGTTTGTTTTTAGCCCTTAAATTATTTTTGGTCAAATAATTATTTAAACTATCATTTTTGATCACTTTAAGTCCCTAAACTATTTTTTGGTTAAAATAAATAACTAAACTATGCCTTTTTTTCCTTTTAGTCCCTAAACTATCTACTGGTTAAAAAATCTTTGTGATTTGTTAACATCTTATTGGTCGAAATAATTTTTTTTTACTTAGATAGCCATCAGACTTAAAGTGACCACAAATAATAGTTTAATGACTTATTTTTACTAAAAAAATAGTTGAAGGGCTAGAAGTAAACATAAGGTATAGTTTAGGGGTTGATTTTTTATTTAAGCCTATTTTATAATATGATATAGGTTTAAGTATACACTTGGCATCCGAACTAGACACAGTTTTTTAAGTTGGTACCTAGAGAACTTTTGCTCATATGTTAGTACACAGGCTAGGCATTCTCTCCAAGTTGATACTTGAAGAATTTTGTTTTCAAGATGATACCCAAACTTTAATTTCATATAGGGGTGCTCATATCTAGGTATCCAGATCTTCGAGTAATAAAAAAATGGCTTATGTCCTGGCTTGTAAAAATTGGTACCTAAAACTGGGTACCCGCAAATCGGCTCGTCGGGTACCTAAGGCAATTTTTTATTGGTAAAACCATACAATTTAAATACAACTAAAAAGTCTAAATTACACAATCTAAGAATACTTAATCAAAACTAAAGAAAAATAAATATCATTTGATCAAAATAAAATTTAATCATTGTTATCTCAAACACAAATTTTTAGTATAAATGTTAGTTCATTGAATTATTAATTTATGATTTATTTCTTAATTTAATCAAACTTTGTTAATTAAGAATTTAAAAGGTTAAAAGTTAAATATTTTTGGGAATGAAAAATATAGGTGTTTAAAAATAAAAACTTAATTTAAAATAAAAAGAAATTAGATAGCATATAAAAGCAAATAAAATAATTATATATTTTTTTAAAAAATATTCGGTTATTTTCTATCGGGCTGACAGGTCGCATATTTTTAACACCATTAATTTCATCCATTATTTAAGTACTTTTATTGCCAAATTTAGTCTTAAAATTTTTATTTTTTATCAATTTAATCTTAATTTAAAACAATTTGATAAATTTGCATATAAAAATTAGTATTACTTTTTTTATAATGGAGACATGTGCGAGCGGGAATAAAGGTAATGGCTCGGAAGGCCGGCCTCAATCTTTAGCAAACCTTTTTTCAATTCTCAACCTGATTTTAGGGTTTGAATGTCATGCGTGGCCTCCGTATCCGTGGGGCTTGGTTAGACCGGTTGTTTCGGCTCGTTTTCTAGCGCTTATTATCATGATTTAAATTACGGTACGGTTATGTTGTATTTATCAAGATTACAGATCTTATAAACGTTATTTATATTTATTATAAGTATTGTGGTCGTGATTTTTTTTAATGTTGTTGCGGACATAACATATGTAATTATCATGATTTCAAACAATGCCATTAACGTTATATAACAATTATTATTGCGATTACAAACTACTATTTAAATCTTTGTTTACTACTTACGAGGTTAGCTGAGCAGGACTTTACAACAGATTGTGCTAGAAAATCAGCAGTTTTAGTGGTGGTCTTTCATCAGGTTCTTTCTTTGCTTTAAAACTGTTTGAATTTCTTATGTAAAAAGTTGAGAATTTCAAGTTCTCATATATTTAAGGTACTTTTTATTAATGATTTAATTTTATATTCTTAAGTACTTATAAATAGGTGGGGTTCAACTTGATACCTAACACGACGGGCTCTAAGATCGTTTTATTAGGCGATAAGTTTAGACTTTATATATTTATAATTTTTTTCGTTGTGACGTCTTATTTCTTCAACAATCATATTTCTTTATATTACGGTGTCAAATTTTAAAATTTTTAATTAAAGTGATATCTTTCGAAATAATTGAAAGGAGGGTAGTTTTCTAATTAATGTATAGGTGGACATTCAATGTCTAAACAGCTTAGATAACAACTCGAGCATTTAAATAAGCACATACATAAAAAGGAACCAAACAAAAGTTGCGGAAAAAAAACTAAAGGAGTTGCGTTGAAAACTATGAATTCGTGACCTAATGCCGCCTGTGTCGCTTTACCCTTTCAATTAATAGATTCTTTAAATTTTAAAATATTTTAATTGAAACTTTAAAGTGTTAGTATCACATAATAAAGTTTTCATTAGATTAGTTTGTGTATTAAATATTAGCATGGATTTAATCATACTCAATGCTAAATTTCATGGATAATTTAAATACGACATTAGTATACATGTGTTGAAACATATTAAATTTAAATTATATTTGCAGTAAATGTACGTGTGTTTATAACTTAAACTACGTATTTTAATCATACTCAATGTCAAATTTGAATTTTGAACCGATATTAGGGGTGTGAATAGGTCGGGACAGTTTTGTATTCTCCACTTCGTCCCTAACACTTGCGGGTACAGTTTCGAATAATCCTCATTATACAGTTTGGTGATTTTTTTGTCCCTATACTCATACCTATCGAATTCCTACGTTTTTCGGAGAATCCTCGTTCCAAAAAGTTAAACAAAATTTACTACTTTACTAACCAAAATATATAGTAAATTTCAATTTACAAGTCATATATTCAATACACTCAAACATATGGTTGAAGGGGAACAAAGTTTTTTGGTAACATGAACGGTAGAAATAGGGAGATAAATATATTATATACTCTTAATTAACAAAAAAGGTAAATTACTAGAGATGTCACCCAAATTTAATAAGCTTTAAGTAAAAAAAACATCTTGATGGATTGAAATATTGATAATAAGATAGGTAGATATACAATTAAATAAGATTTAATTATATACTTTTTTAAAAATTTTGTAAAATACTGGGATCCTTACAGATATTTTTCGGGATCCCCACAATTATTTAGATTACGATTTGGTTATCCCTACGGTTCGGATATAGCAATCTCCATCCCCATCCTATTTGATCTTTGGTGATAAAACTTCTCCCGTCCCCGTAGGTGAAGGTTTCGGTTATTCTTCATACCCGTCAATTCGGATCCCCACGGTTTTTGAATATTCCCCACCCAATTCCCACCCCTAACCGATATTGAACACCCATGTTAGATTGATAGAAAGACGATTAATACAATACATATATTTTAAGGACTCAAATAGAATATTTTAAAATTCATGGACAAATATAAAAACTGGATTTGTCTAAAAGAAAACCAACTAATGTAAGGCTAATATAAGGCATGTATTTCTTGACCCTTAGATCTAGGTTATTAATTTATAACCGTTCAATTTACAAAAAAAAAAAAACAAGATACCCGGTGAACCGATTACCTTAGTAATAGGGTAAAAAACTACTCAAAATCAGCCAAATCCCATTAGATGAGCGGAAAAATATTTTGGGGTTAGGGTAAGGCTTCTCTGAAAAAGTCTGAAGCATTCAAGGCAAGAAGGGTTAGGGATTTTGATTTCTGAAGGGGATTTTGAAGGAAGCAAGTTGTCAGATAAGATTTATGTTCCTATATATTCTTAAAATTTGAGATTATATGTTTTTTTTTAGATTTCTGAAAATTTGTTAGCAAATAGATTTATCGTTAAAGGTGCCTACTTACAAATAGATTTATCGTTGCAATTTGTTAGCAAAAAGGAAAAATGATTTCTGGTTATGGCGGTTGTTGCAGGACTCTCAACTACGACGTCGTTTGCTCTGGTGAAGTTTGAGTGCAACCCTTCGGCTCCAACTACATGGAAACTCTGGGGGTGCAAAAATGGGTTCAAAACTTAGGGGCGTGAAAGCGAGGTTTGGTTCTTTCAAGATCGGTGGTGCTGGTGTTTTGGAATGACCCAATTTGACCCTTCTACTCAAGTTCTTAAAGGTCGGGTTCGATTTCTTGTTTTCCATGCTTTTCAGCCTTTTCCAGTTTTGTTCTTGATTTTTTTGTTAGGATAAGCTATAAAATCTAAATTTTCCACATGGGTTTTTGATGCGAATTTTCGTTTTTTTTCTTGAATGAAAAATTATGGTTCTTTTAATCAAGTAATTGTTTAAAAGATTGACAAGAACGAAAGATTGGGTTGTTCATATTCGTAGTATCTATATATTTGGTGAAAGTGAAATGAATGATTCTTTGATCAGTGACTTGTGTTAGGCTGAGTTTGCTTCAAAATTTCAATGTGCGTATTGCGAAATGATGTAGATTAACATATCAACACTTCAAAAATAGACCATGGTTGAGCAAACTTGAACTACTTTACTTGGTTGATGTAGATTAACATATCAATACTTAGTTTTAAGTCTATTTGGATGATTATACCTGATGTCCATGTTTGAATATGGTGGGCACTGTTACTTTAGATAAATGAAGGGCTTAGATAATATAGCTTGGTTAAAGCCTACGGAGATTGAGTGTTTAGTATATCCAAGTAAATAAGACTTATTTTCTGTGCATGGGTATTTCTATATACGTGTATGGATGTGCTTATTTAATGTTTGTGTGAGTTGGATCAAATGATGATACATTTTTTTTGCGATTAATGGTGTAACTCATCTGAAATTTCTTAGATTAAATTTAAAAAATATTTATAAATACAAAAAATCAACTCGTTTTTTCGGTGTGTGAGGCCTATGATGGATAACAGACTTACCATGTTTATTCTGGCAATCACAGGTGGTGATATCGGGCGCTCGACAGATAAGAAAGGTACTGGCAGTGGAGACAGTTATAGAGTTTTGCTGATCGACAATGCTCGCCATTCAAAAGAATTAGGTAATTCATTTGCATAGCATCGACCATCTAGCATACCTCAAAATATAGGTTACATGTGAGTAGTTGAAATATGAAAATGTGTATGTTTAGTGTTCTTTAATAAAAGAAAATTTATGCTACTTTTTTTAACATGTTTGCATTTTCAAAATTTAGAAGTCAGCATGTAACACCTCAAACTAAGGCCTGGAAGTTTTAACCACTCTATGTGTTAAGATTAGAATTTATTATTGAGAAGTTAAATTCATAGATGTAATTGCTTAGGACTATTAAGCAAAGAATTAAAATAGTTGCCATTAAATTAGAGGACTAAACCGAATGAATCCTAAAATGAAGAGGATTACATGTAACATTAAAATTAGAAAGGATTCTAATTAGGTGTCATCTCCACACTAGTTACATGTGGCGTGAGGAAGAGTCACTCAGCCAAAAGGGAGGGGAAATTTTAAATCATTTTCTTCTTGTTCATCCTTTTGGCCGAATGCTAGAGAGAGAATTAGGAGAAAAGAGAGCCCATCCATGAAAATAACATTTTGGAGCTTGAATTAGTGTTGTCACTCTTAGATTATTTTGCCTATTTCACAATAAGGATGTAAGCATCTTTTCTATCATCTTTTAATTCAAGCTATCAAGGATTTTAATTTGAAATTTTGTTGTTTAAGCATTGAATTTATGAAGCATGATTCTTGAGTCATTGGAATGTTAATATTTTGTTAAGAAATCGAATCGATAATGGTGTTAAGGGTTGTTCGATTGATGTAGGGATAAATTGATTTTTAAATAATTAAATTGATGAAATTTTGGAAGATTGGATTGCTATTGTATGCTGTAAAATTGAGTTATTCACTTGTTTGGACTGTTTTGTATGGTTGAATCTGTCCAAGGACTGTTTTGCGTGTTTTGGCAACATTGGGGGTCTGTTTTGGCAGTTATAAAAAAAGGAGAAATAGTTAAGAAGATATTTAAGGACTGTTTAGATTCGAAATCATGAAAATTGGACTGCCCTGTACTTATAAAAAATGTGTGAGGACTGTTTTGTATGCACAAATTGTATGTATAAAGGTCTAGGGACTGTTTTGATCAAATTTGATAAGTAAGGACTGTTTAGACTTGATAAATTGAGATCTTTTGATGCTTAGGGCTGTTTTTAAAATCTATGTTAATTAATGGACTACTTTGATTGAGTACATACATGTTAGAGAGCTATTTTGATGCATCTAAATAGGTGAATTACATAAATGGGCAGTTTTGAAAACTTGCTTAATGAATGGACTGTTTTGAGAGATTAAGAGCTTATAGTGGACTGTTTTTAAAGATGTGAACATATATAAATGTTGCTGCCCTGTTTTGGTGGTTAATTGAAAACAATGAAATTACTTATCGAATACGAAAGTATGAGGTATTAAGGAAATGTAAATTGTGATTCAATCAAAAGGCTAATGGAAATGAATAGAATCTAAAGTTTGTAATTCTCACATATGTTAGATCAAGAAGAGAACTTGGGAGAGGAAGCTAGAGTCGAGCGTCATGTAGATAGTCAAAAAGGGATAGCTATCCAGGAGCAAAATTAGTGCGTAGAAATCTGTGAGTATAAATTTAAGTCTCGGGATAAGCCTATGGCAATCCCGAGTACCTTTGATATCAACTTTTATTACTTAGATTGATGTTTGCGTATTTAGCTTATTGATGCTCTATTGATGGTTGTAAATGCAATAAGGTAAGTTTTGCGAGCTTAAATCTCTATACTCAATGGAATTATGACTAGATTCTTGAGAATGTTGTTAATTTTTACACATCTGAGATGTGATTACTGGAAGGCTCGTTAGTATGATTCTACTTGATTCCATAATTAAGAAAATAAAAGATACTCATAAGAAGCCTCGATTAGAGTCAGTTAGATACGATTGGCATGCCAATAGGGTCCCTTGAGCTCGACTTAAATTGGATTACGGTCCCTTGTTTGGTACTCTTGTACCCTTGTTTCACAATGAAAATAACTGAATTGTTTGGCACCACAGTACCCTTGTTTAATGATTATTTGATGATGGATTCGTGTATCTAGGATGACCGATAATCAAGGCTATGAAAGTTAAAAGAAATAAATAAGACAATAATATACAAACTGTTATACGTATAACCAATAGATTTGTTGTTCATATCATGGCCTCGGAAATGCATAATTGTGCTATGATCTTTGACTGCTTGGTTAGTTTATATGTATTATAAATTGATACATATATTAAATAGACATCTCTTGATGCTTGAATTTGAGATATTATATGTATAACTTACTCACCTTGATTTATGGCTAGTTGAAAACCTCTATGTTACAAGGTTGATAGAAATACATTGTGATCATTATAGTAAATTTGACTTCATACCTATTCTTCATAAATAGGTAGCCTTCCTTGGTATACTTCTTTACTCATTGTTTTCCTTGATTTGTTCCAAAAATAGCATTTCCTTTGTCTACCTTGGGGAGATCGAGCAAGATCACAAAGAAAGCTAAGAATATGTTTAGTTTCTATGTTTAGAACTCCATGTTGGTGGCACATGTTTTGTTAAGCATCCTAGACTAGGTGCATATAGTTATGCGTTGTAAATATATTAAGTACGATCTGTGATATGTAAATGATGTTATAATGATGGTTTAGGTTTTTTTGTGTATTGTAAATATCAAATATGACTAGCATGATAGATGATGTCAATGCTTGGAAATTTGAAGTAATGGTTATAATCATGGAAACGAATTAAACGACAACTTGATCCTTGTTTACCATGAGTTGTTCCATGTTCGTTAGTAGATTCTTTTATATATGATCTTTTTTTAACTTTTCATCACTTCTTTTAAAAGCGACGAATTTGTGAATTCCTTTTGCTTGCTTGAGTGTCCGAACGTTAGCTTGTAGCCTAAGCTAGTGGACTACTTGTTCTAACATCCTGAGCCTAGCCTAATCCTTCTAGGCCAGGTTGGGGACGTTACACAGCATCAGCATTTGGATGGTTTCAATGAGTGTTGTTAAAAATTTTGCTTGTTTGCGGTTTGTATGAAACATACAAGGATAGGTTATTTAACTCCTATGGTGCAGGACTAAAATGCAATATAGTACAAGGATTGTCTAGTTATTTTAACTGAAAATATAATGTCTAGAAGCTAATGTCTGATTCATCTGTAAGCAGCTTTTAATGCTCTAGTTGAGCTACTATGTATATACATAAGTTCTTACACTTAGTTGAGCTATTTTTGGCTTTGATGTTCAAGTGTAAAGAATTCGGTACCTACTTTTTTCATTACAAAATTTGTAATAAGTTACGTATAAAACTTAAGAATTTAGGTACCTACTGAAATCATTACCAAGAGTGTTAGGAATTAGGTTTTCTTGTAAGCAACTATGTATGTACATAAATTTTTAACTTAGTTGAGCTACTTTTGGCTTTGGTGTTCAAGTGTAAAGAATTCGGTACCTACTTCTTTCATTACAATAGTTGTAATAAGTTACGTATAAAGCTTAAGAATTTAGGTACCTACTGAAATCCTTACCAAGAGTGTAAGGAATTAGGTTTTCTTGTAAGCAACTATGTATGTACATAAATTCTTACACTTAGTTGAGCTACTTTTGGCTTTGGTGTTCAAGTGTAAAGAATTCGGTACCTACTTCTTTCATTACAAAATTTGTAAAAATTTACGTATAAAGCTTAAGAATTTAGGTACCTACTGAAATCCTTATCAAGAGTGTAAGGAATTAGGTTTTCTTGTAAGCAACTATGTATGTACATAAATTCTTACACTTATTTGAGCTACTTTTGGCTTTGGTGTTCAAGTGTAAAGAATTCGATACCTACTTATTTCATTACAATAGTTGTAATAAGTTAAGTATAAAGCTTAAGAATTTAAGTACTTACTGAAATCCTTACCAAGAGTGTAAGAAATTAAATTTTCTTGTAAGCAACTATGTATGTACATAAATTCTTACATTGTAATATTTTATGTATATACATAATTTTGTAATTATTTATGCACATAATTCATAAAAAATTATGTACAAACTTATAATGTAAAGAACCGGTCAACTTTAAATTAGCTTTAACACAGAGGTTTCACCCTAAAACCTCTTTTGATCATAGTCGTAGTAAGGAGAAAAAACCGTTAACGCGCAGTCCTGAATGTGCTGCGGGCGAATGGTAAAGCGACACGTCGAGGCATACGGTTACGTGAGAGTCACATGACAAGCAACCAGACCGAAAGTAGGTTATGTTCCATCCACAAATTTAGCTGAGCAAAGATTTAGTGGGAAAGAACAAAGAATCCAAAGAGAAAGGAAATAAATAAAGAAAGACAGTCTTTGATTCACAGAGAAGAACTATAGGAATTGAATTTAGGGTTTAACAAATTGGGGGGAAATGGGAGCTTTGACTATGGAAACTTTGCCTTTAGGGTTTAGATTCAGGCCGACGGACGAAGAGCTCATCAATCATTACCTTAGATTAAAGGTCAACGGTCGGCATTCCGAGGTCGAGGTCATTCCTGAAATCGATGTCTGCAAATGGGAGCCCTGGGATTTGCCTGGTATTTCTTTCCTTTTTAAATCTTTCTTTTTTTTCGTTTAATTTAGTTTTAAAAGGGAATTATTTGGTGTATAATTGGACTGAATCTTTGATACCTTAGCCGTAGTCTTAGCCTCACAGCGTCAGCTTCAATTGCTTTATTCCCAATAAGTTAGTTCATAAATTTTGATTTCTGCTTTCTTTTTCGTTACTGGAATTTTCCGGTAAAACCTAATTTTATTCCTCTTTTCGGGAAATTCCTCTTCAGGGTGCTGAGAATTTTTAATATTCCAAAATTGTGAATCGTAGCTTTGATTTTTATATTTGGGATGGTTTGGATTGAATTCAGGACTGTCTGTGATAAAATCGGATGATCCTGAGTGGTTCTTCTTCTGCCCACGTGACAGGAAGTACCCGAACGGCCACCAGTCCAACAGAGCCACTGATAAAGGGTACTGGAAAGCTACCGGCAAGGATCGAACCATCAAGTCGAAAAAATCGCTCATTGGCATGAAGAAGACCTTGGTTTTTTACAAGGGCCGTGCTCCCAAAGGTGAACGAACTAACTGGATCATGCACGAGTATCGCCCCACGACCAAGGACCTTGATGGCACCAGCCCTGGCCAGGTCTTCCATTTAGTTTTCTTACTGCAAAACTACCTGTGACTCGATGAATTTTGCTATGGTTTGATTAAAAAGCCAAGAGAAAGTTAAGAGAAAAATGGAATGATTATGTAACTTTGGGATTTTCTACTTTGCAGAGTGCTTTTTTCCTATGTAAGTTGTTTCATAAACTAGAAGAAAAGAATGATATTGAGAAGGATGATGAAGTAGAACAGCCTGGATATTTGCTTCCAATGATAAAGTCTTCTCCTGATGATACTTCATCGGATCTTCTCCAAGATACAGTGTCATCGGAGACGCAAGTTCAAAAGCTATATAACTTATTGCATAATAGTCAAGTAACAGGTGACAGCAGCTGCAATAGTCATATGACTTCCGATGCAGAAGATAATGCCGTTGAAGAAACTATGGTAGAGGTGAGGAGTGGATGATTTATCTTATATTTTAATATTGTTGCATTCATCATTATATTTGTGATTCTTGATAAGAAACCATCGTCTTGTTTTTTGAACACAGAAATTTCCACTTCAGGGAGACAATTTGAATTTGTTTGAGTCTAATTTTGGTGAAACCGGCGACATAGTCTTCTCGCCAATGAACTCGCATTTTTTTGATGATCTGCCACTCAGCATGGATTCTCCTTATGCAAATGACTTCGGCCATGATCAAAACGGATATCAGTTCCAGGATGGGACCAGTGAACAAGATTTATCTTTCTCATTGTTGGATGAGGTCCTCAATAAACATAATGACCTCTGTGTGGAGTCGAATGGTCAGAAGAGCTCGTTTCCTGGAACTGGGATGCCCTTTTCTGATAGTTTATTCATCTCACTGGAAACCTCCCATCTCAAACAAAATGATGTATACAGTGACGCAGACGCTAAAATGCTGCAACAACAGGTAAATGAATAACTTGATACTAGCTTTTTATGTTGCAATGTAGGTAACTGTTAGCTGATTTGTTTTTCTTTTGTTTTTTGGAGCTGTTGTTTTGGTTTCTTCCCATTGTTTGTGTTTATTTTTTTGCTTCTAGGGCAATTTGACGTAGTTTACTGTTGGACTCTTACATCTGTTTGATATTTTCGACTTCTTTACCAGTATCAATCCGAGATTGGAGCTCCCAAGTGGCTTGGTGGAAATATTGATAATAAGGTATCTGTGCAAATGCAAACTTCCTTCCAACCCAACCATGCTCAAACAGAACTTTATGACCAAGAGAGTAGAATGGGAAATATTGGTGATATTGGAAATTATTCGTATGGCCAAGCAACTTATTCCACTGATTCGGCAGTGGGTAACATTAATAATTTGCAACAATTAGCCAGTCTGAAGAGGTATAACAATGATGCTGGTGATCTTGGTGGAACTACTGGAATGAAGACTAGAGTCTTCCAACCATTGGAACAGTCAAATTTTGAAAACTTTGGGACCGGAACCGGAATCAGGACTAGGAGCCAGGAACCTCTGCAACAGCCAAATTTAGATAACACCATAAATCAGGGCACTGCTCCAAGAAGAATACGCCTGCAAAAGAAACTTACGTGTGGGCCGGTGAAAGTTTCTGCAGGTTGTGTTGATGTTAGCAAAACTAGAAGTGCCAGCCCTGGTGAAGAAGTTCAATCTGCTCTAACTGAGGTAGTTTAACCAGGAACAGCTAATTTTGAGACTTGATATATTGAAGTGATTTTGTCCTACCTTTCTTTGAATGCTTGATATGCAGATCACAGAAGCAGAAGCAGAAGCTACAGGACAGACTCCTAGCTCCGATAATGTGTCAGAGAAAGAGAGCCAATCACTCAAGCTCAACGGCGACGAGGATATTGCTGAAGAATCTTCCACAAACCTGAGGCAGAGGGTGAAGCATGAAGGTGAGCAAGGTAGCAGTGAAATAGACCCATCAGTGCAATCAAATGCGGCTCCAACGTATCATCGTCGCTCGAGCTCCCTGGCAGTTCTTGTTATCACTGTTCTCATTATTACTATGCTGATGGTTCTTGTCATCGGAATACGGAGATGACTTGGATCTTTGATTCTTGATGTGGTTGAAACAGTCCTGGAGGTATGTAATCCATCTCCCACTGTATTGTCATATGGAAATCGATCAGGTTTTGTAAATTGTATCCCACGCTGTGTAGAAACAGGTGAGTACTGTGTAAAATAAGTATCCAATGGCCTTTCCTTTCTAAGACCATCTAGATGCAAATTATTCGGTCCATCAAATACTCTTGCATTTCCATTGTGCAACTAATGTAGCTGAGTTTGATGACCATGTTGTAAGTTGCACAATTATATGAATTGAGAAAGTGATAACATGACTTAATTTCTTAGACCTATGTAGTAAGAGTGTAGTAAAGAGGAAATGACGTGCTAGGAGAGTAGAGTAAACGGTGTGCAACAGGGGGAAATCGCTAACACTAAGCATAAATGGTTTGGAGGAGCCATTGTCTCGTTGATTATACTACAAAGATGTTTTTCATTACAAATTTTCTTCTTGCCTCCCTCACATAAATTTTTTGTAGTCTACTATTTGGAAATTTCTAAATATGGAGATCACCTTCGCCCTCCAATGAAATTCATGAATTTGCTCTTGATGTGTGATTTGGACTCATGCCTTAGTGCATATAAAAGATAAATTGGCAAGTATGATATGTCACGCTTGAGAAGAGGCAGGGTCATTAATCCCACATCAAAAAAGAAAAGGGAGGTCTTGGGAAATAAATACGGTGGCGCTGCACATCCTATTAGACATGTATTTTGGGAAGAGGGTAATGTCCCCGTGACAAGTGGTATCAGAGCGATCATTTGACTGCCTGATTTCACGCCGAGTGCCCATGAGTGGGGCAGGCAGGGTGGACAACTGTGACAAGGTAGCTCATCATGAGAGCGGAAGCTCGTGACACGTCACGAGGCTGAGTGTGGGAGAATGTCACGCTTGAAAAGAGGTGGGATCATTAATCTCACATCGAAAAGGAAAAGGGAGGTATTGGGATATAAATACGGTGACGCTGCACATCCTATTAGACATGTATTTTGAGAAGAGAGTAATGGCCCTGTGACAGATATCACTTGCTCTATTTTTCTGTTGTGAAATTTTCGACTTCTTTGAAAGAAGTATTCAAAGTATGATATCGCTTTTACCCTAGCGCCCCAAACCCATCTTTTCTCTTTGATTACTTTATCTTTCATCTTGCGATTAGTACTTAAAAGACACATATGCCACAATTCAATTGTGCTTAGTGCTAGTGGCTGACTGTCGGTGCTCTTTATTTTTTATTATATTTATTTTTAGATTTTTTATTTTTTTAGTTTTTAAGAAGAATAAATATGCTTTTATGAATGTTTTTTTTACCTTTTGATACGTTTTTAATCTTTTTATCAATTGTTTAGCCGTTTTTTTCAGTTTATGTTTTCTTAAGGTTGAATTTATTGACACCGTGACTGATTAAGATGGCATTTATTTGCTATCTTAATCTTTTTACTTTGGGCCCTTGGACTGAATTTAGATACACGTTCGTAATCACTGTTTATTGTTCGCAATTGAATTGTGATAATGATTGTTTTGTCAACGTTCTTTAATTGTTATGTGCACTTTTAATGTTAGTGTTGATTATTGTATCATTCACCGTGGATTACCGGTGTTGTTAGTATTTATCTTTTGATTGAATCTTTGAATAGTTTTTTAAATTTTTCGTGTATGGTCTTTGTATGATCTCGAGCGGCTAAACTTTTATTTCAAAAGTTACAAAAAATTGTTTATATTATATGTTCAATTTACATTTATGATTGTAAACCCTCATTATAATTTTAAACATTTTCTCTTAATAAAATTAGTGTTATAAAATAAGTGTTATCTATTAAGTAACCGGGACTCCCAACATATCCATTATTATTTTCCCAATGTGTTTGTACTTTGTTTTAGTCGTGTGATTTTGTCTCTCATACTAGTAAAAGCCGTTTAGTTTGGAGTGGCGGCTACAAAACACGGCTTAAAGATAAAATTAAGACTTAAAATTTTATATTTTTCGAACTAACATTATTACAGTGAATTCGCCGTAGAATTACAGCAAATTTTAAATAGTTTCAACTTTTTTTGTGTTTAACTTAATTAATCGCATTAACGGATAATTAGTAAATTTTAATTAGAAATCGTAGTGCATGCTTGGCGAGTTTAATTTTTTTCATTTTCGTCTTTTAGTAAAAAAGTTTGATTTTAAAAAATTTAATTGAAACTCACTCTGCATACACGGCAAGTTACAATTAGGATTTGCTAATCATTCGTTAATGCGATTAATTAAGTTAAAACATGATTTTTTTTAAAAAAAATTGGAACTTGTCGTGATTCTACAACGAGTTTCAAAAAAATCAAAAAATAATATTTTATTTTAATTTGCCGTACTTTTACAGTAAATTTACTGTAATAATACTAGTCTGAGAAAATGAGTGTTAATTTCATAATATCAAGATGTAACACCCTCAAACGAGAGTTAGCGCCTTTCCCCACTAAGAACGTTTTTGGAAAAAAAAATTACATTTGGGGATAACTTAATAATAGATATTCATATCTAAACAGAAGGGTGTTTGGTATATAGAATGTTAGAGTTTATTTATGGATGGATTTAAAAAAATTATGTATTTTTTATTAAAAATTTATTTTTGCCTTTTAAAATTTTATAAGATTACCCTTAAAATTTTATAGGTTCACTCTAACATAAAGTTTTGTGTCCCCTAAGTATATTTCCTTAGTTCATTTAAATGTAATGTAAGATTTTTATGTTTGATTGATGAAATGTAAAAATGTCTTTTACTAAAAGTATAATGCCAAAAAAATGCCCCAATAATTTGACTGGATAGTTATTTTGGCCCTTTTTTTGAACCAATTTAACCAACATTTTATTTTAAGTCAAAATAACTCATATACGGATGAAAATTATTAGTCAACTGACGATAAATAGCTTGAAATGACGTGACAAACCTACATGGCAGTGCACGCCGCGATAGCAGTATCATATAAACAAATATGCCTACTTTACATAATGACACATCAATCAAAATTACTCTTATAAACTTGTATAAAATATAAAATATTTTTTCTTCTGATGTGTCATTCTGTCAAGTCATTTCAAGTTGTTTATCGCCAGTTGACTAGCAGTTTTCATCTGCAGAGGGGCTATTTTAACCCAAAATAAAACGTTGGGGTTAAATTGGTTAAAACATATGGGCCAAAATTACTATTCAGACAAATGTTAGATGTGTTTTTTTCACTTTACGCCTTTACTAAATTATCTTTGTAGTAAAATATTTGGGTAAACACTACCATTGGCCACTAAACTATTTTCGCTTTCCTATTTTGATCACCAAACTATTATTTTTGACAAAATAGTCACTTTTGTTATGTTTTTTTCTATTTTGGTCACCCGCCGTTAAAAAACTCACGAAAAAACAGGAAAACGAGAATAGTTTAGTGGCCAAAATAGGAAAGAAGCAATATATTGGTGACCAAAATAGGAAAACAAATAACATTAGTGACCAAAATAAGAAAAAATAATGTTAGTGATGATTTTACACAAAATAATAGTTTAGTGCCCAAAACAAGAAATCGTGAATAGTTTAGTGATCAATGTTGATGTTTACCCAAAATATTTTTACTAAGTTTTAACACTCGATATTAACTTTAAAATTTCATAAAACTCTTTTCAACGTACTAGATTGGCTCCGTTGGATTTTTAGGCCAAATAAAAGTTAATATTTAGAATATAGGGGATGTTGAAAAATATTTAGAGATATAGGCTATTTTCTACAGTATACAGGGGACCTCGCCACCTGCAGGTGGCATCCTTTGAGAAAAAAAATATTAAAAAATTAGACCTCGCCACCTGTTCCCTTGTGTACCGTAGAAAATGGCTTATATCTCCAAATATATTTCAACATCCCCTACATTCCAAATATTAACTTTCATTTGGATTATTCTCCAAATTTATCCTACTAGATTAGAATTAGATTTATGATTTTCAAAATAATTACATTTAATATTATAAATATAGTTGATATATTAAATGGAAAAAACTTTGAGCTTACACGTGCCTTTTAGTTTTAGGAGTTATAGTTTTAATTTAGGGTTTAAGGTTGTAGGGTTTAGGTTGTAGGGTTTAGAATTTAAGGTTAGGGTTTAGGATTTAGTGTTATGGTTTAGGGTTTAGTTTTTAGGGTTAGGGTTATGAATTTATGATTTTGGTTTTTATAGTATAAATACACAGGCTTGTGTAAAATTAATTTTATACAGCATGTGTATCAAAGTTTTACCCATATTAAATAGTGTTTAAAAACGTAATATATTATTAAACCAAATACTATATTGTGGGTAAAACCGAAAACAAAATACCAAAAGAAACACCAGAAAAGAGTAGAAATTGCAGCTCATGAAGCCTGGTTCTCGATACGATGCGATTTTATAGGGAAATTATATCATGGGTTTGACTTACCAAATCAGCCATGGTCTTATCCAATAAAAATTACTCATTTTACCATTATTTTTCTTGTCATTAATCCAAAAATATAGCAACTTCCAAAAAAATAAAATGATATGGAAAAAATTAGTGAAGATTCATTGTTGGAAAAAATGATAGGAGAAAAAAATGCTGAAGTGGATGGTTTTTATTATATGGGATCATGACTGATGTGGTAAGCCGGGCCTATGATATAATTTTTTATTTTTTTACAAAATTTATTAATATAATTAATATATATATATATATAAATCCAAATATATGTATCAATATATTTTATCAAAAATGAGAGTGGATCGAGTTTTTGATTGTCTGAGTTCGACTCAAATTTAAACTATCCAATCATATTCTTGATCTGATTTGAGTTTAATATATTTTATCTTTGATCCAACTGACCTAATTTAATAAAAATATAACTTGAACTTGATCTCAAAACTGTAATAAAAACTTTGACTAAATCTGACCCGTCATAGAAAAATTAATATAAAATATTAATATAATATATAAATATATAATAAATATATCATACAAGGTAATCTCAGAGATTTTTGGCGCCTTAAGCAAAAATTAAAAAATGGACCCCCAATATAATGAAAGCATATCTTATTACTTTTTGAACAATTAATTTAGTATTTCTTCGAGTCTTAACTACAAAATAAATGCTCAAACTATATTTTTTTTTGCTTTAGACGCCTAAAGTTTTTTTCGGTCAAAATTATCATTTTGAGGCAACGACTGTTAATTTTTTTTAATGAAACTTTATGCACCTAAAACATAAAAACGGTATAGCTTGAGTACTAATTTTTAAATAAAAAAATTGGTATAGTTTGAACATTTATTTTTAAATTTTTTTCATTTTAACGGTCATTACATAGAAATAGTCATGGAATAAACTCTACGCACCTATTTTATAAAAAATACTTTAGAGACTTAAAGTAAAAAAGAAGTATAGTTTTGTGTACTTATTTTGTAGTAAAGTATTTCTTTAATAAATTATAGAAACATGATTACACTTTATTAAAATATTATTTTTATTGTATATTACTTAATTTATTTATTTAGAAAAAATAAAATTTTATCATTACATTATTTATTTATTTATCTGATAAATTAAAAATTAAAATTTAAAAATATAAATAATTAACCCATTCTATTTATAGACCCAGTTAAATAAAATTTAAAAATATAATTAAAATTTAAAAATATAAATAATTAAAATTAAATTTTAAAAATATAAAAATATAAAATTTTGTAGTTAAAATTTAAAATATAAATAATTAAAATTTAAAATATAAATATAATTAAAATTTAAAAATATAAATAATTAAAATTTAAAAATATAAAATTTTGTAGTTAAGTATTTATTTATTTATTAAAATATTATTTTTATTGTACTTCACTCCATTCTATTTATAGACCCAGTTGTGTTTTGTTTTTGCTAGCAGTAGCACTGAGCCTCCACCTAAAGTTTCGAGGTAAAAGAAGTGATGATTCTGGTGGCAGTTGTGGCGGAGCTGATAGAGGAGTACACGGTGGTGTTGGCTCGACTGCTGCACCATCTGTTCCATGAAGCTCCTTTCCCGAGGTGGATCCGTTTCCTCATCATTCGCAGTCTTCCCTTTTCTGCTTCTTCTTCCACCTCCTCCCCTGTTTGTTTGGTTTTGTTTTTAACGTTATGGATAATAGGCACTGTATATTCTATGGAGCTCTGTTTTCGTCATCTGTATGATATAATTTTCATGGGAAATTGAATTATGTTGCATCTTTGATCTTTCTCAGTTTTAATATTCATTAAGGATGACCGCTTTTCGATCCTAATTAATCGGTCGGTAATATAAAAAGAAATTAACATCATCGTCTTTTCCGACATTTGTCCATTGAGTTCTGATTTTTACCCTGTTTTCGTTGCTCATTTATCCTCTTTCACTATTTCTTTGCCATGCTATTTTGTCTTTTTCAATTAGAAAATAAATTTAATTTTTAATATGTTTTTTTCTATTCCATTATAAAATTTTATTTTATTAATATATGAATCTATAATTCAAATGAGAATTGGAATATTTTAATAATAACATATATCTTTTATGATTAGTTGACGTTTTATCTTACTAAAATCCCATTTTATTTAGTACAATTATTCAAAAATTTAGATAAAAATTATTCGAATTTAATATATTTTTTTATTTTTTCATTAAGACCATTTCTCGAGTTCCATCACCCACTTCTTTTTATTAGTTTTCTTTAATACGTGGGTTGCGTTTATAACATATATGTCTACTTTTTTTTAATGTGTATTTTTGTATTTAATAAATATTTTTATCTTATATAAATAACTTATTGCTACTATTTTTTGTGTTTATAACATATATGTCTACTAAATTTAATGAATTTTCCGTTTTGATGAAATGAAATTCAAAACTTATTTTAAAAATAAAGAATTTCAAATAAATTTGATGCAGATCAAGGCGTAAATATAATATTTTATTAAAATTTCGAATGAAACTAAACTCGTTCAAATTGTCATTATTATTTGGGAAAACTACATATTTAGTACATAAACTATGCCTTTATTACTGTTTTAGTACTTCAATTATTATTTTTGATAAAATAGTAAATGATGTTACTTTTGTATTTTATTTTAGTACACAAGCCGTTAAAAACTAAAGGATATGACGACGTCTTAAAGTTTTTATTATCCGTAGAGTATTTTTCAAAACTCCAAAACCCAACAAATATTCATCTGGGAGCAAAAAAATGAGAAATTTTCAATTTTAATTCAAAAAATAAAATAATATTTAAATTGATAAATTTTAGATTAAATTGATAGATTGTATAAATTTTTAGACTAAAATTATTATTAACCTAAGCCACGTCACCATATCCGTTAATTTTAAACGGCAGAAGTACCAAAACAGAACAAAAACGTAAGGTTAAATATTATTTTGTCAAAAATAATAGTTTAGATACCAAAATAGTAACGTGAGCATAGTTAGACTACCTAACTAATTAATACTAATAATTTTTACTTTTTTTAGTAATGTTCTTTAGCGCTATTTGATTGAAAATATAAAATTAATTGATGTTATTTATCTTAATTTTAATTGGTATATATCTAAAACAATTTGAGTGATAATTAATTTAAAACACTAATTTTAATTTATTGTTGATAGGTTTTAGCTATATCATAATTTTTAACTATTACGTGCTATAAGATTTTTATTCATTGCATACACATCTAGTTATTTTTAAAATGAATTTATAATATTAATGTTATTAAATAATCTGAAGTTTAATTCACATGCAAACACATTTAATTATTAGATTGAAGTCTTAAATAATTTTTTGATGTAACATAATATTTCATATATTCAGTCTAGTAATTACATGTATATAATATTACGTATTAATGTGAATATACATGCTATTAAATAATTATCTTCTTAGAGATCTACTGATTGGTCAAGTGACTAAAAATTTTCATATTGCATTATTTTATATGGGTTCGAATCTCGGTATGAGAATGTAATCTCTATTTAATCAAAATAATAATTATTTTTTTTTATAAGAGCCGATAGAATGCAAAAGGATTAGTCATTATGCTTGCTTTAGTAATATGTTAGGAAACCAACAAAATATTTATTTTCTTATATTGAATTAAGAACTAATATAAAATAATAACATATTACTTATCTATAAATTGAATAGTTTAAATTAAATCAGTATAATTAAATATTTTTTTGAAAGGGTAGTTAAAGATTTAGTATAAAGTAAATTAAACATTTAAAATATTGATAAAAATCAAATTTAACTTATAGATATTGAATATATATATATATATATAAATTTTTTGGTTGCTCTCCTGATTCTTCAAGGCTTTGCTCTGATTGGTTCGGATCGACCCGCGCCACACACCTGATTTTAGTGGGTGAGCCTCCCAGCTAGGATTTTCTAAACAAAAAATTAAAACATAATAATATTATAAACAAAAAATTAAAACATAAGAATATTTTTTGACATTATGCTAAATGCAATGATAAAGTTACATTTGGACTCTCTAAAAATTTATATTTCAATTCCGTCCCCTAGCCTGGCTTCGTACCTGGTGTTATCAACACTAGAACAAATTCAACTGATGCAAGGTGGATGAAACTTGAAAGGATTAGAAGAATCAGAATTCTTAAAATGTTAATTTTTGATGGGGTTGGCTCAGGTATCAGAATCGTTCGGATTTGAATTCTGGGAAACACTTCCTGTTTCCCAGGCAAGCTCGACCACTTGTGGCATGGACCCTACGACCCACTGTTAACGATTATGACTCTTGTTTCTGAATTCGATGCTCTTGTCATATCCCAAACCATGACTTGTCTGTGGAAAATGAATGCCATGGCATAGATTCGCAAAGCCTGCTGCAACCAGGCTAATGGTGTCAAGTTTTTCGGGTAAAGTTGTGTCGGAACCTCATAAGTAACAGTGCTGCAATAGAGACAATTCACAGGTATCATGGGAGTCCATCCAAGATATCGACCCACTAATTCGAATTGATACTGCAAAGGTCAGTACGAGGACAATCATTTTAATCTAGTTTGCTTCATTTATAGTATTAGAATTTGGACCTCTGAAATTAGTATTATATTGTTTTATTATATCTAAAACTTGTGCTCGTGGCTCCAAGTCGGAGAATAAATGTTGTTTTTCATTTTCTAATTAATAAATTATTATGCTTCCAATGGTAACCAACAAATTGTCACTCATCTAAGCTAGTATTTAAGAAGGTATCGAACCTCGTTGAAACTATTGGTGACTAAAAGTTGTGGCCGAATAAACTACAATATTGGCATAAACTTCATGGATACCATTCTCTTGAGTAAATAATACAGAGAACATCAACATAAAATACGTTACTCCAAGTAGGCTATGACTAGGACTAGCACCACCATAATATTATCTACATATTTATATTGAGGATGTCATGATTCTTTGGCATAAGTATTGTAAGTATCGTCTAAACTATTCTCTGGATTGTCGACTGAACCGTAAATAATTGATATTATATTCTTAGATTATCTATATATCGCTTTAGCCTCAAAATTTTGTTTCATGTACTTCCTTAAGGGTGATGGGAACATCTCTTATGATCACAAATGTAACCCAAGAAATGTCTTATATGCCTTAGAATAATGGTTCAAACCCCACCTTGAGCAAAGAATTTGGTTACCCTCGGTGAGGTTAATTGTGATTCTCCACACGATCTCAATCGCGAGAACTACCCAATAGACGTTCCCCACACCTTCTTTAGTGGTACAAGAGACAAATTCGGGTCTAACTAAAATCAAGCACATATATCTCAGGAACACAATGTTAATTGTTGGGATTTGGCTGACTGCTCGACAAATGACATTTTCAATTCTTCTTCCAAAGAGTCAAGTAATCCATCAATAATATATATGTACATGATCAAGGTTGTAGACAGTGGACAAAACGAGTCGAGCTCAAGCTATAACAAATTCGAGTTTAGACTCTAATCGAAAATTTGAGACTCAAAGTTTGAGCTTGAACTCGATTGTGTTCCATTTAAGTTTACTTGATTAACATGCATACTTGATAAAAACATAAAGCATGTAAGTTTGGATATGGGTAATGGGGTATGTGTCCTGTTTGTAATTTGAGGAAGAATATAAATAATTGTCAGTGCATTTGTTTACTTTGTCTGATATTATTAAAAATCCTCAGCTGATATTTTTAATATCTATATAGCTTGTGAGGCATTACTTAACAAAGGGAAAACAGAAAACAATGTGCTAGGGAATCAACCTTTGTTAGGTTTTCAACATTGAATATTGTTGCATGCATGTCATGTTCTTATTTTTCAAAAAAAAAAAAAGATGGTGGGTACACAAGATTTCAGGAATATATGTGTTCTCCTTTGCATCAAAGCTCAGCTCATCCATATCCCCGAATCGTCTCATATTCTTTTATGTTTGCGATCGTAATAAACACAATATGATATTAATAAATTTTACTACTTTGATATTATTCCTTCGACAGTATAATAGTTTCCGTTATGGGTATATATATTGTCGATTGAACTCTAAACAATTGGTATTGTATTTTTAGACTGTCAATGTATCGTTTATTCTCGAGATTTTATTTATTGTATTTCGTTACGGGTGATGGGAGCATCTCTTCGAATTACAAACGTGACCCAAAAATTGTCATATATACCTTAGAAATAATAGTTCAAAACTCACCTTGAGCGAGGAATTTTGTTACCCTTGGTGAGGTTTCTTGTGACTGTCCGAGCACAAAATCCATGCCTAACTAAAACCGAGCACAAGTATCTCGGGAACACAATATTTATTGTTGGGTTTGACTGATGTTCGACGAAAAATATTTCTAAGACTTCTTCCAAAGAGTCAAGTAATCCCTCAACAATATATATGTATATATATATGTTTAGGGTTATAGGGTGTGAACAAAAAGAGTAGAGCTCAAGCTGTAACAAGCTCAAGTTTAGACTCATCGTAATTTGAGACTAAAAGTTTGAGCTTGAACTCAATTGTGTTTCATTTATGTTTGCTTGATGAAACATAAACTAATGTAAGTTTGGATAAGGGTAATAGGGTATATTTTCCATGTTTGTAATTTGAGTAAGAATATAAATAATTGTTAGTGCAATCACAGTCATCTCATATTCCTTTATGTCTGCAATCATAATACACACAACATACGATATTAAAAAAAATCTTACGACTTTGATACTATTCCATCCCAATAGGGTTTCAACATTATAATAGTTTCAAAGTTTTACGTGTGAATTATGTGTGAAGTAGAGGGGTCCAATATAGAGATATAAACACAGCAAATGGTTCATCTTTTCAAAGAGTATCAGATTACTTTCCTATCAGCAAGAGATTGTCTCTTTCATCATTAGTTTCTCTTCAGCTTATATAAGCTTAATTTTTGAGGCAGAATTGTGATTTCAAATTTCCAATGGCAACCCTAATAGCAAGAGCATTCGGGTCTATTATATCTGTCATTGCCCAGTGTTTCTTCTGCTATCGAGACAACAGAAAGGGCGTCGGCCACAATATCCATCACCACAAGAAGCCTAATAAGGGCCAACCACTTTCTTTGCAGGTCAGTCTTGGTTTTTAGGTTGGATTTTTAACGACATACGCATGCCGTGCGCTTAATAACTTTCATGTTCGTTTTACAGTTCATGTTTATAGATGTTGTCTCATGTCGGTTAACTTTTAGATTGTAGTTTTTATATTTAAATCGGATCTCTTCATCTATTGCTACTTGATTTTAGCTTAGATGTTTAATAACTTGTTGATCTAAAACCTTGATCCTATGTTTCATGTTGTAACCAAATGGGTTAATGCACAAGTTTAGTTTGAACAATCAATTAATAATTCTTGACCCTACAATGTTTTTTGTCTCACTCTTCGCAAGAACCCTTACCTTTTGAGTTAAATATGCCAACGGAATAATCTTGTGTTAGTTCAATATTTAGTCATTTAAACCACTACGTAAAGGAACAAAGATACTCCCGTTTTTAGTGTCCATATCTATGCTTCAACACTAAAAACTAAACATTAAGTTTTAATTTTAAACTCCACACCTTAATCTTAAACTCTAAACTTAAACCCTTAACACTTAATCATAAATCTATTTTTTTTAGTGTTAGAACATAGGTAAGGGCACTAAAATAAGACAGAAGATCTATGTTTGTATGTAAAGGTAGTGTTCTAGGATAAGCTCCAAGACAATTTTGTGTGCTATGTCGATAGGAACAGAACATAAGAAGGGTCCAAGGGTTCTGATCTCTAAAGTAGTTAAAGCACTCAATTGACACCCTCCTCTCTCGCCCTAGGTTGTGAGTTCGAAACTCATTAGCATACCCAACAAAGATGATTTCGAACCCACAACCTAGTGTTCCTATGTATCATATCACTATATCCAATACTTATTACCTTAAATTAGAATAAAAGATTGTGAATGTTAAGATTCAAAATTCAGATCTATTAAAACATTATTATCTTGCAAAAATGACTAAATGAAATCAATTTTATTAAATTTCGGATGCTAACTTTATCCGACAATCAACAAATAATTAAATTTTAATACTATTAAGACCCAACATGGTATTTCTTAGTGCCTTGGGTTTCCTATAACTGGATGGAGCATAAAGGGTCTTAAAAAGAAGGAACAAAGGAATAACAAGAAAGATAAGCACAAATTTGTCATAAAAGTCTTGGGCATCCATCAATTTAAATTACCAGTTGATCTCTCTTTTCAGACTGTGGATCTCAAAGTCAGGATGTGCTGCATTGGTTGTGAGAGAGTAGTCAAAAGATCCCTTTACAAGCTTAGAGGTATATATATTCGGACTTGTCGTTTTCTATCTCGACCCTCGATATTAAATTTTTAATTTCGTCCGTTAATTCATTGATAGGTATAAATTCGGTTGAAGTTGACCTGAAATTAGAAAAAGTAATCGTTGTCGGACACATCGACCGTTACAAGGTGTTGAAGCAGGTGAGGAGGTCGGGGAAAAGGGCCGAGTTTTGGCCCTACCCTGATGTGCCGTTATACTTCACTTCCATGGGCGATTACTTTAGAGATACGAGAAATGAGTACAAAGAGAGTTACAATTATTACAAACACGGGTACAATCTTGGACATCGGCATGGGAATATTCCGGTAACCCATCGAGGAGATGACAACGTCAGCAACATGTTTAACGATGACAATGTCAATGCCATCTGCTGTCTTATGTAGATACTTGGAACCAAAACAATTTAGTACCCATCCATTTCGACCATATAAATATTATATGCATTCATGTAATATTATATGCATTGTGTATACAAATATTTATACTTTTGTTGTTGCCTGTTGGAGATATTTTAATTTTTCTATATGCACTATATATATTTAAAATTTTACATTCGTATGTGTGTTATCATTCAAGTTGCACATCAATTTTCAAATTGAATTTGAAATTTTAATTTAAGTTTTCAAACACTATCCTAAAGTCATGTTTGATAATTAAAATATGAACATTAAAAAATTAATTATCACACAAGTCTTAAAATCATTCGCCGAAACATAAATAAAAATTAGTATAAATCTGAACGAGAGATTAAAATTGTATCTAAGGTAAAAAGAATGGACTTATATCGAATACATTGATGGTGAAAATTAAAAATTTCTATAAGTGTTAATTTTAGAGTTTAGGGATTCAATTTATGTTTTAGAGTTTATGGATAATAGATAGAATTTAAATGTTAGGGGTTTAGATTTTAACTTATAAACTCTACATTCTAAATTTAACTACTATCTCTAAATACTAAACCTAAATCCCTAAACCTTTACACCCTAAAATTAATACACTTGTGGAAACTCAATGTATGAAATAACTACCCAAAAAATAGAGATTTAGAGTTATTATTCCATTTACTATCCGTAGAAAAAAAAACTCCACAAGCATGTCTAATTTTATTCTAAAAACTAAAATCTATATATCGAATTTTAAAACCCTAAATCATAAACTAAACTTTAAACCATAAATTCTAATATTAAACCTTAAATTTTAATCTCAACATAAATCTTTAAACCATAAAATAAAACTCTAGAAATAGTTGTGAAAAACAAATTTTCCACCGTACATACATAAAATATTTTCTCAAAAAATTGTCTAAGATTTATTCATGAGCCCATCTAACAGAAGCAGTGAACCATTGTTTATCCTGTTGTAGGCTGTGACAAACCCAACAATACAAATAGGCCGAATCCAATCGTCCAAAATGCTAAAGCCTTTGGAGTTGAGGGATTAGGGTGTAGGAGGCAAAGAGTGTTGGAGAAGAAGAAAGGTGGAAATGGATTCATTCTCAACAGGTTCAGGTGGCAGTGGATCTCCCCAGCTTTCAACAGACCAACTCATTGACCAGGTTAAGGCTCAACTTGCCCAGGCTTACGCCGAGGAGTTCCTTGAGGTTTAAACCCTCTCTCTTCATCTTTTCTTAATTCCTTTTCTGGGTTTTTCATATCTGTTTCTCAACTCATTGACCAGGTTAAGGCTCACCAGATTCAAAAATATTTTTTTAGGGTGCTCATATATATATATATATATATATATATATATATATAAAAATATTTTTAGTCGGCATTTAATTATAATTTATATGTCGTGGACACAATCAATAAAATAAATTATTAACTGAATGGAAGTCAGATTTTAAAGTGGACACAATCAATAAAATACATTATTAACCGAATGGAAGTCAGATTTCAAAGTTGACACTTGGCTACGCCGAGTAAAATGTGAATCTGTCACTTACAGGATAGTATTTTTGTCTGATTTCAATTCTGAATAAACGCACACACGTCTAGAGACTAATCTGTTCGAATCGGGGTCATCTGCTCGGTTGCTACATCTCACCTGTTGGTTTGTCTGTTGCTTGCTATGACCCTTTAATCCTGAAGTACTTGTTTTAGACACGGACATGGATTTGGGAATATGATCCTCCAAAGACCCTTCAAATATATGATACTCGAGTCGGAGTAACATAGCTTGTGAAATGTCCTCTTTGAGAAACTTACCATTATGCTTTCTGTCATTATTGTGAGGCAAACTGCATAAAGGTCTCTACTTTTGAGTAATAACTTGATTCCTTTTTCGTACAGGTTGTGAGGGAGAAGTGCTTTGACAAGTGCATCACGAAGCCGGGATCGAGTCTGAGCGGAAGCGAGAGTAGTTGCATTTCTAGATGTGTGGATCGATACGTCGAGGCCACCGGTATTGTTGCCAAAGCTCTTTTCAATGCATCTCAATGAAATTTCTGAACCAGATTATGTAAGCTTCTAAATTCCGATAAACTTGATGATCGATCATTTGTGCTTGGTTGGTTTTGCCATTCACATTTCTGAAAGTTTTCCTGGGAATCTTTTACTTTGCACATTGAATTTTTGTTTTGTACTTGTTAGTCATGTAAACCTTAGACCTCCGGTAATTTGCTAAAGCTCATGTCAAACACATGATATTCGAAATAATTATTGGTATGATGATATTCGAAAAATCATTGTTACTGAATTAAACTTCAGGTTTAAAGACCTGTTAACAATGTAGGGATCTTCGGTACTAATTACTCGTTGATGTAGCGGGATGAAATACTAAATTCTTTAAATAATGTCAGAGGTTTGAATTTTAATATTATGAATGGAGCAAACCGAATTTAGAGGATTGTCCCCTTAATCTATCTCTACAGTATCGGATATGATTTAATCAACCGAGAATCCTCATGCTCGGGAAAGCATTCTACAAGGTTAATATAAGAGGTTAAGATGGGACCAAATCAAAGAAAAAATCAAAATTCCTATTTGAATTGTCGTGGGTCATATTACCACAGCCGAGTATTAGACTTTTCTTGCCAAGTTGGCTATTGTTAATCTGATTTGTCAAGTTGTTATGACATTTTTTTGACATAATATTAAAAAATGATGATAACGTTTGACTGAATAATAATTTTAGTTTATATTTTTTTAAAATAATTTAACACTTGACTTTTTATTTTAGGTTAAAATAACTTCTCTGTAGATGAAAGTTATTAATCAATTAACGATAAATAATTTAAAATAATTTGACAGAATGATGCGTCATCAGAAAAAAATAATTTTATAATTTTATAAAATTAATTTTAATTGATATGATATTTTTTTAAGTCAATACTTTGTCTATATGACATTACTATGTCATTGTACACCACCATATAAGTTTGTCACGTCATTTTAAGTTACTTACCATTACTCGACTTATTGTTTTTATCGTATATAGACCATTTTAACCTAGAATAAAATGTTGAAAGTAAAATTACTTAAAAGAGAATAAAAGCCAACTTTATGCCTTTAATCTACATGTCCAACTATCCGGTGATCGTAAAATTGGACTTCGTTGTTTTCTATAATCTGCCACATATTATTACCGTTTAGATTATCAAAAGAAATTTCTCCATTAAAGAATCAAGAAAACAAATAACTGGTGCCTTGGTCCAAAAACGGCATGGCTTGAGTTCTAGTGAGGTGATGAATTCTTTTTTATGGAAGATTATATGTCTATAGTAGATTGGTTGAAAGGGATTTTTTTAGGAAAATAACGTTATTTACATATTTGATTTAATAAAAAATAATAATCTAAACAACTATCTTTAGGAATGACAGGTGAGTACAAATTTACAGATTTCACACCGTAATCACTCCAGTTGGGACAAGTATGAGTATGAGTATGAGTATGAGTATGAGTATGAGTATGGTGGGTTTAGGGTGGGTTTGGATGTCAAAAGTCATACCCATCGTGAGTAGTAAGTAAACGATAGATTTGAGACCTTATTTACCCATATTCGCCTGGCCACTATATGAATTCTAGATCATTATAAATTTAGGGATAAGTTCATGAATTATTCTATAAACCTTAGAATTCTAAAGGGTTGTGCCTTGTAATTTCTCCAACTCTTAGGTATAAATTCTCCATACAATTAATTTTGCTTGAAAAATGATTTTTTCTATTATGTTTGATATTAGTGATTGCTTGACTGACAAATTTAACGGGCATGGATAGATACGAATTGAGTAGTGAGTATCTATCTGGATGATGGAGCAAGAGTGAATTTGAAAATATAATTACCTAAACGGGTGTGAATTTAAAAATTATATTTACCGTACATAAAAGATAACCGATGAATATAAAAATTTAAAGGGGACATAATATGGAAGGGGATCCACAACCACCCGCCCCGTTTGTCTTCTCCCATCTCAATATTATTTGATACTTACTATTCAAACAGTAACATTTATTTTGTAAAACACCAAGTTGAGATAGTTTTTAATTCCTTTTTCGGCTTATTGCCTATTGCCTATTGCCTATTGCCTATTGCCTTGCATTAATGGTAAGGTGTTGGTTGAAGGTCACATTATTAAATTACATTCACAACCTCATTTATGTAATCTTTATCCTCATTTTTATTACTATAAATATTACTTTAACCCAAGTTTCCGTTGCAAAGAAAAAACAAGACAATAGCCTTCCTTTGTCTTCCCCGTTTTATTTATTTAATTTGTTTCTCAACTGCAAACACAAACTATTCCTAGTTTTCTCCAATCTCTATCTTTCCCCATAAAAATATCATGAAAAGCTACCTCTTTTCTATGTTCTTCCTCAACCTTGCAAACTACGTCAAGCTCCTATTCAACATGGCATTAATCGGTCTCGGTCTTCTCAAGCCCCCGCCACCAGAAGGAGAATATCGTCCCCGCGACGATTACATTTTATTGACAGTCAATCCCGGTCGATAATGTCCATCCCAATCCATGTTTTAATGGTGATGATCAAGGACAACTTGCCGGTTATCGAATACGGTGATTTTGTCGAGATATTCGGAGACGGTGACGATGAGCAAGTGAAGAACGGTGATGATAACAGGATATGCAGAATATGCTTGGAATCCATGGAGAGAAGTGATGAGATGAGACAGCTTTGTTTGTGCTCTCATGTGTTTCATAAAGAGTGTATCGATACATGGGTTAATGAGGGTCGGGTTACTTGTCCTTTGTGTCGGGCTACTTTGTATCCGGATCCGATGGTTTGGTCCAGACCCTATAACAGATCCGTGGATTGTAACTGGGGTGTTTGTGGTTAACGGTTAACCGTTATAATATTTTGATTAACTGTAATGAGATGAACACGTTATCTTTAGACCTAACTATTTAATTACATTAAGGAAAAACTTACGGTTTAACCATTGTAATATAATGGTTAACCATGAACAACTCAAATTGTGACCTGAATTATTAACTAATTTATATTGAGTTTTGTTTATTTAGGATAATTAATTAGTGCACTGGAAAGTTTTTTTTACAAGCGGACGCTTCTAAATATGTCCCTTTTAGGCCCCTAAACTCTAAACCTAAAGTTCTGAACTTTAAACCATAAAATCTACTTTTAAACCTTAAAATCTAACCACAAACTTTAAAAACTAAAATCTTGTAAAAAACAAATTTTTACCGCCAGTGCATAACATATTTTCCCTAATCATTTTGATAAATTATTATACATATAAAACATAGTGCGGACGGTTTTATTGAAAATCAAGTTATACTTAAAGAAATATTTTACTTAAAAAATAAGGGTCATTAGTTCATGCACTGACAAAAAAAAATTCACAATCATACCTAATTTTAGATTAAAATTAAAATCTACATTTATCTCTAAAACCCTAAACTTCAAAATCTTAGTTATCACAATAAACTCTAAATTCTAAACTAAATATCTAAACCCTAAATTAAACTTATTTTTTAAAAATACATTTTTTAGTATATAAAATATTTGCTAAGAAACATATTATATATAAAATAAATAAATCACTTCATTAAGCGTCAACCAATAAAAAAACATGAACGTTTATCTGTAAATAATTCTATTGAACATTAATTAATCAATATTTCACGTAATAAATTTGTTTTTTGAAAAATTATATTATAGGTAATTCCAATCACATCATTCATGAGACCAACCAATAAATAAAATGCATCAATTTTATTAATTTTTTCATATCATCTTTTTACTAAGTGAATCTTTATGTAACCCCCTAGACCGACCTATGCGGAAGGACTGAGTCAAAGGGGCACATCTCAACTTATATATCTAAATTAAAGATCTGTCAAATATTCAAGTATTTAATTTGAATATATATATATCTACGTAAATTGATAAAGTCTTCTTTATAAACCTGACATATAATGATTACAAAATAGGCAACATCAAGTAATGTATCAAAAAGATCGTAACAAAATGTCATATATCTCAAAATATAGGCACATGTCACCCTGGAATAACAAAATGGTGGATGGAAACATTACAATCTATATAGAATACGAAATGTGTCGATCCTCCAAGTGTCAGGTACAGGGTAGCCTATCCAAAATATCTGAAAAGGGAGAAAGAGGGGGTATGAGCTAGAGAGCTCAGTGTGTTCCAACAGTGCAAGTAAAACATTTATCAATAGCATAGTAAAAACATTTCAGTAAGACATGTTCATGCGCATGCAAGTTTCCACAACTTAACTACCCTCCAACCAAACTCCATGATACGGTTCCCGAGCGATTATCATACAAGTCGTTAACTCGAGCCCATTGGGCATGGGTACCATCCTAAAGGAATACCTTAGGTCCGGCAGAATTACCTAGCCAGCGTAGGAACCGAATATGGACGGAATTACCTTAACCGGGCGCATAGAAACCTCATACGGGCGGAATTACCAGTAGGATCGAGTGAACCTCACGATACTTCATATCATAACCCAAGTACCCCTATTAATCAATCTAGGCAACATCATGGTATGTAGTAGTAAAATGAGAAGAACAACACTTGATGAACACAATTCTATATTGATAAACGGTAATCATATAACATGCTTGTCCTATCGGGTACTAGGGCATATATCAATCATATAGTATAATCATGCTTACTTGAAAAAACATGCTATGTTCGTGTGAAATCAAGTAAATAATCATGTGCACATAATCGGTTTGATAGAACATATATAAAGTAGGTATAACAATTAGAAATCAGTCATATAGCACATAAGGAACACACCTCAAAAGTCGGCAGTCAGTAATCTCATCAAGCACTGTGATTACGCTCCACTACTGTACTAGAACCTAGATCGACAAGGATTACGGTTACTAACAGTTTCACTTTTTGATCGAAATAAAATACTAAGTTATAGAACTGTACGGGTGACGATGGGCTCACGAGCAGTACTGATCAGGACGAGCTGGGCTGGGCGAAGGCACGATTGAGAGATCCACGAGTACCTTTAATCAAAAGATCAATGTGAGTTATTTGTTCTACAACTATTCTTAAATAATTTAACTTAAGACAAAAGCATATTCAAGTTCAATGTCCCATTTGGAGGCTTTCGGGTTAGAATTTTACGAAATGGGCTTCAAAATCGATTCAGACACATCAAAACAAAAAATAAGGCTTTTTAGGAAAAATTGACTTTTTGGTCAAAGTCAATGCCGATGTCATGCTAACATCACTGGTTAAAGTCAACGCTGACATTAGTGGTCAGTTAATGCTGACGTCAGCATGACGTCACTAGTCCACTGGTTGACTCGATGGTTGACTTCTTGGTTAACTCGGGAAAGTTGACTCACCGGGTTGACTCGGTTAACGGGTCATACTCGGATCGGGTTTGGGGTAAACTCGGCCTGCGGGTTCAACAACTCGGGTTGGGTTTACCAATAGGCCCGCACTGGGTTTAGTCCGGGACCGGTTCGAGCAACTCGATCTACGAGTCGAGCCGGTCCGGGCGGTAATTCAACGACCACCGCCCAAGGCATCCGGGAAATCGCCCCGACCGCAAGGCGTGAAGCCCAAGCGCGGCCCATAAACTGTCAGAATCGGACCGAAATGAGCAGAAAACAGCGATTATCATAATCCAAGCTTAAAAACACCCATATTTTGGCCGAAAACTTATCGGCTTACCTTAAATCTAACGAACAAGAGTGATCTCCGACGAAGCTTCGAATGGCATCGATTAGGTGATCGATGACTGGTGCTACGTTCGCCTCGACACGAAGAGTTTGTAGACGGTGGCAGCACGGTGAAAAGACGGCCGAGGTGGCCGAAAACCCAAAAACCTGAAAGGGTTTAACCCTACGTTCGATGAACCTAAATCCCTTGATTACCGGCGATTGCAACGATGGTTGCACGCGTGGCTTGAGGGGTTTTGGTCGGGGCTCGACGGGGAACACAACTACGGTGGCGGTGGCACTCACAAGGCGGCGGTGAGGGAGATAAGTAAGGTGGCCGGAGTTTGGGTATTTGGGAAGGTGAGTGGTCTGTGGGTATGCCTTTGGGTGGTTAGATCCACTTAAATGTCATAAATGGGGCATGTAAGATATTTTTATTATTTTAAACTTTTTAAGATTCACTTAATAATAAATGGTTGCAACCCATAACCAAGAGTTATTATAGCTCAATCGGTTATGTCATAAGTTCAAGTAGCTAAGGGTTATGGGTTAAAAACCCTTCGGCTTTCATTTCTTATTTTATTTATTTTTCCACTTCATCTTTTATTTTCGTTCATTAAATTAGGGGTGTTACACTTTACTTTGGTAAAATTTTGTTTTTAAATTTAATTTACAAAGAAATATGAGTGAAGATTTATTTGATAAAAATGAGGTGAAAAAGTTAATACAATAGATGCATTTTATTGGTTGATCTCATGGACGACATGATGAGAAATACCTATAATATAATTTCTCGTTTTTTGAGTCTATAAATTTAAACCCTTTGTTCTTTTAATATGGAAAATTCATGTTAATATTTATATGTTTTTATAATTAAATGGACATAGTAATTTAGATCGAATTAGATTTGTACAAATTAATAAATATTTTGTCCATGGATTCAAATGGATAGAATAATTTGATTCTTAGATATTTTTATCCATATTTATAACCAAGTAAACTCATTTAAAAAGAATGCTTTTTATTTTAAAAAATGTGAATGATTAAAGTATATTTAGACAAGCTCGCATGTATCTCGGCTAATGATGATGCATCATTGCCCCCTAGTATACATGCCATTGCATCTATCATCTTATTCTTCAAGCCATAGCATGGTTGAATTTCACATGCACCACATCAACATGCAGGTCGTTGGGACATTTTCAGCGTCCTGAATAAAAATTAAAAAACAACTTATATAGAACAAAAATATATTACTTTAAATAATTAATTTAATCAAGATGGCCATTGTTAATTTGATTCCAATATTTAATTTACATATCCAAGTATCTAGTAGGGGTGTGCAAAACTCGACTCGACTCAAAAATTGAATTATTCAACTCGACATGAAAAAACCCAACTCGTTTTGACTTAAGTCGTAATTTCATAAACTCGACTCGAAAAAATTTCATATAAAGTTTGAGTTATAAAATGGAAATTTGAATAACTCGAAATTTTTAGTAATTAGTTTATCATTTTTCATGTTCGAGTCAAGTCTCTCAATTCTTCTCAATATATTATATATATCACATGTGGAAATACGAAGATATATATATATATATATATATCATATGTGGGTATAGAAAATCGTTTACATTAGAATCAATTTGTACTATAACATTATAAATAATTACAATTAAATTTTTACAGAAACTCAAAAACTCGACTCAAATTAAATTTTTTTAAATAAAATTTGAATCATAAAATATGACTCGTAAAATTGGACTGCCATTTAGATTATCGAATGAAATTTCTCTACTAAAGAATCGAGAAAACAAATAAGTGGTGCCTTGGTCCAACAACGACATGGCTAGAGTTCTAGTGAGGTGACGAGCTCTTTTTTATGGAAGATTGTGTCTATATCTGATTGGTTGAAAGGTTTTTTTAACAAAAATAATGTTATTCATATATTTATATGTGGAATGGTAGACAGTATAATTTTTATGGATTCTCAGATCAAATCCTCTCTAGTTGAAATAAGTATGAGCATGAGTTTGGTGGGTGTGAATTTCAAAAGCATATTTGTTGTTAGCAAAGTGAGTAGGTGATAGATTTGAGACCTTACATGCCTTATATCCGCATGCCTTGCATCTACCCATTTCGCCAAGCAACAACATGCCCACTATCCATCATATAAGTTATGGACTATTAAAAATTTTGAGATAAGTTCATGAGCTGTTTTATAAACCTTAGGATTCTAAAAGGCGATGTCTTGTAATTTTTCAAATCTTATGTATAAATTTTTTTAATGGTAAATGTTATGTATAAATTATGTACTTAATTAATTTAATTTAATTTTTTTCTTTATGTTTGGTATTAATGGCTGCTTGACACAGTTTTGACGGGTATGAATGGGTAAAATTTGAGTGATGGGTTTTAAAAATTATACTTGAATTTGAAAATGTGACTATCTAACGGCGTGGATTTAAAAATTATACTTGTCATGAATGATAGATAAAAATAAATATAAAACTCTTTAGGTGAATACGAATACGAAGATGTGTATCCGCACTTATCCGTCCCGTTTTTTTCCTTTATCTCGATATTATTTGAGACTTATTATTCAAATAACATTTATTTTATAAAACACCAAGTTGAGATAGTTTTTAATTACTTTTATGGCTTATTGGCTACTGCTTTGCATTAACGGAAAAGACGTTGGTTGAAGGTCACATCATTCATCACATTATTAAATTACACAGTCAACCTCATTTATGTAATCTTAATCCTCATTTTTATTATAAATATTACTTTAATCCATGTTTCCATAACAAAGAAAAAAGAAACTTAATTATATTATAGGTAATTCCAATCACATCATTCATGAGACCAACCAATAAATAAAATGCATCAATTTTATTAATTTTTTCATATCATCTTTTTACTAAGTGAATCTTTATGTAACCCCTAGACCGACCTATGCGGAAGGAGGATGAGTCAAAGGGCACATCTCAACTTATATATCTAAATTAAAGATCTGTCAAATATTCAAGTATTTAATTTGAATATATATATATCTACGTAAATTGATAAAGTCTTCTTTATAAACCTGACATATAATGATTACAAAATAGGCAACATCAAGTAATGTATCAAAAAGATCGTAACAAAATGTCATATATCTCAAAATATAGGCACATGTCACCCTGGAATAACAAAATGGTGGATGGAAACATTACAATCTATATAGAATACGAAATGTGTCGATCCTCCAAGTGTCAGGTACAGGGTAGCCTATCCAAAATATCTGAAAAGGGAGAAAGAGGGGGTATGAGCTAGAGAGCTCAGTGTGTTCCAACAGTGCAAGTAAAACATTTATCAATAGCATAGTAAAAACATTTCAGTAAGACATGTTCATGCGCATGCAAGTTTCCACAACTTAACTACCCTCCAACCAAACTCCATGATACGGTTCCCCAGAACAGTATCATATACAAGCGTTAACTCGAGCCCATTGGGCATGGGTACCATCCTAAAGGAATACCTTAGGTCCGGGCAGAATTACCCTAGCCGAAGCGTAGGAACCGAATATGGACGGAATTACCTTAACCGAAGCATAGAAACCTCATACGGGCGGAATTACCAGCCGGATCAGAGCTGAACCTCACGATACTTCATATCATAACCCAAGTACCCCTATTAATCAATCTAGGCAACATCATGGTATGTAGTAGTAAACAGTAAGAACAACACTTGATGAACACAATTCTATATTGATAAACGGTAATCATATAACATGCTTGTCCTATCGGGTACTAGGGCATATATCAATCATATAGTATAATCATGCTTACTTCAGAAAACATGCTATGTTCGTGTGAAATCAAGTAAATAATCATGTGCACATAATCGGTTTGATAGAACATATATAAAGTAGGTATAACAATTAGAAATCAGTCATATAGCACATAAGGAACACACCTCAAAAGTCAGGCAGGTCTGGTAATCTACTGGGCACCAGGATTACGCTCCACTACGGTACTAGAACCTAGATCGACAAGGATTACGGTTACTAACAGTTTCACTTTTTGATCGAAATAAAATACTAAGTTATAGAACTGTACGGGTGACGATGGGCTCACGAGCAGTACTGATCAGGACGAGCTGGGCTGGGCGAAGGCACGATTGAGAGATCCACGAGTACCTTTAATCAAAAGATCAATGTGAGTTATTTGTTCTACAACTATTCTTAAATAATTTAACTTAAGACAAAAGCATATTCAAGTTCAATGTCCCATTTGGAGGCTTTCGGGTTAGAATTTTACGAAATGGGCTTCAAAATCAGATTCAGGACACCGAAAAACAAAAAATAAGGCTTTTTAGGAAAAATTGACTTTTTGGTCAAAGTCAATGCCGATGTCATGCTAACATCACTGGTTAAAGTCAACGCTGACATTAGTGGTCAGTTAATGCTGACGTCAGCATGACGTCACTAGTCCACTGGTTGACTCAGTAAGTTGACTTACTGGTTAACTCGGGAAAGTTGACTCACTGGGTTGACTCGGTTAACGGGTCATACTCGGATCGGGTTTGGGTAAACTCGGGTCGGGTTCGGGTCAACTCGGGTTGGGTTTACCAATAGGCCCAGACCGGTTTGGTCTGGACCGGTTCGAGCAACTCGATCTACGAGTCAGGCCAGGTCTGGGCCAGCCGGCTCAACGACCACCGTCCAAGGCATCCGAAAATCGCCCCGGACTGTGCGTGAAGCCCAAGCGCGGCCCATAAACTGTCAGAATCGGACCGAAATGAGCAGAAAACAGCGATTATCATAATCCAAGCTTAAAAACACCCATATTTTGGCCGAAAACTTATCGGCTTACCTTAAATCTAACGAACAAGAGTGATCTCCGACGAAGCTTCGAATGGCATCGATTAGGTGATCGATGACTGGTGCTACGTTCGCCTCGACACGAAGAGTTTGTAGACGGTGGCAGCACGGTGAAAAGACGGCCGAGGTGGCCGAAAACCCAAAAACCTGAAAGGGTTTAACCCTACGTTCGATGAACCTAAATCCCTTGATTACCGGCGATTGCAACGATGGTTGCACGCGTGGCTTGAGGGGTTTTGGTCGGGGCTCGACGGGGAACACAACTACGGTGGCGGTGGCACTCACAAGGCGGCGGTGAGGGAGATAAGTAAGGTGGCCGGAGTTTGGGTATTTGGGAAGGTGAGTGGTCTGTGGGTATGCCTTTGGGTGGTTAGATCCACTTAAATGTCATAAATGGGGCATGTAAGATATTTTTATTATTTTAAACTTTTTAAGATTCACTTAATAATAAATGGTTGCAACCCATAACCAAGAGTTATTATAGCTCAATCGGTTATGTCATAAGTTCAAGTAGCTAAGGGTTATGGGTTAAAAACCCTTCGGCTTTCATTTCTTATTTTATTTATTTTTCCACTTCATCTTTTATTTTCGTTCATTAAATTAGGGGTGTTACACTTTACTTTGGTAAAATTTTGTTTTTAAATTTAATTTACAGTAAATATGAGTGAAGATTTATTTGATAAAAAATGAGGTGAAAAAGTTAATACAATAGATGCATTTTATTGGTTGATCTCATGGACGACATGATGAGAAATACCTATAATATAATTTCTCGTTTTTTGAGTCTATAAATTTAAACCCTTTGTTCTTTTAATATGGAAAATTCATGTTAATATTTATATGTTTTTATAATTAAATGGACATAGTAATTTAGATCGAATTAGATTTGTACAAATTAATAAATATTTTGTCCATGGATTCAAATGGATAGAATAATTTGATTCTTAGATATTTTTATCCATATTTATAACCAAGTAAACTCATTTAAAAAGAATGCTTTTTATTTTAAAAAATGTGAATGATTAAAGTATATTTAGACAAGCTCGCATGTATCTCGGCTAATGATGATGCATCATTGCCCCCTAGTATACATGCCATTGCATCTATCATCTTATTCTTCAAGCCATAGCATGGTTGAATTTCACATGCACCACATCAACATGCAGGTCGTTGGGACATTTTCAGCGTCCTGAATAAAAATTAAAAAACAACTTATATAGAACAAAAATATATTACTTTAAATAATTAATTTAATCAAGATGGCCATTGTTAATTTGATTCCAATATTTAATTTACATATCCAAGTATCTAGTAGGGGTGTGCAAAACTCGACTCGACTCAAAAATTGAATTATTCAACTCGACATGAAAAAACCCAACTCGTTTTGACTTAAGTCGTAATTTCATAAACTCGACTCGAAAAAATTTCATATAAAGTTTGAGTTATAAAATGGAAATTTGAATAACTCGAAATTTTTAGTAATTAGTTTATCATTTTTCATGTTCGAGTCAAGTCTCTCAATTCTTCTCAATATATTATATATATCACATGTGGAAATACGAAGATATATATATATATATATATCATATGTGGGTATAGAAAATCGTTTACATTAGAATCAATTTGTACTATAACATTATAAATAATTACAATTAAATTTTTACAGAAACTCAAAAACTCGACTCAAATTAAATTTTTTTAAATAAAATTTGAATCATAAAATATGACTCGTAAAATTGGACTGCCATTTAGATTATCGAATGAAATTTCTCTACTAAAGAATCGAGAAAACAAATAAGTGGTGCCTTGGTCCAACAACGACATGGCTAGAGTTCTAGTGAGGTGACGAGCTCTTTTTTATGGAAGATTGTGTCTATATCTGATTGGTTGAAAGGTTTTTTTAACAAAAATAATGTTATTCATATATTTATATGTGGAATGGTAGACGAGTATAATTTTTGCGGATTCTGTATCAAATCCTCTCTAGTTGAAATAAGTATGAGCATGAGTTTGGTGGGTGTGAATTTCAAAAGTCATATTTGTTGTTAGCAGTGAGTAGGTGATAGATTTGAGACCTTACATGCCTTATATCCGCATGCCTTGCATCTACCCATTTCGCCCGCAACAACATGCCCACTATCCATCATATAAGTTATGGACTATTAAAAATTTTGAGATAAGTTCATGAGCTGTTTTATAAACCTTAGGATTCTAAAAGGCGATGTCTTGTAATTTTTCAAATCTTATGTATAAATTTTTTTAATGGTAAATGTTATGTATAAATTATGTACTTAATTAATTTAATTTAATTTTTTTCTTTATGTTTGGTATTAATGGCTGCTTGACACAGTTTTGACGGGTATGAATGGGTAAAATTTGAGTGATGGGTTTTAAAAATTATACTTGAATTTGAAAATGTGACTATCTAACGGCGTGGATTTAAAAATTATACTTGTCATGAATGATAGATAAAAAATAAATATAAAACTCTTTAGGTGAATACGAATACGAAGATGTGTATCCGCACTTATCCGTCCCGTTTTTCCTCCTTTATCTCGATATTATTTGAGACTTATTATTCAAATAACATTTATTTTATAAAACACCAAGTTGAGATAGTTTTTAATTACTTTTATGGCTTATTGGCTACTGCTTTGCATTAACGGAAAAGACGTTGGTTGAAGGTCACATCATTCATCACATTATTAAATTACACAGTCAACCTCATTTATGTAATCTTAATCCTCATTTTTATTATAAATATTACTTTAATCCATGTTTCCATAACAAAGAAAAAACAGAAACTTTGAAAAACATGACAACAGCCTTCCTTTGTCTTCCCCATTTCATTCTCTAACTCTTTCTGCGAACTGCAAACTGCAAACATAGATTATTCCTAGTTTTCTCCGATCTCTGTCTTTCCCCATGAAGATCATGAAAAGCTACATCCCTTCTAATGTTGACATTATTATATAAAAAAAAAATTTAAATAGTTATTTACGAAAATGACCCGAACTAATGTTATTTAGAAAAATAACCCTTAAATCGTCCACGTAAGCCGAATTCGCTTTCTACAGAAAGCGAGTTCGAGCCTCATTTTCTACAAAAAAAAGAGTTTCATGTTAAAAAAAACGCGGGAATTATTTTTTTTACCAACTTACTCAACATGAAACTCTGTTTTGTAAAAAGCGGGGTTCGAACTCACTTTCTATAAAAAACGAGTTTGGCTTATGTGGACGATTTAGGATCATTTTTCTAAATAATATTAGCTGGAGATTATTTTCGTAAATAACTATTTAAAAAAGATTTTTCATATAATTAAGCCTTCTATGCTCTTCCTCAACCTTGCAAACTACGTCAAGCTCCTATTCGACAAGGCATTCAACCATCTCGGTCTTCTCGAGCTCCCGCTACCGAAAGAAGATTACAGTCCCGGCGACGATTACGTTTTCTTGACATACGGTCGATCTCGGTCGATAGTAGCAGTCCCAGTCCAAAAGTTCTTATAGTGATGATCAAGGACAACTTGCCGGTTATCGAATACAATAATTTTGTCGAGAGATTCGAAGGCCGTGACGATGAGCAAGTGGAGAATGGTGATGATAACAGGGTATGCAGAGTATGCTTGGAATCCATGGACAGAAGTGATGAGATGAGACAGCTTTGTATGTGCTCTCATGTGTTCCATAAGGAGTGTCTTGATACACGGGTTAATGAGGGTGAGTTACTTGTCCTTTGTGTCGGGCAACTTTGTATCCCGATCTGATGGTTTGGTCCAGACCCTGCAATAGATATGTGAATTGTTGACTTATTTACATCGAGTTATACTAAAAAGAAATATTCGTCTCTAAAAAATAATACTATAATAAATATTTAAATATTATATCAGCAGTCAGTTGGTCTAGTAAGATGAGACACTAAATCTTTTAAGCAAGTTTAACGGTTCAAATTCTAACATTGTGAATGAAACAAATTGAGTTCAAAAAATAGTCTTCTAATAAATTTTTATCATTCTCGATCTAAATTAATTCACCAATAAAATAAATAAAATATTATTAAAATAACTCTCAAAACATTACATATATATAAGTCAATTCATTAGTGCTAGCTAGCTTTATCTCCCAGCAACTTCTCTTTCATTCATCTTTGGTTTTGGCCGGCGGTGGTACTAGTGTTAGTGCTAGTCACCGCCTCACTCGTTTGATGGTTTGTTAGCCGATGTAATTAGAACTGTATAGCGGAATAATTTGGCTGATAGTTTGGTTCGCTCACCACTCCTTTTTCATCTCATACAATGTTTTTTTTTGGCTAGAGACAAGAAAAATTATGAAGGTTTCTGGGTATGATGGTATGTTAATCGCTATGGAAATATTACTTTTCTTTGCACATTTGTATGAGATTTTTAGTGGATTAGTCCTTCTTACTCTATCTCTTTTTGATGTATTTTATTTGTAATATCTTTTATGGTGCTTAATAAAATTCAGTTGTTAATTTTTTTAACGTAATACATATGTTATTTCAAGTAGGATTGGGTGTTCGACCGAGTCAAGTTAAAAAATTTTGAGTTATTCAAGTTTAAAAGTCTTATTTTAGGATTTAAACTTTATTTAAATTTTTTTTCGAATCGAGTCGAGTTTTCGAATTTCTGTATAAATTTAATTATAATTATTTATAATGTTATAATACATATTGATTCTATGTTAAACGGTTTTCTATATCCGTATACGATATAAATATATATTCTTCGTATTTTTACATGTGGTATACATAATATATCAGACAAAATTGACAGACTTGACTGGAACTTGAAAACCGATAAAATAATTACTTAAAATTTTGAGTTATTCGAGTTGTTCAAATTTTCATTTTATAACTCAACTTAATTTGATTTTTTTTCGAATTGAGTCGAGTTTATGAAATTATGAATTGAGTTAAAATAAGAGTTTTTTCGCGTTGAGTTTTGCCCGCCCATAATTCCAAGTCTATAAATTCAAATTCTCTATTCTTTTATATAGAAAATTCAGTTTAATATTCATATGTTTTTATAATTAAATGGACATATAATAATTTAATCTATATTTATAATCGATTAAGTAAACTCATTTTAAAAATAATATTTTTATTAAAAAATGTAAATGATTAAAGTATATTTAGACAATCTCGATGTATCTCAGCTACTGATGATGCATCATTGCCTCCTAGTGATAGACATGTCATTGCATCCATTATCCTCTTCTTCAAGCCATAGCATGGTAGAATTCCACATGCACTGCATTAACATGCAAACATATATGATATATGACATACATGCATCATACATACATAGACATGTGTCAAAACTATTTTTTAAAATAGCTTAAACTATTTATTTTTAAATGAGGGGCTTCTTTAAATCAATTTTTAGAAAATGAAGTCGCCACCGTAAAAATAGCTAAAGATTTTTTTAAGTTAGCGGTTCGAAAGTCAATTACGTGTGGAGAATTATTATCATCCCATAAACGCTAAAAAAATTAGTGCCTTTTAATTTCGTGTTGTATTTTGACATTTAAAAATAATAATTCGAATTTAATGAGATATTACATTTCTATGCCGGGATTTGAACCCATACAAGATGGGCAAGATGAGTATCCTTAGCCACTAGGCTAATTAATGGATCCCATAATTCAAATTTAATTTAATCATTCATTCCTAATTGTATTTATATTTAAGATGAAAATATTTCTTTTAGGGTAAAATATATTTTATTTCAAATATAAAATGAAAATCACCCCTATACGATCAGGGCATCATCTTTTTATATTCCTAAAGTATGTTTTACTTCTAGAAGGTTTTTAATGTATGCAATTAATTATGGGATTTGTTTTAAGTGAATAACCTAAAAGGCTCTAACTAATACATGAATTTTTTTAAGTCTATGAATATTATTTAATTTTAAAATTCATATAAAATAATACCCAATTGCTTTAGGATATCATTCCTAATTGAATTTCAAAATTATATATAATATAACCCTATTATTATTTACACTATATTTTTTAAAGTAATTAATCCTATTTAAAGGCTATATATAGTTTATCTAAGTTATTTAATATTTTTTAGAGTTTTAATAAATGTCGTTTATTCAATTTAAGAATTTATGTTGAATAACATCCAATTATTTTAGGATGTCATTCAAATTTAAACTCCCAAATTTTCTAAACGATATTTATTAATTTACTACAATTATTTAAGTCATATTCAAATTATTAAAGTCCTAATTAAAGAACCTAAAGTCTAATGCTCTAATTCATCATTTAAAACTAATCTAAGTGTTTGGATCTAATATTATAAGGCTACATATATTAACTAAACAATAATACAAGCTATATGAATTAAACCACATTTAATTTTAATAATTAAAATTAAATGAAACATAACTAAATTGAATAAAATTAAACTTAAAAACAAAGCAATAGAAATCAAATTATATAAAGGCGTGGATCCTAAAACCCAGCCCGAACGAAAATGCGTGGATCCTAAGATCTAACCTGTTTTAAAACGGTGTATTTTGCACCTATTATATAAAGGCCAAAAAAACTCTCTTATTTCATTTTTAACTCTCTTTTTTTCTAACCCGAGCTCTCCTCAATTCTCTCTAACTCTCTCTCATCAACGCCCACCCAGAAAACCACCCTTAAATCGATCAAAACCTTCACTTTTCATGGTGTTCATCGAGTGTTTTTTATTTTTATGAAGAACACGATGAACACAGCCACTACGCCACTTCAGCCGCTGTCATAATTTTTTAGACCACTTTCTATATCTCTCTGGTCACCACAACCCGTACCTCGACTACTGTTTATCTTTTTACCGACCGCCGCAAAGTAATTTTTGACTGCCGCAAGATGATTTTCGGCCGCTGCGAAATCCTAAAATCTTAAATGAATTTCTATTTTCCATCCTTAATTCCTAAATCTAGCTCGATACAAAAGAATCACCCTTCTTCACCCACTTAAACTTAAATCTAGCCGATCTTGAATCCTCTTCAACTCCTCCATTGCTTAGATTCACTTCGACCACCTATAATCACTCCGGTTTACTTTTCTATTTTTAGTTTATTTTTATTTCAGTTTTCTTTATGTTTATAAACTAATGTGTTGTTATTATTTTTGCATGAACTGAAATAGAGAAAAGGAGTATACCTTTCCAGTAGCAAAATAGTAATTTCGATCTTTTTTTGATGACGATCGAACTTTTTTGACGTCGTTCGTGTCTCCAACGACGGTTCAATTTCTTAAAGTAATTTTTCTCTCCCACTATTTTTTTAATATGATAATAATTGTAGCATAATTAATTCTGACAAATTTTCTCTCTCTTCTCTTATAGATGGCCCACGAATGACATCATAGGTGGCGTCATTTATATGACGCCAGGACCAACTTATAATTAGCTGGTGTCAGCTAGGATTCAGATAAAGCTTAATCTGTGGCATTTTGTTTTAGCCAATAAGAAAAGGCCACATGTCCTTTTGAGCTTGGGCGGGAGTAAACCTGTAATTGGGCTTTTGGGTTCTTTACATGAAAATGGACAATTTTATATGGACATTAGGTTTATTATTTATGGACTTATTTGGATTATTTTATTTATTTAGACACTGTTTGACAATTAGCTGATAGCTGATTGTATTAGTTAATTTGACTAACGAATTGTATTAGCTGATTGTATAAAAGTGTTTGGTAAAATTAATTGAGAGTTGATAGTTGTTTGATTGTTTAAACAAACAAAATGGCATATAAGGACATGATTATATTTGATATTTGTTTAAATAGTTTATTACTTATCAAAATTTTGTATCTATTAATATTAATTAGATTATGAAAAAAATAAGTTTTTTAATATAACATTACTAAGCATATTTGAAAGATCTGTATATTAATTTATTATTTACATAATTATTTTTAATATAATTTAATTAATTTTTAAATTTAAATACAAATATAAATGCGTGAGAATAAAAAGAAAAAATAAAAAAATATTAGTTTACAAATATCTTAATGTAATTTTTAAATTTAAATACAAATATAAATACATGAGTGAAGAATTAGAATAGAAAATATTAAATTTAAGCTATTTGAGATTTTTTTATAATTGTCGAGGGTTTATATAGCTTTTTAAAAATTATAGGTTTATTCCAATCCGCTATTTACCAAATATGGTCTTAATATTTAAATATTAATACTATTTATTATTATTATTATTATTATTATTTGGTATTACAACATGATGTAATCATGAATTGCTCTCTTTGATCATTCAAAGCAGCATATGTGATACTTTTAACTTGAAATAGAATTATTAAATAATGAGGTGTTATATATTCATGTAAAAATTCGAACTCATATATGATAGAATAAGATAAGCATCTTTAATCACTAGGCTAATTTTGTTTATCGATCTTAAATATAGCGTAATTAAAAAAGATATTATTTTAATTTTAATTAAAATTAAATTTCAAATTTGATTTTAGACGGCTCTTTCCATTTCCTCTATAAAAAAAGTTTTTCTAACAAATTTGGACTCCATAATTAAAAAGTATCCTATATGCCCTAGTGGTCCATAATCTTAGCAGCTGGGTTTTCTAGGTTTGAATTAATACCTTAAATATAAGGTAGCTTAAATTACTCTATCAGTTGATTGCTTGTTAAGGTATGACCCAGCACTTCAATTGTCTCTATCTAAGTATGTTTATACATTAATTAAGCAAAACTCATTAGATAACAAAGTGGCAAACTGGACCCCCTAAAAAAGAATTTGCCTACTCCAAAATACTTAAAACTTTATACATTTGATTGCTTCATTTTTTGGCAATAACAAAACTTGTTGCAACAATCAAAATTGGTTTATTTGGCTGGAAATTGGAATTATCAAAATTGATGGATGAAAGGCCAAAACTTCATTCACCTATAATTCTAATAAATTAGGCAGCACAAGAGGAGGAAGAGGAAGAAATGAGACTAGCTACCTAACATAACTACACCCTTTAAACAAGTTCATTCACCTAGAAAATTCCAAGAAACTGTCTTGGGAAAATAAAGTTTGATATTGAGTAATTATAACATTGCTATTGGGTTTAGGGTAGGATAATTAGTCAATAAGGAAAAAGAAGAAAGGGAAAGATGGGGTATTATAATGAGGGATATAGAATTATAGAGAGAGCAAAAAACTGTCTTTTTCAATTCCTAGGAATTACATTGTTTTGTTGTTGTTATTGGGTGTTTGCTTGTTGCTGTAAACCTTTCTCTTTCATGGCTACTTCTTTGTGACACCTGAAAGTTTTCACAGAAGAAAAAAGGTGGAAGCTTTAAGCTATCTTAAAGCTGAAGCTATTTAGGATTTCTTTTTTTTTTCTGCAATGGGTTTGAGTAGTAGACCTCAAAAGCATGCCAATGGAGTTCCCACTAAATGGGTTTCTCTCTTTTGCATTGCCAGTTTCTTCTCAGGTGTTCTTGTTGTCAACAGGTTGGTTTTCCCCCTGTTCTAAGTGGATTTTGAAATGATCAAGATCATGTTTTGAATTGCCAAACTTTAAGATGGGTTTCTTTTTATGATTTAGAAGCTTTAGACATTGCTGCATTTCTCTGATTTGCTGCAGAATCATAAAGCAAAATGGCTCTCTAGGTGTTGATTAAGCTCTTATGTTGATAGATTTATGGTTCCAATTGTTGAAATCAGTGTCCAGAAATGTGTTTTTTTTGTTCTCATCAATTGTATTGTATCTGCATTTCTTGATTCAGTATGCTGTTGCATTGACTAGGGGTGTATCACAATGTTTACAGATTTTGGGGTATTTTGGATCCGGTTAGAATGGATGAGGAGGTGTCTTCTGTGCTGGACCATCGGAGAAACGAAGTTCATCCGATGGTTAATTGTGACAAGGCAAGTTTACAGTACAATGTTGTCATGGGTTACATTGCTTGCCTAGGTTCCTGATGGTGTTTATGTATGTTAGAACAGGATGCTTCTGTTCGAACAGGCGATATTCTTTCCCGAGTTTCACAAACCCAAGATGTAATTAAGTAAGTTTCTTATCCTAGTTTCGGTTTTATCCTTCAACGGAAGGCTTAAGTATGTTGTCGATGTCTGAAATGCATTTAGAATTTACGGTGGTTCGTGTTATACGTACTTTCAGGGCATTAGACAAAACAATCTCTTCATTGGAGATGCAGCTAGCTGCAGCTAGAGCTGCCAAAGCAGATAGTAAGGAAGGATCTCCGATTGTTACAAAATCGGGAACTGCGGGATCGAATGGACGCAGGAAAGTATTCTTTGTTATGGGAATTATTACCGCATTGAACAGTAGAAAACAAAGGGATTCAATCCGGGAAACTTGGATGCCTCAAGGTTTGATTCAATACTCTTTTGGCATTCTACCAGGGAAGGGGTCTAGTCGAGTATTTATACTTCGAGGTTATTGTTCTTAGGGGAGGAATTAAAGAGGTTGGAGAAAGAGAAGGGAATTGTAATTCGATTTGTCATAGGACACAGGTAAATTCGATCTAAAGTTCAAAGTGTTTAACTTTGACATTGCAGTTAGCTTTCTTAAAATGGTAATGTATCCGTGGTCATCAGTTCAACCCCGCGTGGTTCTTTGGATCGTGCTATCAATGCTGAAGAAGAGCAACACAAGGACTTTTTGCACCTGGTATGCTATCACTCCCGGCCCGGACCCAATTTAGAAACTCGAAATTCCTACCTGTTTATTTCTTGTTCAATGACTGTAAAATATTTGATGTTGTTCCAAAAATCATCTTGAGAAGCGCTTTGACTGAAACTAGGACTCTATTAGCAAGAACTTTGGTAAGTGAAGCTTATGTAGGATTGAATGTTTTGTTTGGCAGAATCATATCGAAGGTTACCACGAACTGTCATTGAAAACTCAAATATACTTTTCAGCAGCGGTTGCAAAGTGGGATGCCGAATTCTATCTTAAAGTTGATGATGATGTACATGTAAATCTAGGTTAGTATTGCCACATTAAGTTTCTCAATACTTTCATTTCATCTCAAACCGATCTATAACTCGGTGACTAACTCGATATTGAATTATTCTATAGGTATGGTGAGTTCTACACTAGCCCATTACAGATCAAAACCCCGTGCTTATATCGGTTGCATGAAGTCTGGATCTGTTGTGGCACAGAAGTAAGGAGGAACTTTTTCGAGTATCCATTTGTGTCTTCCTTTCCTGCCCCAGTCACCTATTTCTTTCTGTCTGCAGAGGTGTTAAGTACCGCGAGCCGGAACATTGGAAATTCGGTGAGGTGGGAAACAAGTATTTTCGGCATGCAAGCGGACAAATATATGCAATCTCCAAAGACTTGGCCACCTATATCTTAGTCAATCGGTACACTTTTTTGGTAATATCTTTTCAATCATGATCCGATTCGTTATTTACTTGTTTTCTGTCCAGGCACATACTTCATAGGTATGCGAATGAAGACGTCTCCTTGGGTTCCTGGTTTATCGGTCTTGATGTCGAGCATATAGATGATAGAAGTCTGTGCTGTGGTACCACTCCACCCGGTAAGACGATAACCATTATGCTTCACCTATATGTGGCTCGGTGATTCGTTAGCTTTCTATAGTTGCTGTTCCGATCCAAAATCACTAGTAATGCATTGCCAAATCTCGGTTTCTACTTATTATAAAGTCCATGCATCTCGCCCACCATCGAGAGTGCACGAAAACAATCCGTCCATGACTTTAAATTTCCTTAAACAGATTGCGAGTGGAAAGCTCAAGCAGGGAATCCGTGCGGTGCATCATTCGATTGGAGCTGCAGCGGCATTTGCAACTCAACAGAGAGAATGGTGGAGGTGCACCGGCGTTGTGGGGAGGGCAACCGAGCCATCTGGGATACTGATTTCTGAAAGCATATGTTTGATCACCAAATGTTATGCATCAAACAACGCCGTTTGCCCCCAATTTTTTCTCTGTTCGATGTTTCGGGACAATCACTGCATGTATTCTCATTTCCAGAAAATGAAGATCTTTTAGTTTTAAAGTGACATTCACTTCAACTGCATTTTGATTTGTTCTTAATTACAAGCCAATGCCATTATAATTTCCTATACATATTTAGATGACAATATAATTACACACAATTTACTTGTAAAAAAATTCAAGTCACCATTACTAATTATGCAACTAATTCCTACAATTCTCTGTAGCGACTAAAAATCGGAGATTATTTGGAAAACTCATTTTTAATTTTTAAAAAAATAGCATTATGAGAGAATTCTTGAAAAGTTCGTATTTTGGAATAAAAATTGAGAGTCTCTACTGGTCACTTGGATAAGGTAGATCTGACACCGAAAAAAAGCAAACCAGAGATTTAAAAAGGATCCGAGAGTCGGTTACGTATGGGGAAGGATTAGCACCTCACAACGCCCAAAATTGGTAGGATTAGCACCCCACAACGTCCAAAATTGGTACTTAAGGGTTCGTATCGTAAATTCAAAGAAAATCTAAAATTTATTTAATTTAAAATTTAATCCCTAAAAAGTATGCATGTATGATAAAAATAAAATGCCTCGGTATTCACGGTACCCTAAGAAGATGACACCCGAAAACTAGAATGACACTCCCACTAGGATACCAAAACAATAAGATCTAAACTATATGTGACAAATATATGTATGAACAATTAATATGCATAAACGAAAGCATAAACATAAATATGGAATTCTAATGGCAAAAGTATATATAAATATATTTTATTCATGTAAATAATTCATACAACTTAAAATACACATATAAACATGGCATACAAAATATATTTATTATAAAAACATGTCAATAATTAAAAAACATAATCAATTATATATATATATATATATTACCTTATATCTAAACCAAAAATAAATACAAAGATAAAGATTAAAGTTTACCATACTAGAAGCTCGAATGAAGAACTTTGACCGACACCCACCAAGATCTTCACATCATCTAACCATGGTCCAAAAACCGACCCGAGCGAACCTCGAAAGGACTCCTGATCGAATGATTGATCGAAGTATCTGGGGAATAAAAATTCCTCGGCGAGAGCACTGCTCTTAAGCCTTCAAAGGGCACTGCCCCCGCTAGTTTTTTCCTCTCATGGCTGCCCCGTCCCGCATTTTATAGGAAAATGCAAAGGGGTGAAGGTGACGTGGACGCCATGCGTCCACTCCTTTTCCCTTATTTTTAATTTGTTTTTCTTTTTTTTCATTATAATATTAAGATATAATAATACTATATTCGGACAAAAATTAGTGATTACAGTTTGCCCTCTTTGCTTGTTCTTGTGAAACCAAAACAAAGCAAAGATCATAAGCATTCATTTTTGTCCTACTTCCTTGTATGCAGATTTGGAGCTTCAAGTTCTTCCCATATAGAACTATTCACTTCTCCTCTATCTGAAGTCTTCGAGCTGCAAGTCATTCCTATATAGAACTTATCGGCTTGAAATCTTGAAGCTACGAGTTTTCGCTTATATAAAACTATTTTTTTCTTTCATTTCTTCTTTTTTTTCTTTTTTTTTCTTTTTTTCTTTTCTTCTTTTTCTTCCTCTTCTTATTTTCTTCATCTTCTTTTATCTTTTTTGTCTGAAATATGGAGCCGTAAATTTTTCCTATATAAAATTCTTTGCTTTGAAGTCTTTGATCTAAGGGTTCTTTCTATATAGAACCCTTCATCTCAAAGTGTTAGAGCTGTGGGTTCTTCCTATATAGAACTTCCTATTCTGAAATCTTGGAGTTGCTTGTTCTTCCTATATAGAACTTCTTACTCTAAAAATGTTGGAGCGACGGGTTCTTCCTATATAGAGCATTTTGCTCTGAAATCTTTGAAGCTGCGAGCTCTTCCTATATAGAACTTTTTACTTCAAATCATTTGAGCTACAAGTTCTTCCTATATAGAACCTTTTGCTCTAAAATCTTGAAGTTATGGGTTCTTCTTATATAGAACCTTTCACTTTAAAGTCTTGAAAATGTGGGTTCTTCCTATATGGAAGCTTTATCTTCAAAAATGGCACCACGTTTCCTATGGCGTGAGTACCGAAAGATTTCCACTACTTCCCAGTCTGATGCCTTGGAATCACGAGTTCTTCTAGAACTTTCTGCTCTTCCTTGGCCAACTCTTCAAGCTTCAATCTCTTCAATGCCCCGATTTATTTTTGTCTAGACATCAAAAGGAAAGCTTGACATCATGCCCGAAGATCTTACGGATGGCCCCGAAAGACTTACTAAATGGATTCACGCCAACATGGCTACCAAAATCTCTTACAATGATGCACTGATTTCTACCCATCTTAGCATCAAATTAAGGTTGACATCGTGCCCAGAGGTCTTACTGATGGCCCGAAGGACTTAAGAAATAGATTCACGCCATCTTAGCTACCAAAATCTCTCTCAATCTGGATTCACACCATATGGCTACCGATATAAAATCTTCGATGCAATCTACCTCTTCAACATGAAGCCGCATATCAAAATCTTTGGTAATCTTCAAACATCTGTTTAAAACAAGCAAAATAGTTCTAAATTAGCATGCCCCTAACATAGGGATCTCTATATGATGCATGCAATGCAATATTTTCTTCTTCTTTTTCTTTTTTTCATTCTTTTCTCTTTCTCTTCTTTTTTTCTTTATTTTTTTCTCTTTTTTTCTTTTCAAAACTACTTTTAAAACCCTATTCACTGAAAGGTTATTCTCGAATTTCTTCACTCCATATCTTTGCAGCATGATCCTCAATCTTCTCTTCATTTATTGAATCTCTATCTCGCATTGACTACCGCTTCTTTCTTGTGCGAGTAAATCCTTTTCTTCTTCATATTTAGGGTCTCTACTCATTTTCATAAACCCATATTCTAGTCCCTATACTACTTTATATAGGGACTTTCATCATCTCATTGTCCCCATTTAGTCTTGGGTTCGACTATTTTTCTCGTTTTTGACTCGACGCTCAGAGTCTCCATCTATCTCATCACTGGGGTAAGCAAAATGTCTTCACTCCCTAAACTCAATCTTATTCTTCTTATAGTATCTCGACGGTAACCAACTCTCGATCCTTATGCTTTAATTCTCATTATAAAGTAATAAAAAAATACAATTCTTTTGAAAAGACGACAGTCGTTTTGAAACTAAAACTTGGAGAGAATGCCAAACATTTTGAAAACTAATGTTTGGAAGAAAAACTAGAAATATCTTAAAAATCAAAATTTGAAGAAAAAATGCCAGACATTTTTTTAAACTAATGTTTGGAGAAAATGATAAATCAAAATTTGGAGAAAAATGTCAAACATTTTTTAAAAAACTAATGTTTGGAACAAAATCAAAATCGAAGTAAATGCCAAACACTTTTGAAAGCTAATGTTCGGCCCCTGAAATATCAAATGCAATAGTATATTTGTTTCAAATTGACAAAGATCAATCCGAATGAAGCGTATATTTAGAATATCTTGACTATTGTGACGATATATGCACATGTGTAGCCTCTTCCAATCTATTAGGCTTCTGAGAAGAAAGATTCCTATACCTAAATTCTAACCCATTTCAGGTGGTTCTCTTAATCTCACTAACTCGCCATGCCTCATCCTTCCCTCATTTTGGTGTCGACCAGGCACTTGAAGTTTGACGTTCCTTGAAGAAAAGTTAACCCTTATAGACGGAATATAATCTGAAGACAAACTCATCCAACTTAGACATCCATGTATGATCATAATGGTCTTTGTAGGCTCGTATTGTAGGCCATACCTAAATTCTAACCTATTTCAGGTGGCTCTCTTAATCTCATTAACTCACCATGCCTCATCCTTCCCTCATTTGGGTGTCGATCAGGCACTTGAAGTTTGGCGTTCCTTGAAGAAAAGTTAACCCTTATAGGCAGAATGTAATCTGAAGACAGACTCATCCAACTTAGACATCCATGTATGATCATAATGGTCTTTGTAAGCTCATATTGTAGGCCAAAGGTCACGGCTAAGTGAAACCACATTTCTGAATTTGTTTGACCTAAATATACTCATATAAAACATTTTTTCATTCTTTTGGATCGCTCTAGACTGCCAACTTTTGGGTTTTCACCCTAGAGTTCATTTTCTTCTTCTGTAACTTTGGACCATCTTGCATCTTGGTTGGATACTTGACGATTGATCCTTCAAGTCTCTTCAAAATTGAGATTCCTTTGAATATAGAAAATCTCTGAGGGATACGCTCTCATGAAATGTCTTTTTTTATTATTTTTTTGGATCACTTTAGACTGCCCATTTTTGGGTTCAATTGGATGTACATGTGCATAAAAGTCTCTAGTTCTTCCTCAAATTAAAATTTTATTCTTGCATTGCTTGATATGGGTGTGATCGTATAAAATATTCTTTTTTTTCTTCTTCTTATTTTTTTCCTTCTTCTTTTTTCCTCTTTTTTTAGACCACCCCTTTTGAGTTTTCACCCTAGAATTTGTATCTTTAAACTAGACTGCATCCTAACTAGTATTGATGCATGTTTCCACTTGAAATTAATCAATTATCCACGTCTCTTCTAAATTGAATGGAGAATTTCACATGTGTATCTCTTGCTTTCTCTTTATTGCATTGTTCAACTTAGTGCTCTTATTCTTGATGACTTCAGCTTTGATGTTGGAAACTTTCTACTTTGCTTGGCTGGCTTTTTGAACATAAATTTTCCTTCAATCATTTTTGATGATTCTTCGATCTTTGTATCCAATGTATGTGGTCTCAATTCTTCCTCCTCGAAAAATGAAAGAATGTCATTCGTCGTCTTATTCATAGACATCTAGAGAAAGTCTTCAGGGGTAGAAGTTTAGGGTTAACACTCGATTCAATGATTTTAAATGACAAATTCCTGAGAGGAGAATTCACTAAATAGGATCTACACATTACCTGAACACTCATTTTGTTCCCCCGTTGACCTAAATAGATTATCAGAGGCTTGCATTTGCAATATCATCACAACATTCAATTCCTTCTAAACAAAAGCAGCTTGAAATTGATCTTTTGATTTGAATCAAAGGTACTATTGCAATTGAGATTTAAGGTCCTAATAAAAATTATATGTACACATGCATGTCCTTTTCACAAATATATGTATGAAAGAACAAAAACTACCTCATAAAAATAAATGAAATGCTTAAAGAATCAAAGAATGCAAAAATATTTTCTAAATAAAAAAATTAAATTTTCATTATGACAAAAATAATTACACTCTGACATTTGATTTTAAAAAATCTATAGCTTAGCTCATAGATTTCTTTTGCATTTTTCCCAAATGCACAGGGATCAACAGTTTTGAGTTACCTTTATCGATAGTCGTTTGCTCCAGGCTAGCTGTACCATTCCCCTGGGTACAATCAATTTATACCAATCATGACATTGGATTTTTCCAAAGGATTTATTTTCCTTTGACCATTCGTAAAAATGGATTTTCGATGGATATTTTAATTATCCATTGTCTTAAACTTTACCATGTTTAAGCACGTTATGCCAACATTTCGGTTGGACTTGCCAAAACGCCAACATTTTCATTACGACAAAAATAACTTACAAGTGCTTTTACAAAATATTCCTACTCTTTTCGGGTTTAAATCGTATGACTATTCTATGCAATATTCTAAAAAGGAAATCAAACTAACATTTTTACAAAAAAAGTGAGAAGCCCAAGCATAGGGACTTTCGAGTCATTGTCAGGGCATCAACTCATTTTGGCCTTCTAGGTGCGGTGTAAGCTTGCCCCAATTCTTTTGTTCTCCAATGTTCGATCAATTGGTGTTAAAATTTCCTTGTTAATCAACCTCTTGATCGTAAGGGTCTATACTTCTTGGTAGAATGCCCTGGTGCCCCTCTTTCTCGAGTTTATCTTCTAGCTGCTCGAGTCTTGATCTCTGATTTTGTTCAATTCTTTCATCCATAATAAAACTTCAACTGATTCTCTGATTACTCCGTCGAACCAAAAATCTTATCATTTAATTGATCAATGCCTGAAATGTGTCATAAATGAATAAAAGACTAGAAGGGCGAACAATATGTATAAAATGCAATGAATGCAAATAAGGTGTTGATTTGCAAACAGTCCTTAGAAAGGCACCCGTTTAACGGAGAATATGTCTGATTACAAGGAGTTGAAATAACGAATTACAGATAACGGTTATCTTCTTATCTTGACTTCGTGAAGCAAGGTTCACACTCCATGTCTTAATGTCGCTTTCGGATTGAGGGGCGATCTCATCGTTCTCTTCTACTACTCAAAAGGTTTGTGGCAGTGTAATCTACGTACCCCGGAGCTTTTGGGAAGATCACTAACCTGTGCAGGCAGAATGCGGACAAGTCTTTTCTTCAGGAGCAGATCTTGACGATCTAGTTTGAAGGGGCCCATTTAAATTTTTTGAAATTTTGGAGGCTTAAATTAAAATTCCCAAAGGTGTTGAAGGCTTTAACTTAAAAATTTTATAAAATGTAAGAGTTAAACTAAAATTTTCGAGGGGGCGAAACTTATCAAGACTCCCATTTTTAAAAATATAAAAAGAGATTTGATTGAAATTATTTAAAACTTCTAAAATATAATAATAATTTTAAAAATTTTGGAAGGGTCAAATTAAAATTTCTAATTTTTAAAGGGGTTAAATGTGAAATTCTCAAATTTTGGGGGGTCGTTGTCTCCACTAGCTTCAATGAGGATCCGCCTCTCCATCCAAAATATGTCGTTTCTACCAATAACACGTGTCTCACTGTCGAACTGTCTTATTTCTTCATTTGTCTTCATTCGGCCCAACCCAATATTGTAGCATTATCGTTCTTGGTATCATAGACTTCTCTCTCATCTCATACGCCCTTTAAATTGGACTGTTCTATGAATCAACACCTATGCATGGTATGACATGAAAAAATGAATGTGGAAAAAAAGGAAATAAAAAAATAAAAAAACATAAAACAAGTCAGTACAGTGTGATAATTAGATAAGTAAATTAAAATAAATAAATTTAATATAAAAATATAAAGTAAATAAACTAAAGTAATTAACAGTGCACATATGGTAAATAAAATCATGTAAATATCAAATAAGACCTAAAAGGGTTATCGCTAAACGAATAGAGTATCTGTATGGCTCTAAAAGGTGAGCTCTACAGTTCACTATATGGAGTTAGTTTCTAAAGTAAAGGGTACCCGAACTATTGTTAGGATATCGATTCGGGGGGATACAACACAAATACCATACGGGGGTGTGAACACCACGAAATATAAGGATCGAATTCCAAAAGCGAATTACAACACTATACAGAGGTGAAGTAATCACTCCCACTTAATACGGACGAAGCCTGATGACAAATATAGCAAACACCGTGTATATAAAAGTGGTAAACAAATAAGGTTAGGGATTAAAATTTAAATTTAATCGAATTTAAATTTTTCTTAATAATTGCAATATGAACCCGACTAAGGCTTGACTCTCTATTTTGTAAAAACAAAAAAATTGTCCCCAACGGAGTCGCCATGCTATAGCGACTAAAAAATCCGAGTTTATTTGAAAAGCTCGTTTTTAATTAAAAAAGTGGCATTATGAGGGAATTCTTGAAAAGCTCGTATTTTGGAATAAAAATTGAGAGTTGCCACTGGTCACATGGATAAGATAGACCGAACACCGAGAAAAGCAAACCAAAGATTTAAAAAGAGTTCGGGAGTCGGTTACGTGTGGGGAAGGATTAGCACCCCCACAACGCCCAAAATTGGTACATAAGGGCTTGTATCGTAAATGCAAAGAAAATCTAAAATTTAGTTTAATTTAAAATTTAATCCTTAAAAAAGTACGCATGCATGATAAAAATAAAATGCATCGGTATTCACGGTACCTAAGAAGATGACACCTAGAAACTGAGATAACACTCTCAGTAGGATACCAGAACAATAAAACCTAAAGTATATGTGACAAATATATGTATGATCAATTAATATGCATAAACGAAAGCATAAGAAAAAATATGGAATTCTAATGGGAAAAGTATATAATATTTTATTTATGTAAATAATTCATACAAATTAAAATACACATGTAAACATAATCAATATATTTACCTTATATCTAAACTAAAAATAGATACAATGATAAAGATCAAAGTTTATCCTACTAGAAGCTCGAATGAAGAATTTCGACCGACCCACTAAGATATTCAATCATCTAAACATGATCCAAAAGCTAACCCGAGCGATCCTCAGAAGAACTTCCAATTGAATGATTAATTAAATCATTCGGAGAATAAAAATTCCCCTGCAAGAGCACTGCTCTCAAGCCTTCAAGGGATACTGCCCCAGCTTGCTTTTTCCCTCTCATGGCTGCCCCCCACCCCGCCTTTTATAGGCAAATGCAAAGGGGTGGGGTGACGTGGACGCCGTATGTACACTCTTTTTCTCTTTTTTTAATTTGTTTTTTTTCATTATAATAATAAAATAATAATACTATATTCTAACAAAAATAAGTGATTATATTCCCATTCTTTTCCTTAGACAAGAAATGTAATTGTTGTATTCCAATTACCATCGGCGGACCCATGAATTTAAGAATGGGTTTTAAATTAACTTTTTTCCGTAAATGAATATATAAATTTTTATTTTCCCCTCTACACTCTAAATTAATTTTCTTAAGAAGAAATTTAACACTAAAAAAATCTTAAAATGGGGTACAATTGCCTCCATCGTGGCCATGTAGGTCCACCGCTGCCAATTACACTCAATTTAATAAGAATACAATTAGGGTTCAGCAAAATTCGACTCGACTTTAAAAATTGAAATTTTTGACTCGACTCGAAATTACATAAACTCGACTCAACTTGAAAAATTTCAAATAAAGTTTGAGTTGTAAAATAGAAATTTGAATAACTAAAAAATTATAGTAATTAGTAGATTGATTTTTAAGTTCGAGTCGAGTCCCTTAATTTTTCTGATATATATATATATATATATATATATATATATATATATATATATATCAATATAAAAAATGAAAAAAATATGTCACATGAAAAATATGATGAAATATATATATGCATATCTTATATGATTAGAGAAAGTCTTTAAATTAAAATCAAGCTATACTATAACATTATTAATAATTACAATTAAATTTATATAGGAACTCGAAAATTCGACTCGACTCGAATTTCATAAACTCGACTAGAATTCGAAAAAAATTCAAATAAAGTTTGAGTTGTAAAATATAATGTGTCAACTCGAATAACTTAAAATTTTTTAACTCTACTCGATCAATCACTTACCCCTAATTTCAATGATTGCTCAAACATGTTACACCATAGCCCTCGAATTTTAACACGTCATTGTTTTCAAATCACAACACCCTCAATTTTTAACACATCATTAGTTTCAAATCACAACTTTTTTCAGCATTTGGTGTAATTTTATAGTTGTAGTATATGTTATTTTTTTGGATAAAAATTCTCTATTCTTTTTAATGCCCTTTATATTACTAAAAAATATTTAAAAAATTAAATTTTAAATTTTAACTTTAAATTTTAAATCATAAATCTTAAACCTTACACCCTAAAAATACACTCTATCACAAATTCTTTAAACACTAATCATAAACCTTATTCTTAAACTGCAAACACTAAACTCTAAACCTAATTTTTTAATGTGAGGTATAAATAGGGGCACCGAAAAGGGTAGAAAATTTCTATCCATTTTTCTTAGTCTTTAATAATACGTACACACATTACAAACAAACTGCTAAAAGTCGAACCTTCTAAAAATAACATCACATTTCCACCTAAAATCAAGGGTCAAATTACAATTATTTTATTAAATAAAAATATTGCATTTTCAAAATAAATATTAAAATTTTCGCTCTACAAAATAAAATAACATAAAATAACTTTTTTAGAGAGAGGGAGAAATTGTGGACGAAAGAAGTTAAATGTTTAAAACATTGGTGTAATCGAATTGGAGGGTCGAGCTTTGAAAATGAGGGTTTGCCGTGTGCGGTTGTTCATACTAAACTTCATATTTCCACCATTTATTTTTGAAAAGAAACAAACTAAACCAAGTCAGTCCCTTTAACCAGTGACGGAACCGTGTGTGGTGTGGGAGAGGCTTTGACTTCTTAAAATTTTGGGTCCAATTGTTTTTAGGTTTTAAAACTAAAAATTAAGCCTCGACTTTTCTTTTATTTTTTAGTCTATATATTTGGATAAAATTCACAAATGGTCAATAAATTAATTTAAAAATATTATTTTAGTCATTAAATTTTTAAAAGTTACAAAATATTTTCTCCGTCCCACATAGAATGTTCTTTTGTGTTTTGAAATTGTCTCACTGAAAAAATCAACAACTTTTACAAGGCGCATTTCCCTTTCTACCATTTCTTTAGTTTTCCAACAAAATAAAATTCAACTTTTCAAGGATAAAATTGTCGTTTTAATTATTTTACATCACATCTCTTATACAAACTTTTTTTCTTCATAAAACTGCGTGAAAAATGAACAATAGACATATTAAGTAGAGCGGAGGGAGTAAACATTAAACTTTAAATTTTGTTACAAAATAGACACAAAATCTTTAGATATTGTTAACAACCTAACAACGGGCTGACTCATGAACGAAGCCACCCTTCTTGAGGAACCCTCCCCTTCCCCCACTAAAAAATTATACAAGAAAATACAATAAAAATATACATATTTTTCAATTCTTTTAAACTTTGCCCTCTTCATTTTTATAATTAATTATACTTTGCCCCTAATTTAAATTCTTGGCTTGTCCCTGGACTGACTAGACAATTAAAGTATTATATTAGTTGTTACAGGATGATCATTGAACTATTGAACTGTTACATAATGATAAATTCACTATTTAATTATTACAATATGGCCATTGAACCATTTAATTGTTCTAAAATAGAAAGCTATTACATGTTATACTATAATTTTTTACCATTAATTTCAAGAGGCTTTGTTTTCAGAAACGCTTTAAAAGAAGGAATGAAAAGTTTTAAATTTTTAGAATCTTTTCTTGGAAAAAATGCTTTAATCTTTTAATTTAAAAGATTTGTAGAAACAAAAAGCTATTGGTTCCTTTATTTGAAATATTTTTTGAAACAAAAAAATCTCTTTCATTATTTTATTTAAACATTTATATAAAAAAATCTCTTGAAATCATCTGCAAAAAAAAATTGTATTATAACTTGTAATAACCAACCATTTTGTAACAATTAAATAGATCAATGAATATTTTGTAACAATTAAAAAGTGAATTTTCATTTTACAACAATTAAATGGTTTAAAACCTTTCTGTAGTATTTACAAAGCTTTGTGACCACTAATATATTATTTTAATTGTCTAGCCACTATGTCGTTAGGTTGTTAACGACATCTAACAGTTCGGTGTTCATTTTGTAACAAAATAAAAGTGTAATGTCTATTTTGTAATTTTTGAAAGTTTAATGACCAAAAGGATCATTTTGTGACAATTTAGTGACCATTTGTGAACTACACCCAAAATATTTTTGGGTAAACTACACCCATGACCACCCAACTACAAGTCTGGTCCTATTTTGACTACCAATCTTTCAATTTTGTCAATCATACCAGTCAACTGTTTAAATGGTATCAATTAAGCCACTTGCCGTTAAAGTCTAGCAGAGAAGGTGACATGACAATTAAAAATTTGTATAATTATACATTTGGTCCTAATTGTTGGAGTAAATTTAATAACTAATTTAAGAGATTAATTTTATTAAATTAAATTACTACAAAATTGATATAATATATAAATAACATGGACCAAATGTGTAATTATACATAAATTTAACTGCTATGTCACATTCTCAGTTAGATTTTAACGGCAAGTGGCTTAATTGATACCATTTAAATAATTGAGTGGTTTGATTGAAAAAAATATCAAATTGGTGGTCAAAATAGGATCAAACCTAAAATTTAATGGTCATGGATGTAGTGTACCCAATATTTTTTAGTTCCTAATAATTTAAAATTAGATAAATTAAGCTTGACTTCCATTTTTTGTTTAAATAAATTCAACATATAAAATTTAAATTGATAATTTAATCATTACACCTTAACTTTCATTTTATTAGGTTTAACTGTGAAATATGTGTCTAAACTATACTCTTTTTTTTTCCAGATTAGTGCTTTTCGACCCAAGTAGGTGCATAACGTTTCATTCTGTAATTATTTTAAGGTTTTTCCGTCAACGACCATTAAAAGAAATTTGCCACCCAATTTAAAAAATGTTAAGGTTTTTCGACCCAAGTTGCAAGCCCAGTTTCTCGTTCGTCCATCCTTCGTTTGTTGTTCGTCGTTCGATTGAGGATTTCACATCAACGTTTATGGTTTGTTATGAATTTAGGGTTAGGGTTTGGGGTTTTTTAGAGAGAATTAAAGATTTTCGAGTTTTTTATAAAATAAAAGGTTTTTAATAAAAATTAAAGAAAATATCAAAAATAGGACATGTGCCACGTTTTAATTGGATAACGAAAAAATTTGAACATATGTCACGGAAAAATCTAAACATGGTTACGGAATGAAACGTTAAGCACTTACTTGGGCTGAAAAATACTTTATACACTTATTTGGAAAAAAAATGTATAATTTAGACACTTATTTGACGGTTAAGTTTGGGAAAATGTATAATTTGAACACCAATCTCAAAAAAATATAGTTTATACACTAAACTTAGACTTTTATTTTTTAATACTTTTTATGTTTTTTAATTTTAAAACCAGTTGAATAATATCTTAACGTTTCAATTTTTAATTGATAATTTAATCATTAAACCTTAACTTTCATTTTATTACTATTTAAAATAGTACGGCCTCTACCTTCTAACACCATGTAGGAATGTAAGGGGCATTGCCAAACTCCATTATTCCGTCCCGAGTTCAAACAATTTTCGCATGCCAAAAGCATGGCTGTTCTTGTTTCTTAGTGCTCCAAGTAACCGACACTGTTAAATTCAATAACAAAAAAGCACATGGGTGAATTGACGAATAATGTCATCTATACGATATGTATTTGATGAACTATTAATCTCCACATAATTGGTGGTCCGAATTTTTTAACTTATCTTATGTTAATCTTATATAAGCCGTCTTCAGATTTTATATATATTGTAAGATGATTACTGACGATAAGACATTTTATTAAAATTATACTATCTGACTTAGGCTTCATTTGTCGATGTTTTTCAAATTGGTATTAGAACGTCGAACGAAAAAGTAATAACAAACATGCTAAGGTTTGACTTTAAACGTGCATTGCCTACTTGACCTTACGTTTCAAACGGCCGTTTGCCTACAACTAAAAATTTGATTTTTGCCCAAACATTTATTACCGCCCAACAGACGTTTACTATTAGGGGTGATAACGAGTCGAGCTTGAAATTTTAGACTAGAGCTCGGCTCAGAAATAATATTATTGGGCTCGGCTCAAAGCTCGTCAGGCTCGGCTCGAGCTTGGCTCGAAATGAACAATTTTGTTATAGTTTTTTTTAATAAAAGATGAGGCATCGTTAAAAGCCCATTTCATAACTAACACTGAAATAAAATTCAATGTCAAAAAAGGGGGAAAGAGAACCCAAAAATTAGATTAATTCAATTAATCAAGAAATATTCTTACAATACAAACACATAATTAAAGAAAATACAAAATCAAACAACAACCAACTAAGGAAAATGCCCAATTTATTTTAGTTAATTTGCTTTTAGTAGATTTGTTCTAATTTATTTTATTGCTTTTCTTTTGCTAAATAGATAACTTTAGTGCATATATATACTATAATTATTCTGAACCTGTTCACGACCTTTTCGAGCCGATCTTGAGTCGGCTCGGCTTAGCTTGTTAAGGTCTCGAGTCGAGCCCAACCTGAGTCCGATTCGAACTTACTCAAACTGAGCTTTGACCGAGTTTTGATCCGAGCCCGAATAGCTCGCGAGCCGATTAGACTCATTATCACCCCTATTTACCACTCAATAGCAAACGGAACCCTGGTTTAAATCTCAGGTTATATTTATTTGGAGGTGTATTTGACTTATAAAGGGCTAATGGTTAGGCATCATGCATTAAATGTGTGAAATCTTAGAAGCACCACACGAATATTCATTCTATCTTAGTTAGTCACGGAATCATAATGAATCTTAATTCGTAAGGAATTTGTAACGTCTTTATTTGTGCCAAAAATCTTGGAGAAATTGGCATGTTTCATTAACAGAATTTTAAGTTAAAATTATAAATTTAAGTCGCACTTAAAGCATTGTCCAAGTTAAATTCGTTCAGTTAGATCTTTAGAGGATTGTATATAAAATTGTAAGGATGAGTTTAGAACTGGAGGCATACAGTTGAATACTATTAACACCGTACATTATTAAATGCTATTAATTTTTTATGGATTTTTAAATGAATATTAAAAATCTTAAAGACTCCACATGCAATTAATTACATTTTAAAGCAAAATTAGAAGAAATTATTTCATGAACCATTCTGGTCACCTTATCCATGATCCTATCTAATTAAATAAAAATAACATCATATTTATTTTTTCACATAATATTTTCTTATAAATTAAAATTTACAAATCAGCATCGTCTTCCTTATAGCTCATATATTAATTGAATAAAATATTTAAAATAAAAAAAATACTCCAAAAACTTAATCCAAGAATCAATAGAGACAAAAATAAAATAATTTATTTTAATCTATTAAAAACCCTCATATTAATATATTCATTTGAACTGCAAACAAATTAATTTTGTAACCCTGGGGACTAAAACCACCACGAACGTCGTCGCTGCTCCAAACTACACCGCCCCTAACATCATCACCACTATCAACTTTTCATCTTTCTCCGTTTGGTTTCTTCAATCACGTATCACAAATTAATTTTTTAAACCCTTGTGACTAAAACCACCACGAACGCCACTGCTGCTCCCAACTGCACCGCCCCTAACATATCATCGCTATCAACTTTTCATCCTTCTCCGTTTGGTTTCTTCAATCACATATCACAAATTGATTTTTGGCTTAACGGTGTAAGAAGTTTTTGAACTTTAAAACAAAAATATAAATTAAGCTCCATAGTTTTTTTGCACTCAATTAAGCCTTTAAACTAAGAAATGCAATCAATTAAGCCTTTTGATCAATTTAGACCATTAAATTTGAACGATCTTTTAGATCAGATAGTGCAGTGTGTCGTATCACAGTGTTTTCACTTGACATTTTCAAAAAAATTTTATTTTATATAAAAATTTCATTAAAAGTTATAAAAATTGTAAAAGACTTATAAAATTTATAAAAAAAATATTTTTTGGAAAAATTTGTAATTGCAACATTATAGAACTGTAGTGTATCATGTGCTAATAATATCTAAAGAAAAAAACTGTCAAGATTTAATGGTCAAAATTGATCAAAAGGCTTAATTGATTCAATTTTTGTTCAATGGCTTAATTGATTCAATCATTTTAATTTAAGGACTTAATTGAGTGCAAAAAATATTCAGGGGCTTAACTAAATTTTATTCCAAAATTTTATTTTTTTTACACCCTTAAGCCTTAATTTTTTAAACCCTTGTGACTAAAACCACCACACATCATTCCAGTTGGGACAATTGTTTGGTTTTACATTTTCAACTTATTTTTTATAGTTTGATGCCAATATCTTTCTTCTGTTGAATGATTAAAGATTGACTAACATAATGTTACAAGGTTGTGCCACACAAGGACAGTTCCGACCGTGAACTGAAAGTTTTCAGTGTGCTTTTGGGGTTAAAAATACTTTTGGCAAAAGCACTTTTGGATGCATAAGGAATACTAAACAGTTAACTTTTGGAAAAAAATCTACGTTTGAAAAGTGTTTTTAACCCAAACGCAAAAATTAAAATTTTTAGCTTTTGCAGTTGAAAAAGTATTTTTGAGAGGCAAATTATTATTTTAACCTTCATTTGCTATTGTGTTTATTTAAAATTTATAAATTTATAATTTTTTATGAATACATAATTGTATAATTAATAAATTATTTTTTAGTTTAATATTATATATTCATTCATGTCAAGTTTTTAAATAAAATATTTTAAATTTATTATATTTTTATAAAATACATACAATTATTAGAAAAATATATATTTATAATAAAAATATTTTTATATTTTATGATAATTTAAGCTGGTATATTTATATATTATAACATTAAAGAATTTGAATATCAATTATATATATATATATATAACTTACAATATCATGTTTAAAATAGTCATTTATCTTCTTAAAAACACTTTTTGACAGCAATACTAAACACTTAAATCTCAAACTCAAAAATTTAGAAGCACTAAAGCACTTCTCAAAAGTACTTTTCAAAAGTAATGCTAAACTGGTCTCAAGGAATTAAAAATTTAATTTAATCACATTCGAATGTGTTAATTCTAGAGTTTTTAACAAATTAAATTAATTATTTTATATTTTTCTCTTCTAATTCTTGGGTTAAGCTTTTGGAGTGGTTTTTTATTTTAAAGATTTTACAAAGTAATGTGATATATAATACCTACAAGGCTACAACAAACTCATACAATTTAATTTGTGTCTATCGTCAATTTATACTCAATCAATAAAAGTAAGGACAAAATGAATGTATTTGTTAAATTGATTGAATAAAATTAATATAAAGAATCACTAATTCGTAAAAGTCATATTTTTAATTTTACTCTCAAATAATTTAACCTTTGTCTCAAAGCTCAAAATTAGAAAAGGAAAAAGTAAACATAAATTCAATAAGTATTTTATTATTCTATCTCCATCTGTATTGTTACACTTGCAAGAGAAAATACAAAAAGTCATTAACTCTTGAAATCTTGTAGAAAAAATTTTAAATAATAATTGAATATATTTCTATATAGTAAATAAATGTATAATTTTAAAAGTAAAAAATTGCATACCTTCAACATTGAGAGGTTTGTGAGTCTTTCACTTTGAAAATTAAAAATTTTGTTTGATAAAGAAAATACGTCAAAAATAAAAACAAAATTCACATATCCAAAGAATTTTTACTTTTTTAGTGAGCTATACTCTTTTCCGTAATTGATTATTATTTTTACGCTTTTATGTAAGGCTATAGAAGAAATGAATTCAAATAAATTGTCTATAGACTTCTAAGAAAGAATTAGTTACTACTTATGGATATCTTTAGTTAATTTTTTAATAATAATTTATATGTTGTGGGCTCAAATAAAATTTTAGAGTGAATATAATCAATAAAATAGATAACTAATGAGAAAAAATTCAAATTCTGTGATATACACGTGCTTACTCTGGACATAAGGTGTATCTGCCATTGGATATTATTTTTCCATTGATACCCTCATGGATATAAAAAACATACTTTCAAACCTATTTTGGTCACTAAAAATTTAAAACGTTCAAACTCATTAAAGTTTAAACATTGAACGTTTTTGATCAGTCATCTGATATTTTTTTGACGATATTCATTTATTGGCGAGCGGAGAAACTTTTTCAAGACACAGACAGTAGAAAATTTCATCAACACAAGAGAAGAAATATATTAAAAACGAGCTTCACCTGACGGTGGAGGAGAGAGATCGGTCAGAGATAAATCAAAAGATTTTTGCCCAATTCGTGAATTTCATGACACTTTCTGACAAAATAAAGGTTGAATTTGAAGCCAAGGGGCCGAGACAAGTGATTGGTAAAATTTAAGACCGAACGACCACCATCTATAACTGTCAACGGTAAATGATGGACGACATCTGCGTCATAATATCGCTAAAAATTAACGAAAACGATAAAAATATTCAATGCTTAAACTTCAGTAAATAAACTAAGTTTTAAGAATAAAACTTAGGAAAATTCTACAGCGCTCGACGAGCACCGATGAGCACCACTAACGACGAGCACCGATGAGTACTATTAGTTTAATTTATAAAGATTTAAAATTTAAAGGACTCAACGTATAATTATAAATTATTTAACAATCAAAAGGTAAATTAATTAAAATATATTATCTTATTTTTAATTTTTTTTTAAATATAGATCAAAATAACTATCTACTCCTAAATTACAAAACTTTAATTTTTGTTCATTTAAAATTTAAGACTCCTCTGTCTTATTGCCGCTGCTGCCAACTGCCGTTGCCGTCGTTGCCTCCTGCTGCAGCTGCCTCCTACCGAACATCTTTTGATTTTCTTCACACCTTTGATAACTGAGAATGGCAAACGAACCTAGAATTCTCTCCGTGCTTGTCGGTTTTCGCTTCTTTTCGAAAACTCGGCACCGAATATTAAACAGTTCCGGAAACAACTGCAGAACGTAGCTTATGACCATGGCTAGCCTCTGATATACTATTGATTGTTAAACTAAGCAAAAATATTAAGGAAAACCAAGTCATTTTCATATTTCAAATCCCTCCTTTTCTTTGCTCTGATCTAATGCCCTGAACTTGGATCAACTTTTATAGTGTAGCCTGTCAACCTTCTTTATATCATTCACGCAAAAACCAGAGAACTGTAAAGTGTAGACTATCAAATGGAACGTGTGATTTGGAAATGGAGGTTCCAAGGTAGTAAACCTTTGATGGTTGGGAATTATGGTTTCATTTACGGAATTGGTTCCTTTGAATTCGATGTTATAAGTTTAACAACATGGGATAGTTGGAGTGGTTCCTGCTTTGATCACGAGCTGCTTACGGCAGCCATAGATGAGGAATGCGAGGAATTGTTCAATATACATAAGTTTGAAATTCTTTTCAATTTTAGCGTAAAAGCATTTGAAACAACGGCAGGTCAGCGGCGGCTTGAATTTCAAATAAACAAAAATTGAGATTTTGTAATTTAAGGGTAAATAGGTATTTTAATTTATATTTAAAAGAAAATTAAAAATAAAATAATATATTTTAATTAATTAATTTTTTAATTTTTAAATAATTTATAATTATACAATAAGTTCTTTAAGTTTTTATTCTTTTTCAAATTAAATTAATAGTACTTATCAGTACTCATCGTTAATGATGCTCATTAATACTCATCGAACGTAACAGACTCATTTTAAAACTTAATGATAATTTATACAGTTTACTCGTATCTTTAATACGGAACTAAAAATTAAATCGGAGGAATTTGGAAGTGTTACGGAAACCAAGGGAACGCGGCGGCCACAAATTCAAGCGGGAAGCGTATCGAAATGAAAGACAAAAGCTGGGAGAGAGACAAAAGGGGTAGATGGTGTTGTCGATTGTAAGCCATAAAATGCTCCGTCAGCCACACTAACTGAATACACTCAAATGTACATTAACGAAAAATATAAAAATACGAAACGTTAAAACAATATAAATATGAATTTAATAAAAAGAATATCCAATCTTTTTAATATTTTTATATAAATTATAAAAAATTATAAAATATAAATAATATTAACATTATTATATTGTAATAAAACATATAAATATAAGTATATTAATTATCCAACCATCCAACTTTAAATTTAACTTTTTTTAAAGGAAAAAGAAGGAGAAGATTCCAGTGTAATATTTATCTAGTTTTGTCCATTTATTACCAATCAGCATGTCTGGAATTTTCTTCAGCCAAATGCCTAAATCCTGATCCTTTAGCGGTAAAATAACCCGAGGTAAACATAAATGATGTAACTGTAAAAAGGTAACTCCAGAATTTTTTTACTGACAAATTTTAATATATAAGTTGTACAAATTTACACAAATATTTTAATTTTAGAGATTAAGAGTTTAGTTTGGGATTAGATTTTAGGGATTTGGATTATAGGCTTTAGAATTTAAGGTTTAGGTATTTTTTTATCAAAATAAATATTTAATATTTATATTGTTATCATTTTAAGTGTCTAATGTTTTATTCCGTTAATATTTTAAGTTCGACCCATTTAAAAATTTGACACCCAATTGCTCGACACCTGACCTTGATTTTATTTTACTTTTTATGTTTTAAATTCTTAAAATACAAATTTTTAATAAAAAACTCAAAATTCACAAAAACATCTCAAAATTTCTCAAAGCGTCACCAAACAGCATGTCACCGCCATTGCAATGAAATTTCCTTTTATTGACAACATCGTTCATCGCTTGTTTGTCCGTCGGTAGTTATTTACCGCTCGATTGTAAGCTTTCGACATTCAATTGGTACATTGAACGTTAATTTTTGACGACAAAAAAGTAAAATAATCTATAGTAAGAATCTGTTGACAGAAGATTGAGTAGTGGCGATAATTGTTGAATTTAAAGATTTGTGAGTTTAAGTTAGGTTTTTGGGAAAAAAATTTCAATTTTTTTTAAAGCGTCGTCAAGCGGCACGTCGCCGCCATCGCAATAAAGTCTCCTTTTATTGATGATGTCGTTCATCGTTTGTTTGTCTGTTGATAGTTATTCACCGCTCGATTGAAAGCTTTTGACGTTTCAATCGGTACATTGTATGTTAATTTTTAACGACGAAAGAGTAAAATAATCGATAGTAAGAATATGACGACAAAAGGTTGACTAGTGGTGACAATAGTTGAATTTAGAGATTTGTGGGTTTAAGTTAGGTTTTTAGAGATATTTTTTTTAAAAATAGGTACTTTTAGAGTTATTTTAATTAAATTTTTTAAGATTTTTTAAATTAAGAGATATAAAAATTAAAACTCTGTCACTGTCACGAGTCACGTTTTAACTGGCTAGTAATTTTTAAAGACCATTGATGGTCAAACACTTAATATATTACAAAATGAGACATCAAACACATAATTTAACAATAATCACATAAAATAAAAACAAAAATGAATTTTGCACATTTTTAATTAAGCCTAAATATTAAGTATCACTTTTTGGTGTCATCAAGAGAAACATTATAATTGGTTATTATTTTAATATTAAATTTGTTTTTATGGTGTATTATTATTTAATTCATTAACTATACATAAAACACATACCATCTATAATTGTTTTTAATAATGGTAATAATTAGTGTCGGATGCACTCAGCTCCAGTAGAATGTATCCTTATTTTCTAAAACTTTTAGAAAAATAAATTTAATGTTATTTTTTTTGAAAAATTAACTTTGTTTAGTGTGTAAAAGAAAAAAAATCTATACCTATTTGAGAAAAAAACTTAAACCTTTTATTTTTAAATTTTTAAATCCACCGCTGCTAAACGGTAATAATATCCGAGTCACACTCGCTAGCGAGTAGCGACTTATTGTGTAAAAATATATATTTTATATACGTATTATGTGTATATTTTTACTATATTATACGAGTGTGAGTTCTTATATGGGCCTACAGTAATCCAGGGAAGACAACCCTCCACCGCTTATCACCAAATCCTTATCCTTAATCCCTCCTCTCACAACTCTGTCGTGTTCTTTCTCTCTGCACGACAATTCCCATATATTTTCATCTCCTTCACTCGTCCAATAGTTTCCTTTCCTCTTTTAATACCCTCCATTTCCCCCTCTTTTTCACTCTTTCAGCTTCAATTCTGGTGGTTCCTCAAAGGGTTCCCATCTCGAGAGAAATCTCTGCGCTTAACGCTCCACTTTTGAATTCATTCGAGGGATGGGTTTGGTTTCAGTTTTATTGGAGATTTTGAGGAAACCCACGATTGGGGATGTGTTGAGCGAGCTACTGGTTTTCGTAGCCCCTTTGTGGGCTGCTGTGGTTGTTGGGGTTTTAGTTGGCTGGGCTTGGAAGCCGAAATGGGCGAATTTAGGCAGAGAAATGGTCGTGGATTGTTCTCGTTCTAAGGATTCAACTGCTTCGTCTTCAGAGTCGGCTCCTACGCGTTTTGCTTCGCTTCCGAGCTTGAATTTGGTGAAGTTTCAGTTGCCCAGTTGTATCCCTTGGAGTTCAGATGATGGAGCTGAAAAGGATTCTTTCCCTTTGTCTCCTACTATTCATTCCAATTGCTGGTTTGCTACTTCATAATTTTCTGTTTAATAGGCTAAGAACTGGGATTGTAATTTGTATTTGAATTTGCCAACAGCTAATGTTTGTGTAATCATGCAGTTCTTCAGAGGGTGGGAAGGAAAATCTGGGTTTTCTGACAGATGAGGATTTAGGGTATTTGTTTAAATTAACTGAGGAAAAAGATGGAGGTCCTGCTTGGATTCATATGATGGATAAGTCGACTCCGACTATGGCTTATCAGGCTTGGCAAAGAGATCTTGAGGTATAGATATGTTCCTTTTTCTATGTTTAATTTATCAGAACCGGTAAAAAATGAAGCCGTGATTGTGCTAGTTGTTTTGGGATTCGCTTGGTGTGTTGAATTATATGCTTTTATTGTTTGTTAGATTGGTCCTACGCAGTACCGTAGTCGGACTGTTTTCGATGATGCCACTCCTGAGATGGTGAGGGATTTCTTTTGGGATGATGAGTTCCGTGCGAAAACGAAGTGGGATGAAATGCTTCTTAGTGCTGAAACTCTGGAGTCCTCTTCCACTGATGGGACTATGGTGGTCCGGTGGGTTCGCAAGGTTCGTACAAAGCTTTCTAGTTGTTTATTTTTTGTTGGTTTTCATTGTTTGTAATATTTTTTTATAACCTGTTATTTGGTTTGCAGTTTCCCTTCTTCTGTAGCGACAGAGAATACCTGATAGGTCGTCGGATTTGGGCATCTGGGCGGACATATTACTGTGTTACAAAGGTAAACATCCTATTCCATTCCCCGGTTCTCAGCTTTAGAATTCTGGAAGTTGACAAGTCTCTCCTACTTTTCCATATGTTATTATTCTGTTCTACTGCATTCATAGTGAGAAATAACTCGGTTGCAACCGACATTTGGATCAAATATTATTAGTTGGAACAATCTCTCTTTAAGCTTAGAAATTGTGATATTGTTTCCTAAGCTTTGAGTTAATCTGATAATTGCTTAGATTAATCGACTTTCATTTATGAACTTTATGGTTTATTTCACTCGAGTCTTATTGCCTAATAATAGGCCAATTGATGACTAAAAGTCTATAACACTTTGTGCCATGGCCGTATCATTTTGGCCAATTTGTTTTGTCTAGTCTTTGAAGTGCATTAGCTAACCTCTTAGCATGTTTTTCCCCTTTTCAGGGAGTACCATATCCTTCTGTTCCTAGAAAAAATAAACCTAGGCGCGTTGATTTGTACTTTTCAAGTTGGCGCATTCGTGCTGGTAATGGACCATTTGCCCCGACTTTTTGTTTGAATTTTTCCCCATTTTTTCCTGTATTGTTAAAAAGTTTTGAGGCTTGTATTTTCGGAGAACATCAGAGAATTGGTTTTGGTATTAACCATAAAGAGAACGAAGAATGTCTAATTCTTCCTTTGCTTGGATTTCCTAGGCATCTCGTGTTTGAGTTAATATAAACCTGTAAATAATTTGTACATGCTATGTTTCAAACAGTTGAATCAAGGAACGGGGACGGTCAGCTGAGTGCATGCGAGGTCTTACTTTTTCACCATGAAAATATGGGTATACCATGGGAAATTGCCAAGCTCGGAGTCAAGCTTGGCATGTGGGGAACTGTCAGAAGAATCGACCCTGGCTTACGTGAATATCAGAAGGAAAGAGCTTCTGGAGCACCCCTATCCCATTTTGCTTCCATGGCTCATATAAACACTGAAGTAACCACAGGCTACCTCAGATCCTTGGAAAGCCACGATAACGATTCATCAGAGCTCGAAACGCATAATTCATCGGAGAAACCTTCGGAGAAGAACAACATTCCCAAACTTGTAATTGTTGGTGGAGCCATCGCCGTCGCCTGTATTCTTGATCGAGGGCTCTTGACCAAAGCTGTTATATTCGGAGTAGCCCGAAGGTTCGCAAAGATAGGAAGAAGGTTATAATATTATATAGTTTTTTGTCCATCATCCCAAGGACACCCTACAACCAGCAAAAGCAGATTGCCATTGCAATGAAGTGAGATGTTGGCCCTGGATGGATCTTCTCACTTTCTTCCTTTTACAAGGATCGGAGTCCGAAGATTATATTATTTTTTCGTAATACTTGAGCCATATAGGAGACTTGGAATCCGGTAAAATAGAATCGAACAGATAGATGGATATAAAAAGGCCGTGTTTGAGGAACGATCTCGTGATCGAATATCGCGTTTCCTTTTATTGTTCAGTAGCTCAACTATTGCATTATATAAATGTTCCTTTTCTTTTCTCCTTGATTATGGTCTTCAAATGCTACATGAATGACTAGATTTTGTCATATAACCAGCCGGTGATGGTGGCTTTTAAAGGCTATAAACATACTATATTGACGAACGAGTATATAAAAGCATTTATCAAATTATTAAATAAAATATTTTAAACTGAATCATGACGGAATTTAGCTGTATTTAATTGAATTTAAGTGTGCTTGCTTGTAATATTATGTGTTTTACTTTTGTGTAATCAATAATGTAATAAGTATAATTAAAAAATTACTAATAAGTAGATTTTACTAAATAAGTATAATTGGTCATTTTTAAAATTTTATATTAGTTGGGACCATATGGATCGAGTCCGATTGAGTATGATCGACTTGATCTAAGTATTAGATTCCTCTATCGATATTGACACTCAATTTAAATTTTACGATGGAAATTTATTTTTGACCTGATTCGAGATAAATATAATATATATATTCGACCAAATAAAAAACTAGTTGTAAAAAATATGAAAGACGAACATTATAGTACTTATCTTTGAATATATCGAAGAGAATGAACCTAACGAGTGGTCCTAATAAAAAAAGATGATGATCATTTTAAGGCTCATATACAAGCAGTTTTGTCTGTAAAATGTATATTAGAAGTGTTCATAGTTAACCTAAATACTACAACGGTTAACCTGTAAGTTATGTTCTCAGTGCAATTAGATAATAATGTCTAAAGATAATGTGTTTTATTTACACTAAGAACAAAACTTACATGTTAACTATTATAGTATGTTGGTCAATCATAAATACCCTAATGTATATGTCTAATTAAAAGATTAAGAAAAAATATGAACATGTATTACCTATTACCTTGTAATTCCTTAAGACTATTAAAAAATTGACAATAATAACAATTAAAGAGTAGATTGAAAAATATAAAAAAGTGACATTATAACAATTATCTCTAAATATACGAAAGAAAATTACAATATCATCTTTCATCGGGTAGAATATTTCTTATTATAATTTTTAATTAATGTGTTTCTAGAATTAAAATTTTGTGATATCTAAACACTTTTTATTCTATACATCGAAATTCATTTATATATTCTATGAGAAAAATCTTGGAAAAAAAAATTTCCCATCACAATATTGGTCTCAAATTTCCAAAATCCGACATAAACAAAATATTACGGGTTACTTATTTAAATTAAATTAAAGCAGGCCCAAACAGGGTATTTAAATTAATATGCCCAACTGGTTAAGGGACTGTTATTTTTTTTCATAATTTGTCTACAATGATTCAGCCCAATAATTTGTTGATCCGCTATAATATAAAATTCATATATTTTTTATATTTTTTCTCCAGAAAAGCTGAACAAAAATAGTGAAGAATTAAAAAAGTCCAATTCTCTTATATATCTATACTTTAAACTATTTGTTTTCATTCGTTTTTTTTTTCCATAAATTATAACCTTACAATAAATTTTTATATTTTTAATACTTTATTTTTTTATTGTACTTGTTTAGAGTCCGTGGTCATCCTTTTAAACAAATAAAAATATATTATAATTAAAAAACAGTTAAAAGTGCAAACTATTTATAGTAAGATTAATTAAAGAATTATTAAAATAAACATTGTTTAATTATAATAAATAATTGACTATTCAAAGAGGCTTAGGTACACGTGGTCTGTTTCTAGTGGCTAAAGAGAGTTGGGGATACCCTCGACTCGACGTGGCACAAATGGCAAACACAAATTGTTTGAGATCTTTAATGGAGGGATCCAGGGCAAATTAGTATAAAAAGGCTAAGGGAAGATAAAATTTGCAGAGAGGAGAGTTGACGGAAAACCGAGAGGACTGGTGGTAGGGGTCCGGCAAAGTCTCGTCGGATTTCTTCCATTTGTCGTCGGAATTTCGGAAGCTCTCTCTCTCCCTCTAAAGTTTAAATCGCCGGAATTGAAAGGAATACCGGAAAAATGAAGGGATCTGGACCTTTTGTAGCGGCTTTGCTCGCTGCTTCCACCGCGGCTCTCTCGTCATCTTCCTCTGCCAGAATCCGTAATGATTCGTTTCCTCTTACCTCTTCCAATCAGGTACTATTCATTTTCATTAAAAGAAAAAAAAAAGGAGAAAATCTCATATTTTCAGTTTCTAGATCTGAATTTTTCTTCTCTTTTTTTCTTCCTGTTAGTTTCTATTGATTCAGGATCTATTAATCTTAGCTTTTATTTGTTAATTTTATTTGTTTTTTTATAAGCTGTGGATTAATTTTTAAAATAATCAACGAGTTCAATAGATCTGCAATGAATTTTTTTAGATCTTGAGATTGTATGTCGATTATGTAGGGGGCAATGAGTAATTTAACCGCGTCGGAAGGTGAGAAATTCGCGCCACGATTTGATGGGTTGAGATTCATAGAGACATTGATCACAGCTCACAGATAGGAAAAACGCCGTCCTTTTCTCTCCGTTTATTTAATTTTCATTTCTTTAATTTTTGAAGGTTTATTTTTGTAGCCCAAAGGCATTGGTTAACAAAATTTAATTTGTTTCCATCATGAATGAGATTTGGAATTCCGGAGTAGCGTTTTCCGGCTTGTTTATTAAGTCCTTTCGTTTTTTCTTCCGCTCTGATTATTTCAATTTCCGTTGATTGGCTTTGATGGTGAAATTTAGAACAATTTCTTTAAGTTTAGTTGACCTGAAAATAATCAATTAATCATTATGAGTGAAAAGGTTGATTGAATTGTGTCCATAAATCGAACGACAGCAAGCCTAAAATATCTGTTCTTCACAGCCAATTTCCAACCATTAATCTCACGTCACATGCCAAGTTCAATGTTGTTTCACCCAAATCTTTTCTAAATTAAAAAAACAAAACAAAACGTGTATTAAAGACGAATATTTGTTTAAATAGAACGTTGTAGTATACTCTTCCACAATAAATTTCTGGGTAAATTATATGATTCGTCTCTTTTATATTTAATAGATTGTTTAATTTTGGCCACTAGTTTTTTAAAAAGTTAGATTTTGACCATTTATATTACTAATTTAAAATATTTTGGTTAACGAGCCAATGGTTTTCTTTAATTTGCTGACGTGACCACTTAGTTAAAAGATTTTTTTTTAATTTGATTCATGAATTTTAAATAAAATAATTATTTAATTTTAAATTATTGATAAAATATTGCTTTAATTCATGAAATTTAGATAAAATTTAATTTAACCCCTAAACTTTTTAGTTAAATCATAAGTTGCTAACCCCACTCACCCTACAACCTGTTGTTGCTCACTATCCTCGATCGTTGTTAGTTGTTTTCATTCATCGTCGATAACTATTGAACCCCGCTCACCCGTTGCTTAATGTTTATTGTCGATCGTTGTCGGCAACGATCGCTGGACCCAAAATTTTCAATTCATTATTTTTTGACATTATGAATGTGAATTCGGTGTACATTTTCTAGAGGGTGTGCATCGCTATTGCTAACATCTCTTTACACTGTTGTGAACTGTAGTAATTCACTATTCAATAGTCTAAGTCTATCGAGTCAAATAGGGATGAAGTCGGGATTAGAGATTAAAAAGACAAATATAACTATTTGAAAAAGGAAGACAAATTTATAATTAATCCATTTTTATTCCTAAAGTTTATACCCACACAAACGTACCAAATAAGAGCAAGTCATCATGCTATTCATTCCAAAACAAATACGACAATCATGGCTGCATTTTTGTTAACGGGTGATGAAAATTATAAGTGAAACAAAGTTGATTGAATTGTGTCCTTAAATCGAATGGCAGCAAACCCTAAATATCTGTTCTTCACAGCAAATTTCCAACCACAGAACCACTCATCTCACTTCACTTCCCATGTTCAATGTCGTTTCACAAATCTTTCTAAATCAAAACAAATGTGTACTGAAAAACCAATATTTGTTGAAAAATTATATTTTGATACACAATTGTATAAAAAGTTGCACAACCATTTATATTTAACATATACAATCTAAAACTTAAATCCCTAGCCCTAATACTATAAAACCTAAACATTAAATCATAAACTCTAAATTCTAACCATATATCCCTAAACCCTAAATCACAAATTATATCTCTAAACTCTAAAATTAAAAGACTTATGCGTCAGAGTATTTTCCATATATATATTGCATTTATTAAATGATGTTCGCTTCCTAATTTTTTAATTATAAATTGTTAAGAAATATAAAAAAACATTATTTTTTAGTTCTAGGGTTGGTGAATAAATCTATCTGCATAGTTCTTTTAAGTATCGGTTAATATTAAATTTTAATCTCATACTCTAAATAATTCAACCCTCATCTCTTAAATAGAAATTATATATAAAATATAAAGACAAGTCTATAAATTAATGAAAAAAATCTCGCAAAAGTATGTACTCTTGTCACATGGTATTGCAGAGGTTAATTATGAGACAACCTTCCCAACTCAAATTATGAAAAAATCTCATGAAAATATATATTTTTGATCTTATTTAAGGAATATCTCATATTCTCAATTCCACTCTACTAAATGATTGTTGGTAAATCCATTGGTTGATACATTAAGTTAAAAAATGGATAAACTACATAAATCGTCCTCCGACTATACTGCAATTATTTTTTACGTTCTTTGACTATCAGAAATTACAATCTAGTCTCTTGACTAATCGGGACATATAAAACAATCTCATTCCGTTAAAAAATAGACGGATGTCTGACCTGGACGTTAACATGTTGACTGAGTTTTCTTCTTAGCTGCTAACCAAGCTTCTTTCTTTTCATTGTTCATGGCCATGGAACCTCAACCACTGCCCTAAAAGTTTCTAACCCGGCTCAATTCCGCCACGGCCAATAATCAAGTCGGGAAACATTTCAAACTCACTGAACGAAACTCTACTTCACAATCGAGTTACGTGCCGGCACAACCACGTTTCTCACTATGTCTTGCATCTTAACAGTCAATGCTTTCATCCTCACCGACTCCGGCGGCCCTTGCAGCGTTTCTAATTGCGTTCCTTTATGCTCCGACCCTTCCATTCCATTATCCAACTGTACCGTTTCTGATTGCACAATATTTTTTATTACTTGAATGAACTTCAGATTTCAGAGATTGTAAGTGAACTTGAGGGTACTGTTTTCTCACTTGATCCATCTAAGAAGCAAGTTGGTGATGAAATAATTAAATTACTTCAGCATAGGAGACAATTTGAAGACTGTAACGACAACAATGAGCTCGAGTCTTTTCACCAGGCTGATACGAGACTTGGTATAACTTCTTCAAGAGCAGCCCTAACTGAAAGAAAGGCTCTCAAGAATGTGATAGAAAGAGCTCGTGCCGAGGAAGACAAGAGGAAGGAATCTATTGTGGCTTATGTAACACCCCGATCTGGATCTAGATTCAAAATACTACATTCGGGTCACCCAAAATTCGATACAACAAGTTTTTATTTAAAATTATAAGTTTAGCAATTTTCAAAATGTTGAATCATCCATAAATTCATGTAATTAAATAAGCATGATAAATAAGTTTATAAAACATGAGCTCCAAGTTAAAAACACCGTATATCAAAATAACATTTCAATAGAGTTTACAGACTCAATAACTCATAAGGTCTTATGAATACATAAGCCCAAAACTAAATACTAACCTACAAACGAAAACAACGATTCCAAACATTGAGCTTACAAAGCTCAGTGGTACATTTCTACTCTACCATAATTCATGGTTATCATAAATAAGCATGCAAGATAAACAATGAGCATATATCATAATTAAATAAGCAAAACAGACATTCTCCCCCAAGGAGACAAACCTATTTAACCCGGAATCAGGCTAGCCATACCTGTACTCGGAATCATCCAAACATCGAGTACTTACCCTCGTTACATACCCGAAATCACCTAGGCATCAGGTATGAATGGGATCATCTATCCGGGATCACCTAGGCATTAGATAGGGAAAATAATGCATGCTCAGAATCACCTTGCCATCGAGTAGCGCGTGTCACTCAGAATCACCTAGAAATCAAGTGCGCGAAGAGAAAAAGAATATTACTGTAGTACAATTCATCAGGTATCCAGATTCCTTTATACAACATTCATAAGATAAGTAATACTCTCCGAGTATTGATACATCCCATCACGGGGTAAGGGCCCTTAGCCCCCACTATCATGCCTTTAGTGCATTATGGAAGATATTTAATCATTTCTACAATTCAAGTCTCATTATCGAATTATCATCGACTTATTAATCAACACCATCACCTTTAGAGAATACATATTTTATTCAAGAGCTTAATCATGTCTTAGCCATTAATCGATGAAATGTCTCTTCTATGTTCATTCGAAATATTTCTCAACATTTAGAACAATGCCCAACATTGTCCTTCATAAGGTATGAAAACCTTCCTAAAGGCATAAAAACCCTTTCCCAAAAGTATGGAAACTTTTCCTCAAGGTATGGAAACATTTTCCTAGAGGTTTGAAAACCTTTCTAAAAGTATGGAAACCTTTGCTCCAGAATTTAATTTTTCGTAGAAATTCATAAGGTATCAAAACATGTTCATATGTTTCAAAACTTTAATTCTAGAACCAATTTTAATCCCCAAAAATCACTCTAACATGCCCCAAATTATCCCCTACAAGGACCTAATGATTACCAAAAGTTACTAAGTCATATTGGAGCATCCAAGAATCATTTAATCATACTTTTAACACACACCATTACTTAAATCCTCAAATCATGTTTAGCAAATAAACACCCAACAAAACTATAAAATCAAGCAAGACAACTAATTTATGATCCTCAAGAATTAAAAGAGTCCGAGATGTGCTAAGATTTAGCAAAGATTCCTTGATTTAAGCTTCTAAGCAAAACCTCTCAACTTTCTCTCTTAACCCAAGCTTGAGGGAACCCCCAAAACACCTTTTTACCACAAAAATATACTTTTCAAGAAGTTTTTGAGGAGGTGAATAACATACTTGAATATTGAATCTTTGGTGGAAGAATTAATGTACAAAAATATATAATTTAGTGTTTAGGACGAGGGGTTTGGGTAGAAAGAAAATAAAAGTGCATGGGGGAAGAAAATGGAAAAATATCATCTTGCCCCTTTTCTCACATGAAATGACAAGGGGAATTAATTGGTGTTCATCTTTTTATTTGAAAAAGGGTAAAATTGCTACTTAAAACCTTATAGTTTCTCCCCTATTTACAAATTGGTCACTACTCAAGCTTATGTCGCTCAATTCTCACCCATAGGGCCAAGGGATTCGATTCTCCAAATAAATATGAGGATCCATGACCCGGGTCAACACCTAAACATTGAATCGGAAATTTGGGTTGTTATAGCTTATCTTTTACATCTCATGAGGAAATACTCCAAGTTATTTCGAAGTGAGGTTTCAGATGGTAATGACTCGTAGGGTTAAACACCTTGTTCTCCTACGGTTTAGGGTTCTCTTAAGGGTAGAGGGGCAGGTGGTAATGGACTGGCATTTGAGCGGCAGCTGTCGAGGCTCAGTTCTTTTAATTTCAAGGCAAATATTAAGAGATCGGGTCATATGCCTCTTCCCCTGAAGAATTATGATGTCCAATTTCATTGCAGTTTATGCATAATCCAGTCATAGTTGCTTATGGACAAACATGTGAAAGGATCTACATTGAGAAATGGTTTAGTAATGGGCATGACACCTGCCCAAAGACTCAACGGAAGCTGCAACACCTCTTTAATTCCTAATTACAATATTAAGGGTCTAGTCGCAAGTTGATGTGAACAGAATGGAGTTCCTATTCCCAATAGTCCCCCAGAATCTCTTGATTTCAACTACAGGAGATTGGCCTTGTCCGGTACAGTTGGATAATGGAATGGTAGGATCAGAGCATAAAGGAACACAATCAGAAACGCTGCAAGGGCCGCCGAAGTCGATGAGATTGAAGCAACGGCGGCTAAGATGCAAGCCATGGTGAGAAATGTGGTTGTGTCGGCACATAACTCGGTTGTGAAAGTAGAGTTCCGTTTAGTGAGTTTGAAACGTTTTCCGACTCGACTATTGGCCACGGAGGAGTTGAGTCGGATTTATAACTTTTGAGGCGGTGGTTGAGGTTCCATGGCCATTGAAAATGAAAAGAAAGAAGCTTTGTGAGCAGGTAAGAAGAAAACCCTCCTATTACCAAAACTTGGTGGCTACTGCTATGCCCAAAATTTCCTTCAAAATCAATAATATAATTGGAACTACTACTTTCCCCTCCCGAATTTCGCCGTCCTTTAGGCGGGAGTTTATCTCATAGTGGTGCCTTAGGAACCGGTGGTCGGCTTGCTCTGCCAAGTACTGTCCGCAGCATAACATTGTATCCAGAAAAGCAATAGTATTGCAGAATCCTTCTGTCAACTAGGTAATTAAGAGACGGAATGACTATGCGATGACTTTTCTGTCTCCATCTCGGTTTCACTTCTTACTCTCTTATAGAACAATAGATAAGCAGCTGAAGTCTTGATGTCGGATTCGTTGACGGGAGAAACATGACTATCATCAAAATGATACCACATGTTTTCTTCAACCAACTGCGTAAGTGGAAAAATAAAGAGACTCTTTCGATATCATTCAAATTATAACTCGTATAAAAGCCAATCCTAAGTACCATTAAATCATCCATGATATAGAGACAGTCGCTCTGCATAAGAATTATCCACAGGAGATAACTTTACCTTAGCATATGCAGTGTAGTGGCCACCACCTAGTCCTCCATAATGGTTGCTGATGGCATATAGCTCATATATATAAGGCTGTCCGTCTTTGTTCAACACATATTTACTCAAATCATGATTGTGAATAGGGAAATTCACAAAAGTGTCAATCTTGTTCTTTAGGTATCGGCCATAAGTGAAGCGTTTCAAGTGAAAAACAATAATCTCCGGTAGCTTCCACAAGTCTAGCTTCTTTATAGCTTGCCTATGTTCCTTGCAACGAGGACAATACCTGCATTCATCATTTTGGTCACACCAGCAAGGCATCAATATTGTTTACGAGGAGACAATCCACAACTTGATTATATCAAATCCATTTAAACATGTTTAAAGCACTTACCACATGTCATCAGGCACGAGTGGTTCTTCCACCAAGAAAGCATCCAAACATGAAGATAGAGAGATGGCTTCTTGCCGGGTCTTTTTAGCAGCAAGCCCTGCTTTATGAACTTCAGGGAGGTCTTTCAAGTAGCTGGCATCATATAACTTCTGTTCTTTGTCAGTCCAATCCAGCACAACCCTTAAGATTTTCCCAAAGGTTTTCCCAGATTCAAAGAGGGTATCCTTCTTAAGAGGCTTGAAGGTCATTACCCTGTCATCTGTCAAAAGGAGCCGCAGTGACAAGTCCGTGCTCAATGTACCCTCAAATTCTGCATTTTCAACCGAGTGAGCATCAGAACCGCTGCATGGTTCATTGAGACCATCTGAGAGGAAGTCATTCTCTTTGCAATATGAGACTTAGCAGAAGAATACTTTCTCCCGAAAGGTGACAATACTTTAGAAACAGCGGTTTCAATATCAGCTCCACTTATTTGGTCTCCTTCCAAATAAGTAATCAGTGGAGTTCCGAAAAGCTCCTTTCCACTTTTAAGATAATCTGGTGTGGATCTGGAAAGCCCGATATTTTAGTTCAAAATCCTAAATAAAAGAAGAAGAAAACAGCTTATTTATTCAATAAGCTCATCTCTACCCCCCAGCTTAGTAAATGAACTGCATGACACGATAATAATAACAAGACAACGGCAATGATAGATGAAACTACGGATCCCTAGGTTCCCAACATACCAAAATGCCTACAGATGGTAAATCAAATTAAAACAACATAATTTGCTTGAAAGAATCCAATAGCAAGAGAGAAGCAAACTTACTTTTCCTGCCATCGATGAAAAATTACTAGCTTCGTTTTCTCCATCCCGTTTTTCTGATATCGGAAGGCCACAATATGTTCGTCGTCCTTTATTGAACCCAATGGCTCCAAGGGAACCTCCAAATATCGGTAAATCTTGTTTTCATAGACCTGAGATAGAATATTGAATACATCAGAAAATCAAGGTAACTTATAACTGAAACGGCTAAAAATGAAATTACGAATCAAATCAAGAAATGTTTACCTCCGCAAGCAGAAGGTTCTCATCAGTCTTCAAGCAACAAGCACTACGCAAAGCTAGAAGTAGATCTTTGTAGAAACCATTTTTCAGCACAGAGACAGTATATGGCATTAAGAGACCACTTCCATCACCATAAAACACTGACACTGTCATTGTCCTAGTTATAGTGGAAGGTAGTGGCAATTACAGATACATGAAGGGGTCAAAAGTAATTGAAATTTTGCTGCAAACTGGGCAAACCAGGGTCGACTTATATTGGCCCTGAGAAGCAAGAGCATTATAAAAAATATTCCAATTGTTAGTAGCATGGGAGAAAACCGTCTTACATTTCCAATGCTCAGAAACTTGAAGCAGTGTATACTGATAAGGAAGTACTGCAAAAGCCCTAGGCACCCATAGACTGAAATGCCCAAATCTTAAAGAATGTAAACAAAAGCCAATCCTAATAATGCGCAAAAAATTGAATCAGTTGTCAATCTGCTTATAAAGAGGCACTGACAACAAATCTTATATGAGTAATTGTATTTGCCAGGTAATAAAACCCTGATGGGACTCTTAACTTTCTGACATAACTTTAAGATTGACCACAATATGCAGCACTAAATCAAAACATGCAGATCAATAAGAAAATTTCTCACTTGACAAACATCCACAATATCCGAGTCATTTCGGGCCTTGTGATTTTCCCAAGACTCGGCTGCAACTTCCTCATCAGGACGACCGTCAGCATCCTTCATTTCAATATAAGGTTTCTGTTTGACACGATTCAAGTCTTCATGCAGCCCATCCAGTAAGAAAGCCAAAAGTTCCTTAAGAAAAGATACTCCATCGTTTAGAGAAAATGCATAAATCTCATCAAGATAGTAGATGTACCCCTTAAAAGTGATAACTATTATACCATTTGAACAACATTTGAAGCCATTCCTAAGTTGCTTTAGAAGTATAATGCAAAAGGTTTGTACCAAGCCTTTAGAATAAAAAATCATGTCAAACTAAAGCTTAGGATGCATTAAACATGCATTACACTACTGTAAAAGTATGAAGGCTAAAATATCTCTTGTCCTGCATGTTGTACCATCGCCAGAAATTTAACATACAACATTTTGCTAAACAATAATACAATCATTGACTAACAGGCCTTCCCAGAGGGTACTTTGAAAGTACCAAAATCATAATTGTAAGTCAACTAAGCATCCATTTTTTTATTTTTCAAAAATATTTAACATCCATCACTTCCTCTTGAACTAAATATTGTTGCGGTAAATATAATCTAATAACATAATGTCCACTGGTTTATACAAGTTACCAGTTGCTGATGTTGCAGAAGTTCATATATTAAAAAAGAAAATGGAACTTACTTGAGAATCATGCTGGTTATAACCACTAAACTGTGGTGCAAAATCGAGCAAGTTTTCCCTTAAATACTCGTGGAGCAATTGCTGTTTGCCCTGAGGACCATAATTTTCGTAATAACTCACCAAAAGCAAGTGCCAGCTCCCCCTGCACAGGTACAATTTAGGTTAGAGATAGTCAAGTGCTCAAAAAAAGGTGCCAAAATTGTCTAAATGGATAATTCACAGTAAACTACAAAAACAAAATGGTTGATAGCACCACGGCTTACATGCATTCCCAAGGGATTTTGCCTGTTGATCTCATCACTGTAATCTTTCAAGAAATACTCAACAAGAGGCGGTGTGTGCACTAAACATTGAAGAGCGCTATTCATAAAACAAGTATTTCCTAGGTTCTGCAACCCAGTCAAACCCCTTGTCTCTCCTTTCCTAACAGAGTTATGGGCATCAAAACTATCACCTATATCTGTTAATCCTGAGCCTTTGGAGCTTCCTGGATACAGATTTGATTTGTAACCAGAGGAGTGACCACATTAGACAAGGCTGGCCCTCCGGCAATTGTAAAGGATGATCTTGAAGGTTCCATGGAAACCAAAGCTAGTTCATTTCCTGTAGAATCCATCCCAAATCTTGAAGACTGATGTCCATCAACTTGCTCCAAAAGAATCTGAAGATTCATCAAACATGCAGATAAATCAAAATCAAATAGAACCGGAAATGGTGAAGAGAAAACAAAAAGGTACTCACATCTTGATCCATCAGCAAGTTTGATTCCTCTAGGCTTTTGTTTGAAGCAAACAACTGTGCGTGCTTTCTCTTGTTAAAGTAACCCCAGATGCGAACCTAGCAATGTTATGGAACCAAAACACGTAATTGGAGTTGACTTAAAGCATACAAAACTTCTTCTATACGAATTATATTTAAGTATACATGTCTAAATGGAAAAAAAAAACAGATATTCTCACCTTATCCTGCTCTACTCCCCTCAGCGCACAGACCCTCTGGAAAAGCTCAGATACTGAAGCCTGAACATGTAATCCAACCAAAAGAACAGAAGTAAGGGAAAAGGAAAGTTAGAACTTAGAACCAGCATGGTCTACAACAAAAATGAAAAATTTAAGGACATAAAAAAACTTGAAAGCTAAACTCAGAAGCCAAAAGGAAATGCCAAATCACTTTAGAAATTGGATGCAATTGGAATGATTTCCAGTTTCATCATAGATTTCAAAACTTAAAATGAACACACGTCAATACTTATCCTTGAAGCCTGATTTAGCTAATTTTTTGTCACTGTTACTTTCCATTTATCTGAACAAGATAACACAAAGAATGGACAATCCCTCGACTTGGGTAGATAAAAAATTATACCTTTCGGCTTAACCATATAACTGACTGGCTTTCATCCCTGGAATCTATCAAGTTAAGACAGTGGGTAAACCTCCACATCAAAACTTCTGCGATAAACACCCTGCAAAACCATCTTTCTCGGCAATGCTTGCCCGCCTTTATACCTAAAATGATATTACAAGGCAAATGAAAAACAGAAACAAAAGTTACCTGCTATCTTACTGTACAACAGGAGGTCATAAAACCAAGTTGCTTATGCTAATTGCTTTAAGCAGGAAGGAAATATCAATAAATCTTCCGATCAAAAAATGCGTCTGCATATAATTTTTAATAATCTGTTTTATTAACATAAACTATTAAATCACAATTAACATTGAATAAATACCAAATGGCTTACACCCTTTTAGAGAACTACATCAATAGATCTTCAAGTTGTTTAATAACTCCGCAAACCATCTAAGGGACCAAAGCATATGCAATATACACTCTATTTATCAATGCCATAATAGTCAGAGGTGAAGCATTACCATTCATGAAGCTTTTCCCAAACTATTTGAGGCACCAAAACATAATCCTGCCTTTCCATCAACATTCTGCGGAGCTGTATCTCATCTTCCTTGCAGTCGCCATCACTCCCGTTTTGAACAATATCAGTTTTATCAATAGGGCCAGGCATTTCTGCCACCATCGAAGAAGCCACATTCGAATGTCGAGAATCAGAATACTGATTCAAATTTCTATCAGCATCTGTTCCAACATACCTCTCCCAGTTTCGGAACCACCTGCATAGAAAAAAAACCTAAGTGATTTAAGCCTAATTTTAATTGAATATTGCAGAATTTAAATATTCCAAAACAAAACAAAATTTCCTCATAGATTTTCCAACGAACAGCAAGAAAAGAAAAGAAAAATGAAATAATTTTAAAACGGACCTGTTGGAAATAACGAAATACAAGTTGCCTTCCTTCAAATTACGCTCGGATTCGTTTTTCAATTCAGTAACGATCCTCTTTTGTTCCTCGGGCGTGCACGGCAAACAACTTACCCCGTCCTCCATCATGAATCCAGAATCCTGAATCGTCATGATCGATGAAATTTTCCGTTCCTCAAAATTCAGACGGATTTGGATCGTAAATGGAGCAGATAATCGACTGTTGTGGCCAATGAGAGAATGTAGGGGAAATCGGAAGGGACGTTTACAACGTTCATTGGGAATATTCGACTGAACCCTAAGCAAACAGATCGGGTGAAAAGGGACGACTGGAAGAAAGAAAGAGGAACTCAAATTAAATTAAAATTACCCGTCTTAAAAAAAAACCCCAACAAACTTGTCTTGTCCTCACCATTTTATAGCCGCCCCCGCCTAATAATTCTCCTACACAATTTGTTGCCTCATAAAATAATTTGTATTTTCCAAGTATTTTATATTTTATTCATTCCCCGGAAAATATGTATATTACTCAATCATGCAGATTTGTTGTTTAAAAAATTAAATCTAATTTCGAACCTGTAAACTAAACTAATAAAATTTAAATTAATTTTTTAACCCTAAAATAAAAGAATTTGTGTTAGACTAGACAACATGTGTATCGAATAATTTTCGTAATAATATTAGAGTAATTTTTCTATACATGTGTTGCGATAACAATATTATACAAGCCTACATATTTATTATTTAAAAAATAATATCTAATCTCTAATCTATAAAATCTAAATCCTGCAAACTAAATCTTGAACTTTAATCTAAATCTATAGCCTTTAAAATAGATAAGGTTGTGTGTATTGAAGAGTTTCCATAAAAAATAAGGGTCAAAATGATCAAATTGGTTAAATTAGGGGGAAAGAAATGTGATTCTACCTTTCAAAGTAGACGTTATATTTACTTATTACATGGATTCCACATCCACATGTAGTGCATAAAATACATATACTGTTTGAGAATCATATTGTCCTTGCGAGGTTAGGTTGGAATTTATTTATTAAAATGACTCGTTCGACTCATAATTTTGATTATAAAAAAGTTTTTTTTCAGGCTCCGACTTGATTTCAATTTAAACAATAAAAATATTTTTTTCAATCTAAATTTAAGAGATAATTCGTAAATGTTACATAAAATTTAATAACGTGTAACTTGATACATGAATTTAAATTCTGTGTAATTTTATATACCGAATTTTAAATTGATTCAATTTTTACAAATCACTAGTATCATCATTCACACGTCATTATTATATTTACATATTTCATAGGCGAAGTCACGTTAGGGGCTGGTAGGGGCCTGACCCATACAACCTACTCATACGGCCCGTTTTATTTTTAGTTTAACATCTTGAAGAATTTTAAATTATAATTTATTTTATTTGTGATATTCAAAAAATAAAAATATTTTATTTTACTTGTTCAAATATCATAGCATGGTTCTTGTTTTAGTGGTAAAGTGTGTAAAGAAATTTAAGTTTGTTTTATTTAAAGTCAGTAGATTGAATCCTATGCATTTCATTTTTTAATTTTTATTTTAGGTCCTTTTATCTTTCAATTCTTAGCTTCGCCCCTGCATATTTTACAAACAAACAATTATATTTATCAAATATGAAAATAAATGGGTGAATGATATCCTCTTTCCCTAACTTAAGTATTTTTTTCAATATTTTTGTATTATCTTCCTCTTATCCTTTGATTTTTGTTTAGCCGGCGGTGACACCAATTTTAATATTGGTTGTCGACCGTCAGTGTTTTATTATTTATCTTGTTTTTTCATATTATGTATATCGTTTCCCTTTATTCTTGAGTTTTATTTTTCAATTTTGGATAAAAAATTTTGTCATTGTAACTCGTTTTCTTATGCTCTTGTGACACGTTTTTTCTCTGCTCTCGTGACATGTTCATTATGAAATTTGATACATTTTTGGCATACTTATGCGATCATTTTGGTTCTCACACAAAGACCCCACGACATTTATTTTATGATTAGTTTGTCTGTAGTTTTATATAGTTAAATATAAATTTTCTTCATTCATAACATTAAAATTTAAATTTTTAATCTTATTTAAAGTTCTTAACGTCTCTCGACATAAATCCTTATTTTTCCTTTCGGAAACATATACAAATGGATCCATTAAGAACCAATCTGAGCTGCCAGGGGTCCTGGACCTTGTCTAAACCATCATTTTTGACCCATTATAAATGATTAAAGATTGTTATAATGGGCTTAAACTATAATCTAATTGTCCATTGTTATACTATTTAGACCTGGTCTATTTATGTTTTAACCATGATGGGGAAGCCCAGTTCAACAACCCCAAACATCTCTTTCACTGTGAGAGTAATCTCAGTTGTGATGGTATTTATATATACAGTTTTGATAAATTAATTATCAAAATAACATTCATTTTCAATTATTTATCGAAATAATACATTGTATGAAACTCTGGAATGCATGAATGACAAGACGCGTTTTTGCCTATGTGACACGACTGAAGGTAAAGGCGCGACTGATCTTTCTTATTTTTTTAATAAAATCGGATAAGATTATAATGTTGAAGACCAAAAAGAAAAAATAATGAAGAAAACACTTGTTAACACAAACATGGTCAGGCGACAATGTCAATGTGTGTGTATGAACTTTATTTTCAATCACTCAATAAATATATGTTTAAAAGATTTTGGTTATATTTATTGAGTAATTGAAGACAAGTGAAATGTCATATTAATTTTTAAATATTTAAATATAGTTTTTTAAACAAACACGAATTGCATGTGTTTATTGAGCTAATTTATTTTAGAATTTGTTATATTTTTGATAAAAAGAAACCCATTTTCAATGCTTCAACTTAGTTCAAACTATAGTTTATTTTTTAGCACGTTTTGGTGTCTCCCACTATCCTCACCCACTTCCTAAATTTCTGCCATTTTCCATTAAACCTGCATCGACAAAACTTTGGTTTTCTTAGTGGGTTTGCACCCTGAATTATTTACATACAAATGAAGGTGGCAACAATGCCGAAATCTTTGATGCATTACTGTTGTTTTCTTCAGCCAAGATAATGTTTTAAAAGAGAGTAACAAAGAAATATATTTGAATGGACTGTTGTTGTTCCATTGACCATGGCTTTTTTGCTTCCCTGCTCCATTTCTAATTTATATGCCAAATCTTTATCTAAAGTCCTTTGAGCTTACATGGTTACTTTCATCTTTTTAAAGTTTTCATATTATGTAATATGTTTAATCAAAATAAAATTATAAAATTTTATTGATGACAAAAATTAAGTTGTAATAGTTTGTGACAGTTCATTCCTTTTGATTTGGACAAAGAAAGACAGACAATGGTGACAGTTATACAGGGAATGTTCAAAGAAAAAGTGGTTAGTAATAAGACATTGAACAATAGTTTTGAGTTGCAAAAGTCTTCTCTCCGCTCGCTCTTTGAGTGTATTTATATGACATTGACTTATGACTGGTCTTAAATTTGGTAGATGAAGATGGGTTGCCAGTAAATTTGACTGTGAGATAATAGAGTCAACTGTTAAGCTTAACGGGATGTAATAGTGATGGGTTTTACTCTCGACAGTGTTCACATTAAAGAACTTTTCAGAGGCTTTGAGCCTATCTACGCATAGGTATGTAGGACGGAAGAACTCTTGGCGGAAGATTTAAGGTTGAAAGTACAACAATTTTATATCGAAGACTTGGGATAAAAAAGATCGAATTATGTTAGACGTATATTTGTGAATGACACTCGTATTCGAATACATATAACATAAAAGCATGCAGAATGGTACATTGTCCATGCCCCATGTTACTACACCAAATACTCAAAAGAAATGTTCTTTCCCTATAAGAATAATTGGGCCAAACTCTCACAAATAGGCACCTGATGTTGGCTGGTAATAAGCATGCACCGTTGAAAGTGCTATTGCCATCGCTTGGGTTCATGAGGAATCTCTAAAGAAAAATCCCCACCACCGACGACATGTTGTCTTTCCCCTTTCTTTAAAACTCCACCATTCTTACCATTACAATGTTCTTTTCCTTTGTGTCTTTTTAGGTATGGGGAACTGCCTGTTCGGGGGATTCGGAGAAGAAGCCGATGGACCGATCAAAGTCGTAACATCGAACGGTGGAATCATGGAGTTTTCGGCTCCAATATCGGCACAACACATCGTGGATGAATTCCCGGGACATGCTATTTTCCGAAGCAATGATTTGTTATGGAAACCATTCTTCCACCATGAAGAACTCCTCCCTGGAGAATCATACTATTTACTTCCACTCAACAGCAAAGGATGCAGTCCCGGTAACAAGATTGTTCGAGAAGGACACGTCCGGTCTGAGTCCGACAGCGGACCGTTGTCGGTCATTGCTCCATACAGATTGTCATGTGACGTCCAAGGGACTTTAAAGAGATCCCATACTGATATTTTCTCCAGGTACAACAGCAATAACAACGACAACCGTGGATTTTGGAAAGTGAAGCTAGTGATCAGCCCCGAACAGCTGTTGGACATATTGTCGCAAGAAGCTCGAACTCAAGAACTGATTGAGAATGTTAGAACTGTGGCCAAATGCGGAAGTGGGGCCTCAACTGCTGTTGGATTCTCGGGTCAGTGGAGCCTGTCGAGCAGTAGGAATACTTCCTCAAGCAAAGATGGCTTGTTCTTGGAACTGAAATACTTCCTCAAGCAGTAGGAATACTATGATATTTGGTTATTTGTTTTTGATAAGGGTTGTATTTGCTTTTTTTTTTTCTTTCTTTCTTTCTCTTCTGTTTAATGTTTAAATTTTTGTACATGTAAATCCTTCATATATCAATATATAAAATTACACGCTTTGAAATCAATCATTTGATCAAATTATCAAGCTGCGATAATAGTAGAAGTCGAAGTTTACCGATTAAACCCCAAACAATTTCGACAATATATTTCTAACATGTTCATGGTTCGAGTTGAGTTTAATCCAATTACTCTTTTCTTCATTTCTTCGTTCATATGTTACACCCCAAACAATTTTAACAATACCATTTTTTACGTGTTCATGGTACAAAGTCAGGTTTAATCCGATTAAATCGATTATCAATTTGTGTTTAAGTTAAGATGGTTTTATTGATCAATTTGAACATGCTCGTTGAACCAACTTAATATATATATATATATATTTATTTATAATATATGTCAAATAATCCAATTAGCTGATTAATCGATAAAACCATTCGATGTTAAGTTGCTTAGCTTGTTATTGGTCGGTTAAATATAAGAGTAAACTACACCGGATATCATTGAACTTTAAGTTTAGTATTGATTATCATTATATCACTAAAGTAAAAATCGATGCTATTTTAGCATTGAACTTTTATTTAGGCTACAATTATACCATTAAAATCCCTCCAAGTCATCGCACGTGGACCGTTAAGATCTGCCCGCGTAATCATTTTAATGATCTTATGGTATAATTGAAGTTTAAACTAAAGTTTAATACTAAAATAATATCAATTTTTACTTCAGTGATATAATTGACATTAAACTTAAAATATAATTGTATCTAATGTAATTTAACCTAAATATAATAACCAACTAAATCAATCGGCTTAACTCTTCACTCTTTACTTTACTAGAAAGAGCGTATTGTAGGAAAAATATTTGGTTAAACAGAATAAATGTTGAAAAGGAGATTTGCTTGAGGCGTGCACTAGACACTGTTTTAAGGATATTTCGCAGTGAAGCGTATCCTCCAAGATTCAACAAGCACTTCTGCCGAAGCAAGCAACAGAAAAGAAAAAAGAACCAATGAATACTCAGCTTCAAAACATGTTTCAAATGGGAGAGGGGAAAAGAAAGTAAGAAGATTCTACTTTTGGGATGATTTTTGAAGGCATATGTGCATGGTATTTATAGTACCATGCATGTCCAAAAGGGCATCTAAAAATAACCATTCGACAAGGGCAAATCAGTTAAAAATAAAATGAACGGTTAAGAATACATATATCTTCATTTAAAATTAATCAAAAAATGATTAAAAATGATTACACTTTCATTTTAGAATGAATGGTTAAAAATTAGTTTTTAAATAATAATAATAATAATAAAATAATAAAAATATATCGAGCCTCTAGTTCATGCATATGAGGAAATCAACCAATTTCAACTGAATTAGACTGCTTGGCCAAACCTTGTGTGCGTGCAACCACCATCATATTTTTCTCTTACAAGTCCAATACCAAATCTTTCTATTTAAACTCAAAACAAATAATATAAAAGAGAGATGTGAGATTCTTTTGAAAAATACTTAGTAAACTTATATTTTTACAACAATCCCCCACATATTCATTATGGTATCTTTTTGGACTATGAACCAGAACTTAGAAAATGAGACATAACCTACTTAGTAATTGGTGAAACACGTTTCTATGAACCAATAACTCATTATTGTAGGATAATATTCTCATTAATCACATTATATCTATTCTTGCTTTTTATCGCGGTTGTGCGCTAATAGCCCATGCATGTGCCTGGATTTTCATAAGTGCTCTAGAGACTTTGCCATAAATCTCATAAAAACGGCCCCACTTCACACTTATATAGGTCAAGTCATCAAGTGTATTCTGCAGGTCAATACACCACCTATAAAGGCTATAGACTTGATTAAGAGTTTTATTCACCCTCACCATCTTTGTAGTTTTTTAGCATTATTTACATCATAGGAAGAGACAAAAAAAATATAGTGTTTTCTCCACAAGATCAATCAATGACTTTTTATTACCCATATGATTCTTCTTTATGTGATCGCCAATCACAAAGGTTGGGTTACCATTATTGTTGATTTCTTATATTGGTACAAGTCCCTTTCCCTTCGATGTTTCACATACTAATTTAATCCCCAGAGGTTTAGTTGAATGATTTGGCCAAAATCATTTTTAACTTCACATAAGCAATTGATATCATTTCATCTTTTTGCAGCTGCTTTATTACCTCATATCATTAGACAAATATGTCTACTTTAACCATTGAAAGTTTTTACTATGTCTATTGCTACTGGACAATCACAATACAAGGGCACTGAATCTATTAGTTTTGTGCCTAATGAAATACAAGCTAAGAGATTTTTTTCAACCACTCAACTTCAATGTATATGCTAAGATAATTTCCTACCATTTAGCTTTATTATACAAGCTAAGAATTTTTTCTACTACTTAGCTTCATTATACAGGCTAAGAAATTTTTTCTACCACTTAGCTTAAATTTTAGCCAACTCTAGAGCAATAAATTCAAACTTCATAGTAAATTTCTTATAAATGTCTGTTTGGCTAATTTCAAGATATTGTTTTACCTTCAAGGGTGAATACATAACCATTAGTAGATCTAGTCTCACATAAATAAGATATTTAATTATCATCACTGTATCATTCTAATACAGTGGGTAATCCGCGAATACAGTGAGTAATCTGCTAATAAGATGTTTAATTATCATCATTGTATCCTTCTAATACATCAGGTAACCCACTAAGTAAAATACCATAACTCATGATATCCTTTTGACAACAACTCAACAATAATGATTTGGGTTGTGTGTATATTAGCTCAATTAAAAAATAACATGTGTCATCTTAGGTCTAGTAAAAATTCATCAAATGCATTAAAATTTTAATAATTTTGTGCATACTTGGATTGAGAAACATGATTACATGTATATTTTCTCATTTGAATATTAGCATCATAATGAATATTTACAGATTTGGTATCAATGTATCCAAACTTCTTAAAAAATTATCATTATGTTCTTATGATAGCATTTTGCTACTACACTTCCTTATGATTTAAATACTCAATATGACATTTGCTTCATTCATTTCTTTCATATCGAATTTGAAGCAAGACACCTCTCAGTCTTATATAATAATTACTAAAACATGCATGTAATCAATACATAAATAAATAATCACATAAATATCGTTAATCAACTTGGTATAAACAAAAAAAACATGCTATCAACACATAAATAACCACTCATGTTTTTACTTTATTACTGGATTAAATTTCTCATTCTACAATTTTAGAAGTTTGTTTCAAGACATATAATGATTTGAAAATTTTACAATCTTTAATTTCACGACATGATTTAAGCATTATTTCGGTTGTTCATTATATACTTTTAAATAATCAAAAACATGATTTTAACATCCATTTAGCTAATAAAAATTGTGTGTTGAAACTAGAACAAAAAAATATCAATGAAAAACTTTGTGTAATTAGAGTAAAAATATCAAAACAGTCTATATTATTTTAAGTAAAACGCTTTGCAATATATATTTATAAAATCAACACTCTTAAAATTTTCTTGTAAAGAATTTGTTTGCAACCGATGAGTTTTGTTGTATGAAATAAAAAACTAATTTACAAATGTTATAAATAAGAGTTACATTCAACAATAGCCATTTTTTCTTAAAAGAAAAGAATCGTAACAAGAAATTGTTCTAGAAATTTGAATCATTTTCAGCATAAAAATAAAACTTCCAATGAGATTTACAGTTCTAAGTCGTTTAAATATTCTCAAATCATTATGTTTACAATTAAGTTTTAATCAGTTTGAATCATAGATGAATTAGAAGAAACAATCGTGTAATTTTATGATACACCAATTTGTAAGAGGAGATAGATCACAAATTATGATTTCTTTTCCATTATAGTTGTCGACTTTGCTAACGCTTGCCGAAAGATAAACTATTTAGTGTAAAATGCAAGAGAATATTGCCAAAGGTGAGTCTTATGCCTGCAAGTATACACGGTTAACAAGTAATACAATAGTAAGTTGAGTATCGAATCCACAAGGATTAACCAAGAACTTATTTTCTCAATGTTTACTTGTTTGAAAGAATTAAAAGTGTTTGAAATGTTTTGGGTTTTAGATTAAAAAGATGGCAAAAATAGTATAGTGAAAATGAAAGCAGCCTGGCAACGAAGTGTTCAATTGAATGATGAGCATTGACAAGGGATGCCTAGATTTTACGCTACTTATGCCAGCCCTTAATAATGTCCTTCCTTGGTTTATTGTCGAGCACATTAAAAATAATATTGCCTCTGTCGATGGCAATACCCTAAGTTAACCATGATAAAACCCCTATATGTCTATATTGAAGTTTTTTATTAATTAGCTTGATTAAGTGTCAATCTTTACTCCTAAGGGGTAGACTCACTTTCGAAGTAAGTTCATCTACTTGAACATCTTATGACGAAGCTTCCCGCCTTAGTATCTGGCAACTAATTGTTGCCCCTTAAGTCTGTTAAGATATTAAGGTGCAATAAGCACACAATGCCAATTGTCGTATGGCAATGGATTTAGAAAAAAAATTATGTACTAGCAGATAAAAAATAATGCCAAGGCATTTTAATTATTAAAAATCAAACATAAAATAAGTGTTAATCTTGGGAGGTCTATCCACAAAACATCATCGTTTATCACCATTATTTCGAAATAAAAAACAAATAAAACTAAGAGAATGGGCAAGAAAGAGATCTGTCGATTCAGCCCTTCGAATGCTCCAGAGCTCTTGGTCTTAGTTGGTCGAACCACGTCACCTCTAGGTTCACCATGGTGCAACATCTCCTCAATCCAATGTCCCTTAAGTGGTTGCTTGATCTTCTTTAAATAGGTTTGCGTGGAAACCCTAGGATAAGCTTTTGAGCTTGAAATTTGAATGCGCAAGGGATAAGATGTGTGATCATCTTATCCGGATTTGAATCCTAGGGTTGACGTGTACAAGGCTCAACGACTATTTTGACCGAACATCCGACTTTGATCCTTTGCCAATAGAGATTGGCATTGTTTGGTCCATCTATGCCAACTGCTACTTAACAATTCTCTACTTCTTTTCCTACGTTCTCTGCCAGCGCTTCTCTGCCATGTCTACCTGCTTGTGTCCTGTATCAAAACCAGCAAAGTAACCCTTCACACTGGCAATGGAATAACACCTTAACTCCTTATGCAAATGCATGATTTTAACATCTAAATGCAACTAAATGTACTCAAAAACAAGCAAAGGCATTGTGAAATAAGCATAAAAATCAGTACTTTTGAGGAGTTAACACACCCCCAAACCTAGCTCATTGCTTGTCCTCAAGTAATACAACTAATAATCTATAAAAACAGAAAAATAAGAAAATATCTCAACAAAAATTATCATGGTCCCTAACACCTGTCAGCTAGCAAAAATAACCCTAGGTCTATCCTCGAATATTCAGTGTATCAATGCCAAGTAGATAAGCAAATTCAAGTGCAACAATATAGCTCTAGTCTAAGGTGATCAAGTGTGTACGAAGTGCGGACAATATGCATCAAATTTACTCGATTCCCTTAGTCAAATTCTACCCAAACTCATAATTTATTGTCATCGTTTTTTATTTGTTTATTTGCCAAGGGTGTTTTAATGCTGGTACTAAATTAGGGTTGCGTCATGCACTATTTGGCGTGAGACATAAGAGAGAGCAAACCATAAATACCCGCGTTAATCCAGATTACATCATGAATCTAACTCATTACACTCATACCCTAAAGTTATATTGGCTTGAGAACTAAGAGGGAGCAAACACGAAGACCCAAGTTAATTATTTTCTATAAGGCAGATGGGTGTTCTAAAATATTCCAGCCTTTGGCAAATTTTTTTTGTAATGATCCAAATTTCGGGTTAGCAAATCGAGTCTTGGATTTGGGTTTTGGGCCTTTATGTTAGAAGCCCAATTAAAGATTTGGACATGGGCTTTGGACCTTTATTTAATGGCCTTATCCAAGTTGGGAGAGAGGATGTGGTTGGTGATGTTTGAATTTTAGATATGTGTGGGTAGTTGGAAAAAGGGATAATGTTTTTATGAAGAGAGAGAAAATAGAAAAGGTAGGGGTTGTGTTTGAGAGAGGAAAATGAGAGAAAGCGAGGGAGAGGGACTTTCAAGCCTTGTCTAGCCACCGTCCAGGCCGCCATGGTGCTCATACCACCACCATGGGGTAGATCTCATCGAGACGCTTCCTCCAGTGATCGCCGTGTTATCGTTGCTGTCATCACTCGCTAGGGAAGAGCTCAGAAAGATTCGAAGAGGTTAAAAAGAGACCTTCCGATGCTTACCGCTACGAGCTGTTACCATAATTATGACTGTCGTACCAGCCATCGGGAGCTGCCGTACGCGCCGCCTCTACGCGTGGGCATGATATAGCTATAGTAGGCAGCTAAAACCAACTCGAGCCAAGCTAGTGGGCAGCTAAAACCAACTCGAGCCAAAGTATGTGGATAAGAGATACTTATGATATTATTTGGTATACGAGGATTATTCGGGATTAGATATATGGTCGAGTGGAATATTTGAAAGCTTGGATGAGGATTTTAGCGATATCGGCTTAAGGTTAGTACACCTCAAACTCTTATTGCTTCATGAGCATCATAAGTGTAATTGCCTTGCGTATTAGTGTTTGCAAAACAGGTAGATGATAACTAAGCATATTTAGAGACCGGTAATTAAGAGACTCGATAATTAAGAGATGCTTGATGATGCTATGAATATGATGGGATTAGTGGAGGCTTTAGAGACCGTGTATGGTGGTTTGTAATGCTTGTGTTATATTTGATGATTGTTCGATTAATTGAGATAATTGTGATGGCTTGTATGCTTGTTCGATTGGATTAATAAATTGGTTGTTTAAATGCTTGAGTCTTTGAGTTTTAGTCCAATAAGGAAAGATATGATATTGAGGAATCTAAATAATAAGGTCCTAATTAATAAAAGAGATTGATTCTTGACCTAATACTTCCCAAATAATGGAAATATCCATAAAAGTAGGTTTTATCTCGGATTTGATTCAATAAGTTAGATTCTTCATGTCAAAAACCAGATTCACAGCAGTCATAAGGCATGGTCACACCTTATCGATGAAGAGCATCTGCCCAATTCTATTTTCTTCGAAACGACTTGATTTTCATACAGAAAGCTAAAAACATGCTTTTGAGCTGATTTTCACCATTTCATCCATATTTCACCTCCTAAATCAAAACAAACATAATTTTCCCCATTAAGCAGATATTATAACCTATCAGTCTTCATCTATGGAAAATCTTAATTTGGTGTCAATAAGGTTTAAAAATGGTAGGAAACCACTTAAACTACCTTCTATGAATTCTAGGTTTGATTTGGGATCTTGCCTTTAGGTTTTGGGTGACTTGATTGTAATAGTAACCATAGTGGTCCTTGGTGGATCATGTGTGGTTTCGTGCCAAGTAAGGGCACTTGTGTGGTTGTGTCTTCTTGATTGATGAGTTTTGGATACCAGTGTAAGAAAGAGTATGTTGCAATACCATGGTTAAATATTTCTGAATGTATGAACCCGATGCTTAGTGGGACCATGACTCATTCGAAGATGCTTGATAAGAGATTCTGAGCATGTGTGTATGTATCCCAATGCTTAGTGGTACTGAGCCTCACCCCAAATAGTGTATGTATCCCGATGCTTAGTGGAATCGGGCTTCACTCAGAGTGTATGTATCTCGATAGTTAGTGGTCGCGGGCAGCACTCTTATATTATGGTATGATACTTATACGCTCGATGAGAGATTCCAAGTATGAGTGTACGATCCTGATGCTTAGTGGACGCGGAAGTCACTCATATATTGTGGTACAATGCTTGTATGCTATATGATTAGGCGGTTAGAGGTAGCGCCATATGTATTTGATGTTATATTTCCATGTTATGAGTATGGTTGGGCCTTGGTGCCACATATGATGATTGCTATGATGAGAGCATGTATTTAGGTGACTAGTGGTAGCACCACATGTTTATTTATCTATCCTTATTGCTCGTACTAGCTTGCATGCTTATGTTTATGATTAGCAAGAATTATAGCAGAGTAAACGTGTATCACTGAGCTTTGTAAGCTTAGCGCTCAGAATCGTTGTTTCCATACATAGGTTAATTGTTGGTTCGTGGGATCGTGGAACACTATCAGTACGAGGTTCCAATATATGGTGATCTCAAGAGTACGATACTTGTGTTTAGCGGGCTATGTATTCATAGGACCTTATGTGGTTGAGTTTATAACCCTTACTTTTGAAATTTTATTAATCAAGTCAAGTATTTAAACATTTTAAATTAAAGTGGAGTTCATTTGTAACTATTTAAATGATTTATCTATATTTTCAACTGTTGACTTTTAATGCTTTTAAGAAATAACTTGTTTGGGATAAACCCAGTTTGAGAATTTTATGGCTTTTGGTTTGGGCTTGAGGCCCAAATATGACTTCCAGGTCGAGGGTGTTACATTTAGTGGTATCAAAGCTTAGGTTTAGCTAGTTTTAGGAAACCCCAAAGTGGTATATGTGTTTTAGTAAGGTGTATAGTGAATACAAGCTCTTAAATTAAATTCGTACTCCTTAAGATTGGAATCCTGATGGTGTGTCCAATATTGTGACAATAAGATGGTTATGATCGTGGCTGAGAGGGCCGAGTTAAGTGTTGAGCCGCTCTTAAGAGCGATTTTGAGGGTGAGGTTACCCCGAATTGTTGAAATACGAGTTAATTGAATGATGCTGGAGTTGAGGATGTGTCCACCTTTTCCATCTAAATTGTATCTTCGTTGCGTGTTATGGTCGTTCCGGAGCCTTTAGATACATTATGAGAGTTTGTGCCAAGGAATCTTTATCATTATGCGTGAATAGCAGTTGTGTAGACTAGATGCGTACCTCGTGTAGAGTGAAACTAAAGTTCCCTAAACTAGAGTTCAATTGCTAAGCTACTTGGCAATGCTAACCTTCTGGCATACAAGTTCTAAAATTTCAGTTTCTTCATTGGACAAATAAATCTAAAACAAATTTAACAAAACTAGCACTGTTGGCAAAATTATTAGAACAATTTATTAATTGAGGCAAAATTTTTAGTGGTTTGGTACGCAAATTTTAATCCTACATGACAATCTATTTTATATGGCAAACTAAAATTTAAACATGAATGCATGGCATGACAACAGATGTGAGGTACCACACACCCCTAAACCAAAGGTGTGCATTGTCCTTGATGCATGTAGACATTTATAAACAAATGGAAGAAACTAAAAATGCATGAACAATATGAATAAAAATGAATGCAATGAGTTTTAAGGGGAAATGGACTCCCCTTTAGAGGTTTCTTAACGTGTGATGTGAGTCTTTCTCTTGAGAAAGCTCTTACGGTTATGAGCCATACATTTTCTTCCTTTCATGCTAGGCTTAGATACGACAATAGAAGCTCAAATGTTACAGGGAACTTCCTTGACTGGCTCCGAGGTGGCAGAAGCGTCAGTGGTAGCAGATGAGGCAAGTGCGGTGAGTGAGGTATCATCTTTGGCTTGGCTTTAGATTTCTTCTTCTTCAGATTCTAGTGGCGTATCTGTCATGGCAGATTCAACTTGTACTGGCAAGACTAGAACGGTGGCATCAGATTGGGTCAGAGTATTGACAGAGTGATGATTGATTGACATATTATCTCTAGCAATGAGGTAGGCAGAGAACTCAAGGAATACTGGTAGCGTGTGGACATACATGTCCTCTAGTATTTTCTTCATGGCATGGTCCCTAGCATAAACATACTACCACAACATCGAGTTCTGCTCTTCGGCTTTCTCTAACTTCTAGAGGATGATCTCTTGGCGTTGATATATCTGGGAAAGCATTGCCGCTAAACCAGCTGGCATTGGAGTCTTAGGTTCTACCTTTGGCACCTTGGCCTTTGACACAGATTCGACAGCCTTTCCTTTATCTTTCTCTTTGGCAATTAGTTACTTCATATGGAGAGAGTGATCGTCGTTCCCTTGGTGTCTTGGGCTTTATCTGAATCAAGCTTTGGCACACATGCTGCGTACAAATATTAGAAATTAATAAAGGGAAAACAAACTCCCATTACCCTTACTGGCGCACTTATAAGTTTCATCAATAATGATACGACCGATGTTGATCTTGTGGCCTACGATGATTGAATACAATAGTGCTGATCTTTCCTTTGAGTTAGTTTTGTTATGGGCGGTCGGCATCAGGTTTGCCTTCAAAAAGTGGTTCTACCCCTTCGGTTGTGGCTTCAATGACAGTCGCTTCACCGTCCTATGGCCTTTCGATGACACAGTCCACCTTGTGTCGGGCTCGCATAAGTCTTTCAATAGCATCTTTCTCTTGGCATCGTCTAAAGATCCACAATTTAGAATGCTTCTCATACGCACCGTCCAATTTAAACATCTCATTAATATAACCTTCATCAAATTGCACACACTTACTTCGCACCATCAAGAAAGGTAAGTCTTTGGTTGTGAGATGAGCATAAAACTCCCGGACAATGCTAGCATAGATGTCCCCCTTTGTTGGCAAAAAAACTCTCATTCGTGCTGTTTCACCACCACCATAAACTCCGGTGAATAACTTAAGTTGGGTTCATTCTTGAAATTGAAGTTATTCTCATAGAAAAACGTCATTGAGACAAAGTTTTCTTCGTGCTTCTTGCGAATTTGTTCATTGAAGAAGATCTTGAATGGTGTTGCAGAGGAAGCCAGGGGAATATGTTTGGGACTTGAGTGATTTTTTAAAAGAAGAAGAAGTGATTCTTGGTGTTCTGCTTGATAAAGAAAATCAAGGGAAAAGTGAAAAGTCTTTATCTTTGGATCGATTAGGGTTTTAAGTAGATGGAAGGGTGAAAGGTTGAGTGTTTGAGTGGAGTGATTAATGTGGCCGGTTGGGTTAATAATGTGCTTTTGTGTGTTTCGGAAAAAAATGATGATGTGATAAGGGTTTAAGTGATAAGATAGAGCGGGAAAATGGGTGATAATGCGATTAGGTTTTAATTTAAATTTCAACTTATCACTTTGGGTAGCTAGGGTAAATTTCAAAGTAAAATTTTTCTCTCTCTCTTGGGTCGGGCTCTATCAAGCCTTGGGCGGCTAGGGTAAATTCTTTTTTCCACATTTCCAATCGTCCCATGCGAAGCTCTTGCATTGACATTCTGCCTGACACACAAATCCTGCACTCACTCAAAGAAAAAGCTTTCAACGCAGTAAAGGAAAAATCAAAATTAAAAAAAAGAAAAATATATGAAAAAATACTAAAAAAGAAAAACCTCTAACCTACTATATACAAAGATCAAACCATGATGATAATGTTCATAGAACCTCTGCCAGGAGGATAACCTCTTTGTCATCCTTTTGAGTACCATCCAAATAGTGTTTCAATCTTCGACCATTTACCTTGAAAATTGTTCCCGTCTTCAAATCCTTAATATCTACTGCTCCATGAGCATATGGCTTCATAACTTCAAAGGGTTCTGACCATCTAGACTTGAGCTTTCCTTGAAATAACTTTAATCTCAAGTTAAATAGCAAAACACGTTGGCCTACCTCAAATTGCCTTGGCACGATCCTGTTGTTATGCCATTGTTTTGTCCTTTCATTGTAGAGTATGGCATTCTTGTAAGGATGAGTGAAAATCATTCCCTGAAATTGGGGCAGAGCATTGGTTTCTTCTCCAACTTCTGCTATATATGGATCCTTGAATCCCAGCATTGCCGCAATCGAGCTAACTGTCTTCTGGTGAACTAATTCCATTTGTTGTTTCAGGTCCGTTTCTAGCTTGTCTAACCTGTCCTGGGTACTTTTGTGACTAGTTTCCAAGGCCACCACTCTATCTTCCATCGCTCTGGCTTGGGGCTGGGTACCATATTTATGAGTTGTTTTTGCTATTTTGAATTTCTGTCATGTTTTTTTATTTAAGTTAGATTCTTATTATGTCACGGATGCATGCACAGATTTAAATACACAAAGTAAAACAACAAAACAAAATTAAATGCGATGCAAATGCATGAATGCAAGCGAAGAGCCATCAATTCTATGAAATATCTGCTCAAGAAACAACTCTTTATTGAATATGAAAAGGTCTTTATTACATCAAATTTCAAATTTTCTACAAATACTTTTCTACACGAACTCCTAATTCCTTAATTTCTTCGATAAGCCAAATAAGTCTTGGTCCAACCTCCCCTACTGGTTTGATGTACTGACGAATAGCTACAACTTCAATGGCTAACATCGTCACATGTCGATGTAGCGATGTTTTTTAGAAAAACCTTTAGAAAAATTATAAGTTTGGCGCTACGGGTTATCCCCAAAATCATTTCTTCGTAATCTTGGTTTAAAAGGATTTCTTTTGAAAATTCTTTTTCTTTGGAAAACTGATTGAAAACTGGGAGTCGCCACCGGCCACTTGGATAAGGTAGGCCGAACACCACAAAACCAGAGATTCATTTTGAAAAGGGCTCGGGAGTTGGTTACGTGTGGGGAATGATTAGCACCCCCATCCCGCCCGGCAATCAGTACCAAATTATTTTTTGCTTTTAATCGAAGGAATTTAAAATGAATTTAATTCGGTGACCTTAATTGAAAATTAACCTTAATTGAGCGGGCCTTATCAAATTGGTGGGTTTAAATTAATTGGACATTTAATTAATAATGTTGACGATACATCAGACCATAGATTAAAACGACATTGAATAAGCCCGACTGCGGTGTTAATTCATAGTTTGAATCTCACACGTCACCTTTATGCCTGGTGCAAGCAGTTAAGACATGATGTGATGATTTTATCAACTTTTAACTTACCTCGGGATGGTAAGAATTAATTCAAATATTTGGTCAACATCCTTTAAGCTCAGACTATTACGACACAAATATCAGAATTAGTAGATACCTCCCCTTTTTATGATTGAAAATTAATATTGTGCAATCAAAATAGTTAAAGTCGCATGAATGACAAATAGGGGATGGAAAACAAGGCATGAAAGAAGCACACCCCTAAAGCCCTAACCTAAAAGGCCCAGATTATGAAAAGCCCAAATGACGATCTAATTATTAATTAGGTGATTCTAGTATTTAATCCCAGGTTAATTACCCTAAAAGCTAAAACTCTAACAAATTATATTAATTTACTGTTAATCTCAACTTTGGAGTTCATTTTATCCTAAAGATAATTAAGAAATGTTCGATTAATTTAATGAATTTAACACTTATCTCAATGAGGCAAAGACAAATTTAAATTCACTACATTAATCCGAACCCTAGGTCTAACTACGGCTCTAAAAACTAATCTAATTAATTTAAAGATTGTGCCCCGATAAGGCGAGCACATAATTCTAAATTAATTAGATTAACTTCACCTAGTTCTAATCTAAAGCCCGATCTCACTAAAACTAGGTCTAAAAACTAAAGCCCGAAACCAAAGGCCCAAACTACCTAAAAGCTAGTAAGCCCAAAAATGAGGCCCAAACTAAACTAAATAGGCAAAGAAAACAAAAACATTAACTATATAATCAAATATTGCACATCACAAAATTATGGAATTTAAAAAAACATATTAAATACTTTAGAAGTTATGTTATATGTTACATATTGTATGTATTAGAAAAAAAGCACACATCACATAGAAAAGTCACATAGTAAAACTATATGTTACATGCGAAACTATATATTATATAAAACTATATTATAAAAACACTTTATGTATATATATACTATATTATATTAAAATCATATTTTATGTATATAAAAGGCAAAATGTGTATAAACTATATCATATATTATTGTATAAGGACTAGGGATTATATATAACAAGGTATATATTACATAAACCACATTATATAGTATATATATTACATAAAGATTATATGTTATATAAGGATGTATACAAATCATACATTATACGTTTAATATAGTAACATAATATATATATATACATACATATTCATCAAACCACAAATTAAATATAAGAGTATGCAAAAAGATAAATGTATAAAATGTGTTACGTGCCATGCATGTATACTATAGTAGATAATTAACTCATAAAAATATTAAAATTTGGGCTAAGACTAAAACAAAAGGGAAAAGGGTACCAAAGCCCACTGATTTGGGCCTTCAAACCGGTCTGGGATGAAAAGGCAAGCTGGGACGGTTCTGTTGGGTCTGGTGACCGGGATGTGAACCGGTTTAACCGGTTCTGAGTAATTAAAGGGTTTAAACCCTTTCTAATTCATTTCCCCCTCCTTCTCCTTTGATAATAAGAAACAAAACTCTCAACCCTAATAGAGCCGCCGCTCCTGGATGTTGTTGAGCAGCCGGCCGACCTCGAAACAGCGCGTCAAAGCCACCATCACGAAGCTCTCACCCTCCTCCCTGTTTTCGTCCGAACAGAATTCACCAAAACGGCCACCAACGTCTCAAAATTGAATCGAACCCACGCGATCTCTCGAGTCCCGAATCGCTGCCGTCCACCGTCAGATCGCGATGAAACTGGGATATGTCGTTCCTCTTGTGGAATAGAGCACCTCCACCGTTTGGTTTCGCCGTTAGAGCCGCCGGCCACTGGGAAAAGCCAAAAGTCGAGAGGGGTAACCATTAAAACATTCTGAGTTCTTCACCGCCGATCCACCCACTCCGCCGTTGGATCATCGTGATTTCGAGATATATTGTTCTCCTTGCCAGGAGAAGCTTACCCACCGTTGGGATTCGCCGATCAATCCTCTGGCCGCCGGCAGCTGTTAAAGACCGAAGGTAAAGCTTCATTTTACTTTCTTCCCTTTTTGATTCGAACCCGAAAAAACAGAACAACCAAAGAACCTAGAAATATATTCCTTGTATGTTGAATAAACTCTCTTTGTGTTTTGCTTTGTTGATTCGGAAAATAGGAAAAAACTAGAGAAAATAGGGAATCCAAAAATACTGCCTTTTCTATTGATTGTTGGATCTGCCTCTCTATTGATTATAAAAGTTGCACTTGTTTTTCTGTTCTTAATCGAAAAGAGAAAAAAGGAAGTTTTGAAAATGCTTTTTTCTTTCTATTGATGCTCGAATATGGCCTCTCTTATTTTGAACCGAATGGCAAAATAGAAGAACCAAAAATTAGGAATTCTCTGTTCTCTCTATTGATAGTTGAATAATCCTTCATACATTGTTTTTGTTTCGGCTCTTATATCCAGAAATTATAGTGAATCTGCATATATAAAAAACATAAAATTAGTAATTTGTTTGTATTCATGCTCATTCTGACATGGTTGTTGCTGTTTTTCTGTGTTGATTGGTGCATGTGAGGGTGATGGAGGAAGAGGGGACCAGCAAAGTGGTTATGGCATATGGGAGAGATGCGCATGAGAGGGACACACCAAAGGCTCGATCCAACGTGGCTGCCACATGTTTGCCGACGTGTCCATCCTCTGCTGACGTGTTGTAGAATAAATGGCCAGCAGTGTGACTTGGCCTCCATGGTGGCAAGAAAGGACACAAATATGGGTTGTTGCAAGAGGAATAGAGGCATCAGGGTTTTAATCATTTAGGGCCTCATTGGGCTTTTGTAATATTTAATTTGTTTTTGTTTCTTTCAAATGTAATATGGACTATTATAAAGCTTGAAGTTGGGCTTTTATTTATAAAATAATATTATTTATAATCTTTAAATTCTTTTCTGGTTTTTTAAATAACAACAACATAATAATAATGATAAATATAATAGTAACGAAACATAATAATAATAGCTAATAACAAGTAATAATAATGGTAACATATGACATAGATGATAATAATATATAATTACAATAATAACGTAATAATAATAAAATAATAAGATAATACAATGTAATATACTAGTAATATTTAGGTTTTCTTTTCAAATATAATAATAATATGATAATAAATAGCATATAGCAAATATGAATGCTTAATTAAAATAGAATTAGTAACTAATTAATTTTTCGGGTTTTTAAGTTTTAATAAAAAGGATAAAGTAAGCAATGTCCAATACATTGTTTAGAAAGTCATAACATATATATATATAAGCCCGTTATTGTAAAGAACAAAAAATAAAAATGGGTCCATCCCGGACAAAATTAGTGATTACAGCTGCCCCCTTTGTTATACTTGTGGAACAAGAATAAAGCAAAGATCATAAGCACTAATTTTGTCCCACTTCCCTATTAGGAGATTCTGAGCTTCGCGTTCCTCCTATATAGAACTATTCGCTCTTCTTCTCCCTACAACATGGAGCTATGAGTATTTGTCTCCATTGCCCTAATGTCATTGAGCTACAGGTATCTACCTCTTTCACTCCAAAATCCTTGAGATATGAGTATCTGCCTCCTTCGCTCTGAAAACTCCGAACTATGAGTATCTGCCTCTTTTGCTTGGAAGTTCTAATATGGCGAGCTTGAAATCCTTCGCCTAAAATCCTTGAGCTTTGAGTATCTGCCTCATTTGCTCTAAAAACTCTGAACTATGAGTATCTGTCTCTTTTGCTCAGTAGTTTTAATATGACGAGTTTGAAATCCTCCGCCTAAAATCCTTGAGCTTTGAGTATCTACCTTCTTCCCTCTGAAATCTTGATATGGCGAGTCTGAAATCCTTTGCCTGAAATCCTTGGGTGTTGGTTTTGAAATCCTTTCTTAGGTTTTTGCTTTGTTGTTTACTTCTCCTCTTAAAAAGTATCCAACCTATCCTCCGAATATTCTTTCTTCTTTTGGTCTCTCGATTTCTTTGCTTTCTTCTTTTTCTTTTCTTTGTAATGGTGGCGCCCCTTCTCTCACTCGGGTTCACTTTTTATGTCTTTTATTTTTCTCGACTCTCTGAATCTCTTTCTCCAAAGCATTTTTACGAGTCTTCTCTCTAGAGACTTTCTTTCTTCTTCTTTCTCTTTCTCTTTCTCTTTTTTTTTTCCTTTTTTTCTTTCTTATTTTTTTCTCTATTTTTCTTTTTCTTTTGCTCTCTTTCTTTTTCTCATTTCTGCTTCCTTTTTTTTCTATTTCTCTCTTCTTTCTCTTCTCTTCTCTTATTCTTATTCTTTTTCTCTTTCTTTCTCTTTCTCCTTCTTTTTTTCTTTTTCTTTTCTTTTTTTCCTTTTTTCTTTTTCTTTTTCTTTTTCTTCTTTTTTTCCTTTTTTTCTTTTTTCTTTTCCTTTTTCTTCTTCTTCTTTCTCTTTTTCTTTTTTCTTTCTCTTCTTTTCTTTTTTTCTTTTTTCTTCTTTTTCTTTCTTTTTTCTCGTTCTTTTTCTTTTCTGGATGCCCCTACGAGTTTTCGATGTCCTCTTGCCCTTGCTTTGGCAGATTCCTTTCATGTCTTGAAGCGAGTGCTAGCTTGACTTTTTCCTTAATATTGTGAGTTATTTCGAAACTTTTCGCTCTTCCTTGGTTGAAACTACAGGTTTCTCTACGCCCAATTTTTTGTTGCGTTGGCACTTCAACGTCATGCTCGAAAGGTTCCCTGATGGCCCAGAAGTCTTGACCAGAAATGAACTGGTGGCCGAAGCTCAAAATTGTTCTCCTTGCTATGAAATTCTTTGAACTTCTACCAGAATTCAAGGTCTAGAGTTGTTCTTCTCATTTCGAATTTCTTCAACCTTCACAAATACTGGTGAAGTCTTCTCATTATGGGTTCTTCTCTTCTTTCTATTACGGTCGATGTTTGGAAACCCCTTTCCATCATAGTTTATATGTTTCTCGGGACGAGCTTGCACCATTCTCTTTTCGGCTACGCAAGCTCTTCTCTTCGAGAACTCTTTGAATCTAAGCGAGTTCTTCTCATTAGGGACAAGTCATCCTCACTGAGATCTGCCGCTCTAATCTGGAAGTTTTAGGCTAACACATCTTTTAATTCTTTGAATTTGTCAACCACAACCAAAGTTGTTTGATGATGTGAGGCAGCATGCTCCTAGCCTAGGAATGTCTAGCTAAATATGATGCATGAATTATGACATTTTTAGAGATGTTTGGGGAGAACTTCCACAGGCTTTCTGTCTTTTCAAGTCTTCAATCTTATTTTGGAAAGATGTGGCTGGCCTATACCAGTTTGAAAATGACCGGTCCTCTCCTAAAGTCCACCTTCGAAACACTGCCCCACTCAATTGGGCTTCATTATTTTCTCTTCATTGACTCGTCATGATGAGTCTTCTTTATTCTCGATATTGGGGTGAACGCTTTCTCGCTAGAATTCCAAACTCTTCTTACTTTCAATCTCTATTGTTCTAAACCCTATTCAAAATATGATGGTCAATCACGTAGACCCTTAAACTGAAGCTCCATGTCCACATCCGGGTGTGTTGGTATGTTCCCATGAAATGGAGGTATTACCTCAGCGATTCTGAATCAAACATTTGCCCCAATCTTTACTCATTTCGGCAAAGGTTTTAAGCTTCAAATGGGAAGCATGGAACTTCAACGGCTTGGTGCAAACCCAGCCCTTATGACTATTCTTTTGATTAAGCAAATTAGAACACTCCTTAACCATGGACATCGAGTCTTCCCTGTTAAAAGTGAAGTAATAGAAAGTAGGATTCCAAAATTGAAAGATGGCTCGGAACGAAAGTCGATTAACTCGGACATACATCAAGCATGCAATATCACTATAATTCTCGCAGAACCGTCAACCGTCGATTCCATCCCTTCTAGTTCTGCTTCAACTTTCGTGACTTGTTTCGTTGTAAGCTTATGGAAGCATACCTCACTCCCTTGATAGACCGTCGCCTTGCACTTTGGTCAACTTCTGACCAACGTCGGTCGGTTGATTTGAAGCCTTTCTTAAGATGCCCCTTTTTTAGTGATCTTAGTAGTACTCTATCTCTTCTTTGGGTTCGGCGGCCATTTGTCTGTGACTCTTTGGTATGGTCCTTCTTCCATCTCAATATTAGGCTGAAAATATGCCCCACGATTGTCTAAATTTCATATAGAATTCAATCCTTATTTTTTTGGGCCGGCCAAGGTTTTATGGTAAATACTCACTTCAAGTCTCTGAATCGTGTAGCATACTACGGCCTACTATTATTCTTTTCAGGACTGCTGCCAGGTTTGTATAAGGTCAATCATATGCACATCTGGTATTGCGCCCTAAACTCCATTCTAAAACACGGAGATGCCTTATTCTTCTATTTCTCTCTTTTTTTCTTTTTCTTTCCTTCATTTTTTCTCTCTATCCTTTTGTCTATACATCAGTTTGCTAATTATCATTTCAACAAAGGATGGCCCTTTTTAGGTTAATATACCAAATCAAAATTTATAAAAAGAATAAAATGCCCCGGATATCAAATGCATGAGCGTCTTAGATTCAATCCTCCGGTGATCAACAGTTTGTCTTTGAATGTTATGGCGATATTTGCGAGATCCCTTTTAGATTTCTCGGTTTGTCCTCGTGATTATGGTACTTGCTTGATCTTTCTGAAAACTACTCCTTCTAGTTCTCATAATCTTTCTCCATAAACAGTTTAAGCTTTCCTACTTTTATTTAGCCCATGGAACGCGGATAATTTCATTCTAAGAATTCCTAAACTTAAGTGTATACTTCTGATTGTAATCAAAATTATGTCAGTGTCCTTAAAGATTCATCTCTAACGCTAGGGTATTGAACAGGTGGAGCATAGCTCCTTATTAGATTCGTTCTCTTCCCACAGCTCCATTAGAATGCTCCAGGACTTATTCAATGTGTTCATTCATTTCCTTTTTCTTAGGGGAATTCATCTCGTCACAGTCCTTCGTCTCGAGGATATCTTGGTCTTCATCAGACAACATCTTTTCCAATGTGAAGTGGCGGTCCCCATTCTTACTCCCCTTTTGTAAGAGGTATTCCTTCACACTATTTCCCTTAGTCATGGCGGTCATCAAACCCCTTAGTTCTTCGACTTGACCCCGTGTTTCCTCTTGGAACATTTTCACATAGGATAATGTCTACTTCTTATTCTGAACCAATTTTCCTGAAGCTGTTCGAGCTTATCCATTCTAGATACTAAGTCATTCATTTTTCTGAAGCTGAACTAGTCAGAAGTCAATCCCTCCTTACTCATATTTTTTGAAGTAAGTGTTTCCCCTCCGATTAGCGATGCATATGATGTATGCACAAAAATGTGTTATTTGAACAAAAATATGTCATAAACTGATACTACTATGAAAATATGAATGAATGCAAAGAGCGACACTGAGTTCGGCAAATATCATCGTTAAACGACTTGCATTAATGAGAATATCGTTTCGTTACAATAGCCAAAGAAAACCCACTTTGCAAACGGTCCTAAGCTAGCATATAGATCAATAGTCTTTTCTCTCTCATTGGATTCATACTCTGCATAGTCCTGAAGCTTGTAACTTTCGGGCGACCTTTTGTATCAATTCTCGCTCTTACTTCCAAATAGAGAAGGCATCGCTGACGTTTTCCTAGAATTTTACGTAGACCTCTCTGAGATAAATAGTCTTTTTTGTGCAATTCCAAATGTGAAGTAAGTCTTTGTATCTTATTGGTGAAACTAACTATTTGAAATTCAACGGACCCCCTGTTTTAATTGTAGTCGCTCCACTGTTGGCACATGGTGCACTTAAATTGCACCCTTAAAGGAGTCTCACAGGATTCAACCTTCAACATGTACTAAATTCAGAAGTTCCTTCCGACTTGAAATATTCATTCTTGTTCTGAGTTGAGACTCGATTGTCGACCATGGTGGCAAAATGTCCGAGAAACTTTCAATCCTGCCCCGGAAGGCCTCGTTTTCATTTGGCATGGTCCTCGTTGATCTCCTCGCAAGGCTTGGTATTTCTCAATTGTTAGGGTCAAACCAAAGTTTCCAATCACAGAACAACTATTGACTTTGAGAGCATTTCTCTCCTCGTAATCCCGACCATCATCACATGAAGGTTTCGGCCGATATTTCTGACCTGAACCTGACAGGAATACTGTCCCCGTCGTAGTTGCTCTCCTTCTGACCATATTTGTACATCAGGATTCTTCTTATCATTGTTACGAACAAAATCTCCTATTAATCTAGTCTTTAATTTCAGACTATTTCCAACTCAATGTGCTCTTCATGATATGATACTATATGCAAAAAGGTAAAAGGAAACAGAAAGAAAATAAACATAAGTCTTTTAGTCATAAGATAAGTAATCATTTTGAAAACGATAAAAGGTAAACACAAACCAATTAAGCAAAAGACAAACAATTAAAGCAAGAACCCTAACCGCGTGAATGCTAGTTCGCTAAGGTTATCCGCATGGCTCTAACGGGGTAGGCTTCTTAGATTCACACATATGGGTTCGGTTCTAATTGGGGTACCCGAACCTATCTTATCACCTCCTAAGGCAACAAGAACCCAGTTCTGGCCCTTTACAAGCTTGCGAATTGATTTCGGTTCGAGGGAAAGCACGACCTAATGACGTGGAGGGTTGTTCATATGTCAAGAGGCATGGATTCCGAAAGTGAATTACCGAGCCGTGGAGGGCTACTCACGTGGGTATGTGGCGTTTCGCTCCCACTTAAGGGATGGAACTCGGGTATAGAGCTTGATGAGATGGTGCAACATATGTCGGTGATTCCTTAGAAATTAAATGAAAAATTAATTGAAAGGACACCAATTATCAAAGCCCGTTCAATTGTAGTTACATTTTGAAGAAAAGGGTCAACCTCACTAGAATCGATTGAAATTTCGACAATTTCCCATCATTAAAAAGAACAAATATTTTCTTGGCCTAACTCTTCTTTTATTTAAAAACAAAATTTGATCCCTAGTGGAGTCGTCATGCTGTAGCGACGTTTTTTTAGAAAAACCTTTAGAAAAATTATAAGTTTGGCGCTACGGGTTATCCCCAAAATCATTTCTTCGTAATCTTGGTTTAAAGGGATTTCTTTTGAAAAAAAATTTTCTTTAGAAAACTAATTGAAAACTGGGAGTCGCCACCGGCCACTTGGATAAGGTAGGCCAGACACCACAAAACCAGAGATTCATTTTGAAAAGGGCTCGAAAGTTAGTTACATGTGGGGAAGGATTAGCAACCCCATCACGCCTGAAAATCGGTACCAAAATATTTGTTGCTTTTAATCAAAGGAATTGTCGAAATTTGAAAGAAATTTAATTCGGTTACCTTAATTGAAAATTAACCTTAATTGAACGGGCCTTATCAAATTGGTGGGTTTAAATTAATTGGACATTTAATTAATAAGGTTGACGATACATCAGACCATAGATTAAACCGACATCAAATAAGCCCGACTGCCGTGTTAATTCATGGTTCGAATCCTGCATGTCACCTTTATGCGTGGTGCAAGCAGTTAAGACATGATGTGATGATTTTATCAACTTTTAAATTTACCTCGGAATGGTAAGAATTAATTCAAATATTTGGTCAACATCCTTTAAGCCCGAACTGTTACGACACAAATATCGGAACTAATAAATACCTCCCGTTTTTATGATTCAAAATTAATCATCGTGCAATCAAAATAGTTAAAGTCGCATGAATGACAAATAGGGGATGGCAAACAAGGCATGAAAGAAACACACGAGGAGGCCCCCTAAAGCCCTAACCTAAAAGGCCCAGATTATGAAAAACCCAAATGACGATCTAATTATTAATTAGGTGATCTAGTATTTAATCCCAGGTTAATTACCCTAAAAGACAAACTATAACAAATTATATTAATTTAATGTTAATCTCAACTTTGGAGTTCATTTTATCCTAAAGATAATTCAGAAATGTTCGATTAATTTAATGAATTTAACACTTATCTCAATGAGGCAAAGACAAATTTAAATTCACTATATTAATCTGAACCCTAGGTCTAACTATGGCTCTAAAAACTAATCCTAAATTAATCTAATTAATTTAAAGATCGTGCCCCGATAAGGCAAGCACACAATTCTAAATTAATTAGATTAACTTCACCTAGTTCTAATCTAAAGCTAGCTTAATTAATCTAAAGCCCGAACTCACTAAAACTAAGTCTAAAAACTAAAGCCCGAAACCAAAGGCCCAAACTACCTAAAAGCTAGTAAGCCCAAAAAACGAGGACCAAACTAAACTAAATAGACAAAGAAAACAAAAACATTAACTATATAATCAAATATTGCACATCACGAAATTATGGACTTTAAAAAAGACATTAAATACTTTAGAAGTTATGCTATATGTTACATACTATATGTATTAGAAAAAGAGCACACATCACATAGAAAAGTTACATTGTAAAACTATATGTTACATGAGAAACTATATATTATATAAAACTATATTATAAAAACACTTTATGTATATATATACTACATTATATTAAAACCATATTTTATGTATATAAAAAGGCAAAGTGTATAAACTATATCATATATTATTGTATAAGGACTAGAGATTATATATAACAAGGTATATATTACATAAACCATATTATATACTATATATATTACTTAAAGATTATGTTATATAAACTATACGATATATACAAATCATACATTATACGTTTAATATAGTAACATAATATATATATATATATATATATATATTCATCAAACCACAAATTAAATATAAGAGTATGCAAAAAGATAAATGTACAAAATGTGTTACGTGCCATGAATGTATACTATAGTAGATAATTAACTCATAAAAATATTAAAATTTGGGCTAATACTAAAACAAAAGGGAAATAGGGTACCAAAGCCCACTGATTTGGGCCTTCAAACCGGTCTGGGATGAAAGGGCAAGCTGAGTCGGTTCTGTTGGATCGGGTGACCGGGATGTAAACCGGTTTAACCGGTTCTGAGTAATTAAAGGGTTAAAACCCTTTCTAATTCATTTCCCCCTCCTTCTCTTTTGATAATCAAAAACAAAAGGGGCTCTCAACCCTAATAGAGTCGCCGCTCTTGGCCGTCGTCTGGCCTCGAAACAGCGCGTCAAAGCCACCATCGCGAAGCTCTCATTCTCTTCCCTATTTTCGTCCGAACGGAATTCACCAAAACTGCCACTAACGTCTCGAAATTGAATCGAACCCACGCGACCTCTCGAGTCCCGAATCACCGTCGTCTACCGTCAGATCGCGATGAAATTGGGATATGCCGTTCCTCTTGTGGAATGGGGCACCTCCACCATTCGGATTCGCAGTTAGAGCCGCCGGCTGCCGGGAAAAGCCAAAAGCCGAGAGGGGTAACCATTAAAACATTCCGAGTTCTTCACCGTCGATCCATCCACTCCGCCGTTGGATCATCGTGATTTCAGGATATATTGTTCCCCTTCGCCTGGAGAAGCTTACCCACTGTTGGGATTCGTCGATCAATCCTCCGACTGCCGGAAGCTGTTAAAGACCGAAGGTAAAGCTTCCTTTTACTTTCTTCCCTTTTTGATTCGAACCCAAAAAAACTAAACAACCGAAGAACCTAGAAATATATTCCTTGTATATTGAATAAACTCTCTTTCTATGTTTTGCTTTGTTGATTCGGAAAAGAGGAAAAAACTAGAGAAAATAGGGAATCCGAAAATACTGCCTTTTCTATTGATTGTTGGATCTGCCTCTCTATTGATTGTAAAAATTGCACTTGTTTTGCTGTTCTTAATCGAAAAGAGAAAAGAGGAAGTTTTGAAAATGCTTTTTCCTTTCTATTGATGCTCGAATATGGCCTCTCTTATTTTGAACCGAATGGCAAACTAGAAGAACCAAAAATTAGGAATTCTCTGTTCTCTCTATTGATAGTTGAATAATCCTCATACATTGTTTTTGTTTCGGCTCTTATAGCCAGAAAGTACAGTGAATTTGCATATATAAAAAACATAAAATTAGTAATTTGTTTGTATTCATGCTCCTTCTGACATGGTTGTTACTGTTTTTCTGTGTTGGTTGGTGCCTGTAAGGGTGATGGAGGAAGAGGGGACCAGCAAAGTGGTTATGGCATGTGTGAGAGATGCGCATGTGAGGGAGTCCAAATGCTCGATCCGACGTGCCTGCCACGTGTTTGCCGACGTGTCCGTCCTCTGCTGACGTGTTGTAGAATAAATGGCAACAGCGTGACTTGGCCTCCATGGTGGCAAGGAAGGACACAAATATGGGCTGTTGCAAGAGGAATAAAGGCATCAGGGTTTTAATCATTTAGGGCCTCATTGGGCTTTTGTAATATGTAATTGTTTTTGTTTTTTTTTTCAAATGTAATATGGACTGTTATAAAGCTTGAAGTTGGGCTTTTATTTATAAAATAATATTATTTATAATCTTTAAATTCTTTTCTGATTTTTTTTTAAATAACAACATAATAATAATGATAAATATAATAGTAACGAAACATAATAATAATAATAATAATAATAACAAGTAATAATAATGGTAACATATGACATAGATGATAGTAATATATAATTACAATAATAACGTAATAATAATAAAATAATAAGATAATACAATGTAATATACTAGTAATATTTAGGTTTTATTTTCAAATATAATAATAATATGATAATAAATAGCATACTATGATAGCAAATATGAATGCTTAATTAAAATATAATTAGTAACTAATTAATTTTTTGGGTTTTGAAGTTTTAATAAAAAGGATAAAGTAAGCAAAGTCCAATACACTGTTTAGAAAGTAGAAACATATATATATAAGCTCGTTATTGTAAAGAACAAAAAATAAAAATGGGTCCATCCCGGACAAAATTAGTGATTACAGTTGAGCCACATCTTGAACCTGAGTCATGACAGTCCTTCAAACTCATCCTGCTCTTGGAATCTTCTGGCATTATCTCTAAGACGGGTGAACCAGTAATCATTTCCTCCACCAACTATATCTTCAAGGACCAAGATCCTAGTTTTGTACTCCTGAATGATATTATCCATTTCTTCCACTTGCTCTCTCAGGGAGTTATTCTCATTTAGGCTGGCCTGGAGTTCTGTGTAAGTGTGATGGTTCTAAAATTCATGCAGCGAACGGTTTAGGTCATCTACCTTGACTTGCAATTTAGCAACACTAGCTCGACTTTGCTTCAGCTTCTCACTAGTCTTATCATATGTTGTTTGTAACTCAAATAATCGGATCTTGTTATCGTGGGCCTTCCTTTTCCATGTAGCCACACTTTCTTTCTCTTTTTCAAGAACCTATTTGCCATTTCCATTTTTAGTTGCTAGCTTACCTTTTTTCCTTTCTTCAGCAAGGGCTTGTTTGTACTTCTCAACTTCCCGCTTTCCACGCTCTTTCTCCTTTCCCACATCATGCTCGATTTTATGTTTCCATTATTTCAGGGTTTTTCTTAGATCAACATTTTGAACTGTAGTCTGAAACTTGAGGAAATCAACCCTTTGAATTTCAAACTTCCTTTCTAAGTCTTCATACAGTTTTATCCTCGCTTCGTCTCCGTTTTATACTTTTTCACGTCAAGGCTTGAATCAAACCTGTCATGTTGGTTTTGCTCTCATAGGGCTTTCATTTCCAACTTGACCATTCTCAGCTCTTCTCTTAGGATGTCAGCTTCTGTAGGAACTACCTTCAAGTGTTCCTCTAAAGACTTGGCCTATCCGGGTGTAGGTGCCATGACTCTGTCATTCACTCTTGTATGCCTCCAAATATCATAATCAGGGGTGTATATACAATGTTTATCAGACTCCAACTCCATATGATAATAGTGGTTCCATACATCACTGATTGTCTGAACCTTCTATCTAAACTCTCCTTGGAACTCGAATTCTTATAAGCCAAGACCAGTAGTGAATGGGATGAACTGCCGAGACCCAAACTGACGAGATACCAGCAAAGGAGCACATCCAATTCCTCCCCAGAGGCCTAGCAGCATCAAGAAATTGAAATCCCCACACTTATACAAAAGCTTAGTATGACCCGTCCAAGGAACCCTCCATCAGATGAGAGACATTTGGAGAAGATACATTTGATAAGGCCAATGTTGGGCATTTCCAGAAGTGACTAAGAACCCAGACTTGTAGAAGCGGAGCACGCCCTCCAAAACGGACATCTTCAACTTTTCAACAAGCATTAAGGGAAATGAAGGTTTCAGCAAGTACAGCTGGCACTGGGTTGACTCCTCTTTTTAGTTGTTCAAGGAAATCAAGTAATGCCACATCAATGTTCCCTAAAACTTTTGGAAAAATGACTAAACCATAGATTGCAATGGCTAGGAGATCAACTCTCTTCTCTTTTTCAGGGTGGATTGAAATTATATTTCTGATGCTTGACCAAGGGAAATTAAAGCTGCCTCATCTCTTCCGTATCAACCCCTTAACCCAACCATCACTCATACCGGCGAGAGCTTGGAGTCTTGAGTGTTGGTTCTTATTTTTAGGAGGTTTAGCATAGACCCAGTTCTTCTTCACCTTGCGCAAGTTGAATAGAGCCAAGTATTCTTCAAATGTGGGCATCATATCCTCTCCATTAAAAGTGAAACAACAATACCCGAGATTCCAGAACTGAACTAGGGTTTTGAAACGGCTCGTCTACCTTCACATAAAGGAGATATACTATATCACCGTAGACTTCATGGAACAACTATTTAGTCTCATAATCACAATGCTCCCAAATTTCCCGCGGCTCTTGCATGTTATTCTGTTTGATACTGATGTGGGCATATTCTGAAGTCTCTGTCTCTTGATCGGTTGTTAGATTATACCCAAATGTTCGCTGGAATAATGTTTAGGGTTTAGGGTTTAGGGAGCTTTTCAAAGTTGAGAAAATATTTTTGAGAATCAACCCCTTCTGATATGGAATAATGTTGCATGAATGAATATGCAAAAAAGCAAAACAAGAAGGAAAATGATTAGAATTAAAAAAACACAAAGAGACCAAAATAATTTCACAAACAATTCTGGGCAACACATTCCAACACCCCATGACATGTCTCCACGGATTATTCGCAATAATTTTGACTAGACTCAAAACCCTAGGTTTTCTGCATGGCTCTATTGGGGTAGGTTCTAGATTCTCAAACTTGGCTAGGCTCTAAAAGGTACCTGAGCTGTCTTTGCTATCCCCTACTAAGGGTAGCAAGGCCTCTGGTTCTTACCTATTATAGGCTTCAAACAAACCAAGTTCAACTTAGGAGGACTCACTTCCTATGTCTTCTCGAAGGATCAGTATCCTTACAAAGACATGAGGCATATAAGTCTCGAAGGTACTTGCTAGGCTCATACGGAGAATCAATATTCTGACATGAGCAAAGCATTTTCCCTTCACTTAACAATCGAGACGAAGCTCGGGTATAGAGCTTTTTGCAACAATTTTAAAATGCGTAAAATAGAGTTACATTCATTAAACAGACAAATAGATTGAAACCTTTGTGAACTTGCAAATTCCCTTTTTAAAAAAATTAAAAACAGACAAATGTCGCCAAGCTGTCGCAACCCTTTTTAGGAGGCTTCGACGTTATTTGGAAAAGTTAAGAAAATACGGAGTCCCCACCAATCTTTTTTGGAAAAAAAGTGTGATTGGATCACTTTTAAAACAAGGGTTATTTTAATATAATGTTTTATTTATTAAAACAACAATTTTGGTCTACGAAAAATAAGAAAAAACAGGTTCGAAGGTCGTTTATGTGTGGGGAAGGGTTAGCACCCCCCACAATGCCAAAAAATTGGTACCTAATTGATTTCAAAAAAATATTTTCAAAATTGGAATTTTCAAGTTCACAAGATTTCGCTTTATTTGTCCGCTAAGTGAATATAAATCTATTTTAACGACCTTTTCGCCCGGGAAATGAACTTTAATCACCGCCAACACTCCTGGCAATAACCCGTCATTCCCGCTTGACAAGACACCACATTAATTAAGTTTTCACTTTTTAAACAAATCAACAAAGAAATTTAAGTGTGTTAGAGTTTTTATTAAAACCTAATCAGTGATTTAACCCTAGAAGAAATGTATACGTTCATTTTAACTATTAATATTTAAATGTATTTAAGTGTATTTCATTTTAAGATATGAAGGAAGCCTTATTTCACATATGTCTCTATTCTAAGTTTAAAAGATCATATTCCTAAGGTTTTATATACATACATATGTACATATAAAGACAAAAAGGAACAAGGTTACTTAAATTAAATTAATAATCTAAATAATTGCTAAAATAAAAGAAAAGGGTAATTAGTTAATAAAAATCTGTATTAGGGACTAAATTGAAAGAAAACAAAATGTGAAGGTTAATTCAAAAACAATTGTAAATCTGGTGCTAAATTGAGAAGAAATGGACGAGATTGAAAGGACTGAGTATAAGAGTGTCACGGTACAAGAACCGAGAAAGAAGGGCGCGAGTTATAGCCGGGTACGGGTCGGGTCATCGGGTTGGTTTATAAAGCCTTTATCAAAAACAAAATCATTTTTGCTTCTCCCCCAAAATGAATCAAACTCAGTTCCTCCAAATTCTCTGAACACAATCAACCGTGTTCTTCATTTGTTGAAGAACACGGTCGGGATCCGCCGTGCCGGCCACCATCCACCAGTGTCGGCAGCAAAATTTTCTATAAAAAACCCTAATTTCCAGATTCCAATGACCCCCAAATCATATTTTTTTGCTGGAGTTATAAAAAAATAGAGGTAAAAACAATCCATTTTCTTTATTTAAAAATGAAACTGAACATAGAAAGAAAGAATTACCAGAAAAATATGCTTTTATTCCCCTGGAAATGCTTGAATACACTTGTTGAATTGCTACAACTTCTGGATTTTCGAATGCTATTTGTATATTGCGTATAAACTGTGTATGTTTCAAATGATTCTTGTCTATTAATTCCTATGAATCTGGTCCTTTTTAGATGAATTTTACAATCCTATTTATAGTACAAGAAATGCTTGAATTCTAAGCACAACTCCCTGATTTTTTCCTCCGAATGCTTGATCTTTGCTATGGAACCATTTTAGGGATCGATTATTCCCTTTTTGCTTCTGTTTTGATCTTATTTTCCAGCTAATGCTTTGTTTTAGGGATTAACCGCTCTTGTTTCTTTGTTTGCATGTCTCTAATGACTTGGACGACGCCGACGATGAGCAATCGAAACGAGTGGAGCACCGAAGAAGATGAAAATGCTCGGTGGTAACTGGAAAGTCGAGCGTGTGACTACCACGTACGAGTGATGATCTGCGTACTCTGTTGCTGAGCAACCTGGGTTGTTGGATTGCTTTCTGATCTACGGTCTAGATGACGAACCATTTGCCTTCCTCTAGCTGGATCCCGTGTATAAAAACCGTGTGTAATCCATACCGTTGAATCTGCTCGATCCAATGGTCCTTCAGCTGCGCAGAAAACAAAATGGGGTTAGGGCCTTTAGGATTCAATTGTAACTAGGCCGATCAGGCCTTATATTTTATAAACAATGGGCATGCAATTTTAAATGGGCTCTTTATTTTTGTAATGGATTGTTTATATTATACAAATGGTTATGTTCTTTATTTTTTTGGGTTTTGATAACTAACTATTATACTAATTAAACACTAACAAAAAAAGTATATAGCTTTGATAATACTAACTACCACATCACATATCAATAATACTAATAACAATGTAACACTAACGATGTAATAACACCAATACAATACTACTAAACCGGAAATGACATAGTTATAATACAATGAAAGTAAAAAAGTTAGGTGAAAATTCAATGACAACAACAGTATAAAAAAATTATATAAATACAAATATGAGTTTGGGCAGTAAGGAATCTTAAGGGAATTGATGTGAGAATGATGCGTGTTGCCCTCACCGATGCACACTTTAGAACCTTAGACTAGGTCTTTATTTGTTGCACTTGAATTGTTGAAATGTTGGCATTGATATACTGGATTCTGAGGACAGACCTAGAGTCAATTACAGCTTGCTGGCATGTGTTGGGAAGTCATTCATTTCTGCTGAGGTACCTTTTTGTTTTACTGTTTTCTTGCATTACTTGAGGACAAGCAATGAGCTAGGTTTGGGGGAATGATAACTCCTCAAAAGTACTATATTTTTCATCTATTTTACAATGCTTTTTGCTAGTTTTCGAGTACACATATTTGCATTTAGTATTAGTTTCATGCATTTTGCATAAAAACGAGTTTAGTAGGTGCCCCTTTACGGTTTGAAGGGACCATAAAAGATTGTCGAGGCACGGCTAGCAATGCAATGCAAATGGACCAGCAGTTGCATGCCAAGCCCATTGACAATGATGGACAGCCCGGAAAAATAGGAAAGGATAAGGTTTTGAAAAACACGCGAATAGACCTAATACGAAAAATCAGGAGCGGCTAGTCGACAGGAGATTTCTACCATGACCTTTGGCATCATAGTGGTGACTGATGACGTCAGCCCTAGACCATCACATGTCAGCCCTAATCGGTGATAAGCTGATAAGGAGATCAAACACTTATCAAGGAGCCTTAGCCAAAATTTAAAATTTGAATTTCTCCTAGGGTTTTCTCCTCACTCATCTATATAAATAGATCATTTCCAAGCATGAGGGGCCCACTTGAAGTGAGCTAGCTTAGGATCATCTCCGACCACTTCCACCACCGGCTGGAGTAGCCACACCGAGGAGGGCTGAAGCAAGAGAGGATGCATCGACCGACCCTTTTTCTTCCCTTTTCCTTTGGTTTATTTTAATTTTGAAGATGATGTTTGCAAATGATAAAGTTTATTTTGTGGTTAACCCTCTCATCATGAACTAATTTAATAGTTGGTAAGGGGTGGATGGATGAAACGTTGTTTTTTTTGCTTACTTTTATTAATTAAGAATGCTTCGGCATAAAGTTTTATTCATTTGGCAGTGTCTTTACTTTTTTCCAAAACTTATATGCTAAGCGGCGGCTGGCATAGCTTGCTTATTGCAACTCAATATCATAACTGACTTGGGAGGCAACGATTACTTGCCAAATTCTAAGGCAAGAAGCTTCGACAGAAGATGTTCAAGTAGATGAACTTACTTTGGGAGTGAGTCTTCCCCTTAGATTGGAATTAAACTAAATTAATTAATGAGAAACATGCATTATAGACATATAGGGGTTTTTACATGATTAGTTTAAGGCATTGCTATCGACGAAGGCAATGTCTTTTGATTCTGCTCGATAAAACATTGTCAAAGCATGACATTATTAAAGGCTAACATGACATAAACAACGTGAAAACCATGCATTCCTTGCCAACACCCATCATCCATTTTCAAGCTCTTCTTGCCAACACTATTTTCTTTTATTGTCTTTTCTTTAAAATCACTTTCCAAAACAATCAGTTTTCACCCCAAAGGCAAGTAACAATTGAACAATTAAATTCCAAGACAATCCATGTGGGATCGATACTCAGCTTAACTGCTATATTACTTGTCGACCGTGTATACTCGCACGAAAAAGGACTCGACTTGGCATTGCTTTATACATTTCCAATACTCATTTTTATACCTTTTGTCAAGCACATTCTGATCACAACAATGAGAATTGAAGAACTTAGAGAACAAAGATGAAAAGAGAAAAGCAAAGAAAGAATTTGATATTTTTATTAAATCGAATAAAATGAATACAACTGATGATTGTTGGGCTTGAACTAGGCCTCAAATATTTATAGAGCAGTTTCAACTAAATACTTCTCAATTGTTATCATAACAGACTAACGACCCAGTTAACAAGCTAACTGATGATTAGTTAGGATCCAGCTACACAACTGACAGCTCAGTATAGTTGACAACTTATTAACATCACTATTATACTTCTTCATTCTCCTAGTTTCTTCCTTGTTCCAATTCTTTAAAGGATCGAACTCCCAAACTTTCTCTCATGCTATTAAACAAAGCTGGAGAAATAGGCTTAGTGAGAATGTCAGCATTTTGCTCAGCTATTGGGACATAATTAACAATCAATTGCCCAACCAAAACTTTCTCCCTTACAAAGTGTATATCAATCTCCATATGCTTAATCTTAGCATGATGTGTGAGATTGGCTGCCATAGAGACTGTCGATGTATTGTCACACCATATAACAGGTTTACCAGACAAAATTACACCTATCTTAGTTAGTAATTGTTCAATCCAGACTAGCTCAGATACGGAGTTGACCAAGCTTTTGTATTTTGCCTCTAATGTGGATCTAGAGACTACACTTTGCTTTTTGGAGCACCAAGTTACAGGGTTATTACCAAGATAGATACAATATCCAGTTGTAGACCTTCTATCTTCTACTGAGGCAGCCCAATCGGCATCAGCATAACATACCAAGTTAAAATCCTTGGTCGTGCTGAAGAACAACCCATAGTCTAAGGTCCCTTTCAAGTATCTTACAATTCTCTTGACAACCTTCCAACGTGAATCACATGGGTTGTTCATAAATTGACTGACCTTATTGACTACATACGTAATGTCAGGTCTTGTCAAGCACATATATTGCAAACCTCCTATGATGCTTCTGTATAGATGGATGTCTTCAAACATCAATCCATCATTGGCCCTAAGTTTCGAACCAAGCATCATAGGAGTAGGAGTTGGAGTGGAGGTGTTCATGTTTGCTTTAAGTAACAATTCAGTCATTAAAAATTTTCTCATACTGAGCTCACCTTTCTTTTGAGAGTGAATTAATCTCCTAAAAGACATAAATCTGGATGTAGTTTTACCATTGTACAACCTATTAAGTGTAGACCAAATCTCAGTTGAGGTGTTTTATCCTATCAAGTGTGGGAGAACATCCTCACTAACTGATGATTAGTTAGGATCCGGCTGTACAACTGACAGCTCAGCATAGTTGACAACTCATTAACATCACTATTATGCTTCTTCATTTATTGTTACAATAATTTAAGAGTCGTGGGTTTAAGAAGTTTAATCAAGTATATAATTACCTTCATTTTAAAATTCTGAGATTATAGATAATTTGATATTTATGTCATAAATATTAAGTTAATAGAAAATATAATTTTTTTTTGTTTAAAAGTTCAAATAAAATATTTAAAAAACATTTTTTTTACCTTATGAAAGTTGATTTTGAATAAAATGATTTCATCAACTAACGTAAATTTTTTACATGATCCAAATTTTCCAATAAAGCTCTTTTTTTAACCAATTTTTATTCTAACAAAAATATTGAAGTATTCTTTTGTTTATAGAATGATTGGTCACTACAACTACATGATGAAATATGAATGCCTAAGCATTTTTTTACCAAAGGTATCATGATTCAATACAAAACAAAAGAACCGAAAAAAGTAAAATAAGGTCTAAATCTACTAAAAATTTCATAAAAAATAACATAGAAAAGTGCAAAAGAAAAGCGAACCATTCTCTTGAGAATGACGTTCATCGGTAAAGAACTTACAAATTTTCGTGAATCTCTTTTGTCTTAATTCAAACGAGACGCTTAACAAGGTGAAAAAAAGTGATGACCGAACCAAACTATCAGGCAAATTGCTTCGTGACCAAGATATGCTTATATCGACAAACAACCATCAAAGTGAGTGAAGTTTTCTATGACCACCGACAACCCAAATCAAAAAACAAGAGTCGTGAAGATCTTCGTACAAACATGAAACGATCGCAAAAATATGCAAAATCGTGTCAAACGACAAAGGAAAAACATGCCACAAGAGTACAGATTCTTATTAAAATAAAGAAAAACTCAAAAAAGAAAAACTAAAAACAAAATAAATAGAAATAATAAACACCGGTGATCAGCAACCATCATTTAAACTAGTACCGTCACCAACCAAATTAAAAATGAAAAAAGGGAAGCAAGCTGCATAAGTTGAAAGAAAAAAAAAAGTAAGAGTAAACCCGGTCAAAAGTAATTTTTGAATGAATGTCTAAGCACTCTTATTTCAAAACGAAATAATATATTATCATTGAAAAATTTTAGAGTGAGCGAAACATGCTTTTATATACTACTAACACTATTGTTATATCATTGATATTTTTAATAAATTTTAAATAAATATTATTAACGACTCAACATATTATTAATTATATTTTAAAATAAAATTAAAATTTTAATAGAATAACATTTTCATATTTTTATTTTCTAGTATTTTTTCCTCAATTTGTGTCCTTGATTTTCGTACGGGAGTCGGTATTCTTTATGCGAGCCCCAAAGCTCTGGAGGCATCCAAAAGTGCAAAATCAGTTAGAGTTTTCTTCAACTAGAACGACTACAGAAGTTCTACAAATTGGGAATGTACTTTTGAAATACTAGGGATAAGTCTAGGGTTTATAAAGTATGAAGAATTTGATACTAATATTTTAAATTAAAGATTAAAAATACTAAAAAACTAAAATATGAAAGGTTACTTAACTTAAATTCTAATTTTGTTTTGAAATATAATTAATTGCAAGTCCTTAAAGTTTTTAATATTTATTTAAAGATCATTTAAAAAATTAATGGGGATGTAAGGGTGTATAATGTTAGTAGTGTGCAACGGTGTGTGTCGCTCGTTCTAGACCCTTCTATTATCATTTCTCTTAGAAATATATAGAAACATTGGCCACCTTGTAATTTTTATTTTTTTAATTAGACTTTGTTAAAAACTCCTTCATGCACGAAATCAAAAATTATCTCAATTTCGAATATTGTAAGAGGAAAAGAGTGCCTAAAACATATTATTAATATACCACTAAGGTTCAAGCATTCAACTTCACATAGAACAATACCACACCTAACCGAGCTTTTCACCCACCCAAACAAAGATGCAGCTCCTGCAACACAAAAAGACATTGCACACCCACTTTACACAAACCCCCTACATCAACCACCTTTCACTAGTAGTAGTTTACATTAAAATTAATTATTCTAAGTCAATTCAATTTAGAATTACAACAAAAGTGAACCCAATAAGTGGTCATAATAAAAAGTGGATAATATTCATCTTAAGAGATTCAGATTCAATCGCTTTGTATATAAGGTGAGTGTGCATTGTCAAAGGATTATGAATACGTATGAACAAATACATATATGAGATTTTTCATAAATATAAATTAAATTTCATTTGAACTTAAACACCGACATAATATAACAAGACACACCAACATTTCATTTTGTTCTCTTCATTCTCTAATATTCTTATATTGTTCTATAAAGATATAATGCAGAATTTCTTCAGGTACATTTTAGGACTTAAATTTCAGAATTTGAATTTGATATTAAAGAGTGTAAATTGAGTAAGAAATAATGAGAAATGTAAATTTAATGATTATTTCTCAAATTTTTGGATTTGTTAGATGCCTATCATGTTAGGACTAAGAAATTTCTAGTTTATATTTGAATATGATAAATCCAAATTTTTATATGTTTCTTATATTGTGTTGAATTTGCTATATGGTCAAAATATAAAAAAATCAAAAAATATAAAGTATTATAAAATGTAAAAAAAATATTTTTTTAAAAAAATTAATTTGATACCTTTTTTTAAAAAAAGAGCTTTGATTTTTCTTTTCTTTTTAAATTCAAAACTTTTAAAAAATTATATACTTTTTTGTTTTAAATTTTTATCACTCAAACAACTTTGACAATGTTATGTGGTCTTCTAATGAAAATTGACACCCTAAGTTGGCGGGTACGGTGAAAGACGAAAACAATTACTCATAACATTATATATTTATTGTTAATTAAAAATATTTTAAAATTTGTGGTCCGAAGGTTTAATCTTCGTCTTGAGCATAGAATAATTTTAACACTTATAGTTAATATTTATTTTTTATATGAGTAAACAAAACATAAAAAATTAAAAGAAATAAACTCTAAAAACGTTGGGTGAATACTTTGAAAACTAAGCAAATACTTTTAAATATTTAAAGTTAACATGGGACATTTTTAGGGTGATTTTGGAATCAAACCTTAGTTAAATCAATGGTAAGTAATCCATCTTCTCTTACGTTTGTTTTTATGGAAGAAGTTAGAAATTTTATTTTGTGAAAAACATGATGATGGTGACATAATAGAAATCTCCAACGTCACTGTAACCCACATTTCGTCACCATGTCGTGAATATATATATTAACGATAAATTACACGAAATATCAATTGACTTTAAGATCTAACTTGATTATATAACTGAACTAAAAATAATATTAATGTACCATTGAATTTTAATAAAATGTTTGATTATATTACTAATATTAATTTTTATTTTAATGGTATGATCGAGTCATACCACTAATATCATGGTCGTTTGGAGGGGGTTGTAGGTAGAATTAGGACTGTTCTCAATTTAAAAAAAATGTTTTAAAGTTAAAAATATTTTTTTAAAATATTTTTAAAATGATTATAAGATAATATCTGCTCATATATAATCTTAACTTTTTGATAATGCATATATCTTGCGGATAAACCAATTTAAACATGGACCTTTTATGACGAACATCATTTACTTTTCTACTGAGACCATTTGTTGGGTTCAAAATTAAAAGTATTTTAGGACAAAAACAATAGAGATTAATATATAGTTTTTTTCAGGTTAAAATATATTTGAATTGGTTTGATTTTTTTTTGAAAGTTAACATTTTTAGTTTTAAGTTTTTTTTTAAAAAAAATTAAACAAAATTATGCATATATCCTTGTTTATATTACAATATTAATTTCAAGCTTAACTCATGCCTTAATATATAATTTAACAAGGATTGTTTCAATTCTTTTTTCTAAAATGCTTGGATTAAGTCATTAAATCACTATTAAATGGTTCTCCTATTAATTTTATCATTTACATAAAATGGACACCGTTTGGAAAAAAATGTTTTTATGGCATTGTTTGGCAATTAGCGGATAGTTGATAGCAGATTACATTAATTGATTTGATTAGCGGATTGTAATAGTTGATTGTATAAAAGTGTTTGGTAAAATTAACTGATAGATGATAGTTATTTGATTGTTTAAACAAGCAAAATAACATATAAGGACATGATTATATTCAATACTTGTTTGAATAGTTTATTAGTTATCAATATTTTGTATCTATTAATATTAATTAGATTATAGAAAATAACTTTTTTAACATAACGTTACTAAACATATGTGAAGGATCTATATATTAATTTATTAATTATTTTAATATATTTTAATTAATTATTAAATTTAAATATAAATGTCTGAGAATAAAAAGAAAAAAAGAAAAATAATAGTTTACAAATGTCATGTAAATATGTGAGGGTGAAGAATTAAAATAAAAAAGGGTTAAATTTAGATTATTTGGAGATTTTTTATAATTGTTAAGGGTAAAAGGGTCTTTATAACTCTTATGTCAAATCTCTAATTTTAAAAAGTTCCTATTAGCAGGTTTTTTAAAATTAGAGGTTCTACCCCAATTTGCTATTTATCAAACATTCAATTTAACGGATTTGACCTGTCAAACATCTAATACTAGCTCAAACCTCTAATTTTGACTCAAACCACTATTTATCAAACATAGCCTATAATTTTGATTATTATCAAGTACACTCGGAGTAAGGTATGAACAATAAAATGTGCCATTTAACTATATTTAAAAAATTAAACGTAAATAAACATGACATATTGTTATTTTAACTAAGATTATTCATTTTTTTTACCTACAATATATCAGAAATAACCTTATAAATTTCTATATGATTGATATTTTAAAAAAATTATCTCGAAATGAAATTTAATAATATAACTCCTTTGTTTTTTACTAACAATATTGTTTATATATAAAAACCAAATTTTCGTATCGGAAAATTTAAGGTGTATAATTTAAATAAATACTGTATTAAGATTAAATAAAATTAATTTTAGATTAAATATAGATGGATTAAATAAATTATTGCAGCTGCAGTCACAATGCACGTCATTTACAACGACAACGAATAATTTTTCCAACTTGGGTCGAAAAAGAAGAAGACAATAATTTGACATAAATGTAATGTTGTTAGGGTCAGCTTAATATAATATTTTTTGGTTGACTTTTAGAATTTTGCCCTAATTAATTTAGATTAACACTCGATTTGCTTATCCAAGTGAGTTTCTCGGGAAATATTTTTTATATACACAAGTAAGGCTTTAAACGAACTGAACGTTCAACGAACTGTTTGTTTGGAGGAAGTTTGTTTATATTCGTTTATTTACTAAACAAACGAGCATGAACAAATTTTTTTTGTTCGTTTAATTAAATGAACGAACACGAACAAATAACTTTTTCATTCATTTATATTCGTGAATGCTCGGTAATCTCGTTCGTTTAAATTTATTCACATATGTCCATATATTTATTATTTTTCATAATAAAAGTATTATATTTAATTTTTTAAAACATATATATTAAAAATATGAAATAAAAAAAATTAAACAATACTCAATGTACGAGACTTCAGACTTCTTAAGAAAATAATTAAACAATACCCAATGTTCGCTTGCGTTCGTTTATTATTTTAACCAACGAACACGAACAAGAAATTATTTTCGTGTTCGTTTACAGGCCTATATACAAGGTCTCGAGTATCTTCTTAAATGATTCTAAGTTGCTTGCCATTTGAACCAAGTTTTGTTGGTAGCTTAATATAAATATTTAATACAAAATATGATACGCAAATGAGGAGGAGAGATGAGATGTCGGGTGTAGGAAAAATTATTAGATGAATCTTTTTCACCACGTCATCTGTGGTCCAACCAATCTGATCCGTTCATCTCAAAATAACAACCTAATAACTACCCACTCTCTAATTACATGTAGAAAAAAGGTGATGATTTACCTTGAGAAAAAAATGAGATTGACAGACTTGATTGGTTGAGACTACGGATGACGTGGTGAACATGGTTCATCTAATAATTTTTTTAGGTGTAGTAGGTTTGCAGAAAAGTGGTCGTTCCATTCCATCAAAGTCGCCCTAAGAAATCACGATTAACCTCCGAATTTAAGACTACTAACAAGCCGGATTAGGTCTAAGAATTTTTTTGTTTGCAAAGCTTATTTCATTTTTTTTAATATGTTTATTAGAACGAGTCCAACGATTAATTTCTTTACACTCTGTTATCTCATATAAGAGATAAATTGTAGCCATAAATTTTAAAATTATTTCATGTTTAGGGTATCGAACTCCTAACTACTAGTTAAGATAAGAAACACCCGTACTATCTTGGTTTGCAAAGCTTAATTCATTAATAAAAAAAAAGCTGATCAAAACCAGCATCTATCAGTTAAGAGAAAATAGAAAAAATCGATTACAAAAATAGAATATTGACACAACTAATTAACTATCACCAAGTTTTGAATATATTAGTTGAAGTTTAGATATTGAACGTTTTTTGTCATTCTCTGTTAATTTTTTGACGGTGTCTATTTATCGGTGAACGAAGGAATTTCTCCAAGATTCAAACGGTGAAAAACTTCATCCGCACGAGAGAAGCAATATACTGAGAAACGAGCTTCATTCGATGGTGAAAGGAGATCGACAGGAGAGAAACTAAAATGTTTTTGGTCGACTCGTGAACTTTAGAGCACTTTCCGGCAATATAAAAGTTGAATTTAGAATCATGGGACCTAGACGAAGTGACTTGTGAAATTTGAGACTGATCAACGACTATTTACGACTGTTTGGGGTTTAAGAGTGACAAATAACGTTCAATGTTTAAACTTTAGTAACAAAAAACGTTCAATGTTTAAACTTTAATGACAAAAAAGTATATTGTCTAAACTCCAGTGAGTAAATTAAATGCTTTTGAAACTTCAGTGATCAAAATAAATTTAAGAATAAAGTTCAATGATAATTTATGTGTTTTACTTTTAACTAAATAGTCAGCCAAACTGTTGTGTTTGACTAGTTGCATGGCACAAAACTGAACTGATTAGCTTTAAAGCTTATATTGATTGTAAGGTAGGATTTTACGTTCGGATGTGAACTATAAGAGAGTTACATTAGAAATTGAAAGTGTCTTATTATATAATTTCTGGGCATAAACTTTGATCATCAATAGATAATATGAATAAAATATAAAGAAAATACATAAATTATATAAAAGTTTAAAATTTTCGAAAGATACGATTATCCTCTCTAACACCATCTCTTATTGTAGTTTGATAATCTATATGTGGAAAACCACTGCATGGCACACCTGAATCAAGAGGTTTGCTTTCCCGTTTTGTCCAGTTGCTTTACGTTCATAGCAAGAGTTAATGACCATGTTCATTGCTACCTTGTTGACCTTATGACCTATAAACATTAATTTTGTACAATACTTACATCAACATGTACCACTTTGGGGGCAGCGAAGGCGCCTGTCCACCTCTACTATTCAAGCCCAGCGTCACTCAACCGTCCCTCCAAATTTTGTAATATGAAAAAAAGAAGTTATATGGTTCTCTTAACATTAAATTTTGAGGGAGTCATTATATATATAAAGAGAATTTTTTTAAAAAAAATAGGGTTAAAAAGTAAATTTAACAATAATATTGTTACAAACATGTCATTTTTCTTCTGATACAACATGGTATAATATCATTTTTAGTCTCAAAAACTTATATAATTTATCAATTCGATCATGATTTAAAAGATTTCAATAAATTTAACTATTAAAATTTAAAAATTCCATCATTTTAATCTCTATATTTCTCCTAAATTGCTTGTTCTCATTCTAGAAATGGTATATTACTTCTTGTTACTTTTCTGGTATAATAAAAGCTTGACAATAATATGTTGATGTTTAATGGCAGAATGCAGTTATAGAACTACTAATTTGATATGATGTACTCACTTTTATAATACCACAAAAGACTAAATTGATGGAATTTCAATATGAAGGATTAAATGTATTGAATTGTTTTGAATTAGGATAAAATTAATAGAATGCATAAGTTTTGGGGATTAAAAATGTTATTATACCAAAGAAAAGTGATATGTTTGAATGTTGAGTGACATATTTGTAAAAATATGTTAATTGAATGACATGTTTGTAATAATATGTTAACTCAGTGACATGTTTGTAACTTCCAGAAAAAAAATGGCATGTTATAAATTTATAATTAATGGTGCATTTGGTTCACAAAATGTAAGATTACCTCTAAAAATAAGATTCCTGGAATGTAACATTGCTTGACACATTATTACTGAGAATGTTACATTACCTTCTTTGGTTTATTTGGTAGGAATGTAAGATTAATGTGTTTGGTTGAAATGATATAAGATTACATGGAAGGAAAATTTACTAAATTATCCCTGTGTTGCATTTTCTTTTTAACATGTTAAACTTTCAATATTAAATTAAAATATATACACAAAAAGTCATAGAACTATTTTTGTTATACTATCTGAAATTTACAAAAAAATATATATTTATCATACTATTAATATAATTATTATATAAAATATTTTTATAAAATATATTTTATATTTGCATGTCATTGTTATTCTCTATTAAAAATATTTGTGTGAATTTTCAAATGCTAAACATTTAATATGTTCAAATTTTTAATTTTTTATTACTCGTGAAAATTGCCAAATAAATTAAAGTAAATAATAAAATAAATCTAAAAGTTGTATCTTATAAATCAAAGAATAAAATTAAAAACATCACCTCTCAACTTATTAGTTCTCAAGCAATATGCAACCTCAACATATAATCTATAAACATCATAAATGTAATATTAATAAAAAATTATTTAAATATTAAAATAATATTTAGATACGTGTAGCACCATTTAAATATTAAATTAATATTGAATGAAAATATTTAATTAATTTACACCACAAATATTTAATCATCTAATTAAATTTAACAAAAGATCCACGTGAACAAAATTCATTAACTTAGGGGCAATATGGTCCAAATGGGTGGGAATTAACAAATACCTAAAAAACCAAGAGAATCACATTCCCACCATTTAATGAAAAAATCGCTACTATTAGAAATGGAAATGTAACATTACCTGCTAGATTATCGAGAATATTACATTACCTAGTTTGGTTTAATTGGCATGAACGTGTATGACAATGTTTAGTTGGAAAAATATAAGATTGCATGGAAGTAAATTTAACCAAATTGCTCTTATAATGTATTTGAATTTAGACAAGCTAAATTTTCTGTATATAATTGAAAATATTTACATGGAAATTCATATAACTATTCCCGTGGCATTATGTAAATTTTGAAAAAATTATATTTAATTTTTTATATAAATAGTATATTAAACTTATATTTTAAATAATTGTTCTAAGTATTAAAGTTATTTATATATGAGATATAATAGAAAATGAAATAAAAATTGTGGTCTCAAGTGCACAATGATTTTATTTTTCAATGTATAAGATCCATTTTCCCCTTTAATTACCTGTAACACCCTAAACCCGGATGTCACAATTTAAGCCTCAAGCCCAAACCAATGCCATAAAATTCCTCAAAATGAGTTTAGCCCAAACAAGGTATTTCCAAAACATTTAGAATCCAATAGTTGAAAACATCGATAAACAATTTAAATCATTACAAATGAGCTCCACATTAATTTAAAACATTTGAACATTCGATTTGATTAATACAATTTCAAAATAAGAATTACATACTCCAACATGTGAGGTCCTATGAATACATAACCCACTAAACCAAGTGTCATACTCTGGAAAACACCACATGCTGAAATCTTGAACTGATAGTGCTTCACGACCCTACGATCCGACGATCAACCTACGCACGAAAACAACAATTCCGAGCGTTGAGCTTACAAAGCTCAGTGGTACACATCTACTCTACCAAACTTCATGCTAATCATAAACATAAGTACTCAAGCTAGTACGAGCAATAAGGGAAGATAAATAACCATGTGGCGCTACCACTCGTCGCCTAAACACATACTCTCAACACAACAAAACATCATACATGGCCCACAAGGTCCAACCATACTCGGGATTCGATCGGATCATCTGAGCAAAACACACAATGTCATCATCACAAACTTAGAGTGAGGCCCGGTGTCACACAACGTCAAGAACATACACTCTGAGTGAGGCCCGGTGTCACACAGCCTCGAGAAAAGTACACTCATGCTCAGAATCTCACATCGAGCATCAATACTCAGAATCTCGCATCGAGTATCATAACTCAGAACCTCGCATCGAACATCACCACTCAGAATCTTACACCGAGTAGTATTCATGTCATCACTCGAAGTCTCACATCGAGTGGACTTCATGTGCTGCAACACTCTCTCACTATGTATTTGGATCCCATCAATCAAATGTGACTCAACCACACAAGTGCCCATACTTGGCACGTAACAACACATGATCCACTAAGGACCCCTATGGTTGCTATTACAAACAAGTCACTCAACATTTACCGACTTATTACTCATTAGTCTTGTATATAATTAATTTTATTTATTAGCCTCATTAAACCATGCTATCACATTTATTAAATGCGTAATTTAATTATTAATATTCACATCAATTTCTATCCTTAACTTGCACTTATAGATTACTTATCGCACCGGGTATCGGTACTCATACACAAGTATCAATACGGTACCCTCGGCTATTGGTACTTACACACGTACAGATACAGAAACTGCTCATTGGAAATCATTAATTTCTACAAGTACCGGTATAGCCTCTAATCACTTATCAATACAACCAAAGCTCGTACCAATACCTTATACATGGGTTCGCACCATTTCCTTGAATTAAGGTCTTATTACACTTTATTCGATCCCTAAAGCTTATAGAAGTTAACGGCAGTGTAGCGTGCCTGTTAGTCAACGGCGGCTCAACTCAAGGTCAACAGTGGCTCCGATCAAGGTCAATAGCGACTCAGCTTGGGTTAATATCTCATGGTCTACGAGGCTTGGCTCGACGGCTCAACTTTACGCTGCTTGGCTCAAATGGCTTCAACAGCCCAAGACGATGCCCACGCGCGGCCAGTGACGCGTGCGGCGGCCTCTGATGGTTGGACGGCTACGAAAAGCTCCAAATCTACACATCCGACGATGGAGAGTCCAATAGTGGCTTTCACTCACAACAGAGGGTGGCGGATAATGGAACATTTGAAGCTTAAAGCTTTACCGAACCTTGCTTCTTCTTACATCGGTAAACGATGACTTAAACGGCTTAACGAAATCACCAAGCAAAGTAGAATGACGTGGTAAAACTAACGATGCCGACGATGACATCTACGGTGTCATGATCGACAAAGAAACAAGCCTCCAATATTCTCCCCTCACAAACACCCATTTTTCTTCTCTTTCTCTACTATTTACTTTTCTCTCTCTCCAACATAATATCTTTTCTTTTTCTAACCACCCACTTATTTTAAATTTCAAACACCTTATCTTCACTTAGGTGAAATTAATTAATAACCCCCATCACCTTTTTCTTTGCCACTAGGCTCAAAGCCTTGGTCTAAGACTCAATTTACTAACCCGATATTCGGGTCGTTAGAACTCTCCTCACCTTAAAAAAATTTATCCTCAAAATTTGTATACATAACTCAATGAAGATGCTCAAAACTTTAGAACTCTTTAACTTTTCCAAATATTTCTCGCTGCACTACTCTAATCTCTCATAACACTTATCAATCATGACTTTTGTCTTCTAACGGTACAAACATAATCTTGTTTAATTCTTTTTTCTTAGATGGAATCCATTTTTGCTCGGTACATTATAGACGACACATAAAACCCAAAAGATTAATGCTCACAACAACTTTTATACACCGTTTGATCTACAAGAACAAGGGGTTAAACAGCCGATGTAACCAAAACGAAAAGGTTCTTATTGCGGTGACTCCTTAAAGGAGACTTTAACTCTAATGGCATTATTTATCAAAAACATTGCCTGGTCGGTGCAAGACTTCTGAAATGAACGACGTCTCAACTCGCCGCAAGCAATTACCTTAAACTCGACATTACTACTCATAACGGTAACTAAAGCAGCTAGCATTAACTCATTTCACACAAGAGTCTTGTACTCCAACTGTAATGTGTCTGGAAAACATATCATCTATACCTTCACTCGGATCTGTCATCATATGCAATCCGCCAAGGGATAAGGTTCTACTACAACCTCAAATTTCATGTAAAAAGGTAATATGTACACACCGTAGTGTCGTAAAACCCATCCCACAAACAAATTAAGCAGACTTTCCATCTAGATCTCACTTTGCCGAAAATATCAAACGTACCTTCCAAAAACTATTTCATTACTCAACAAAATCCCATCGAAATTGTGCATTCAGCAATCCTTTACAAGATCCACAGTCATCCATTTAATTTTTCACCGAGGAACATTAAAACATGCCAACAACTTTGGAAAACTCGATGTTAGACTCCTAACTAAGGACAAGTCAACCGCTTATCATTATTTCAAGCACACGACTCTACACTATCTCCCTAATCACGTGGTGAAAGCTTGGTACTAACTGTCGCTATCAAAATTCACCATATATTGACCACTGTACCGTATAAGAAAAATCTTTTTCCTTGATACATCATTCTCTAAAACACTCACAACAAGTTCTCAAAGTCCATCAGAAACCATCGGATCTAAATCCAGTCATAACACTAAGCTCACTTAAATATAAGCAACTGATACTTCTTTTAGCTTTCAAAACTAACTAATCCTCAACACGAAGCTTAACAATTAAACCACACGGGTATCGACACTGGCTGATCAGTACCGACACCAAAATAAATAAGTACTGGTATCATATAGAGCTAGTATCAGTACTCCCCCACATAACCATCGCTGTAAATCCTTAATCACCCTATACGGGCAGCATAATACTCTAACCCAAACTAACTTTATACAATCCATCACTTAACGAGCTCACTTTACGTAGGTGGTGATCGATCATACGATCCACAATTCTCAACTACTCCAACTCACGTCGTTATCCAAATCTCAAATTCCTTAAAAATCAAGTACCCAAAATTCTACACTGTTGGGTAGGCATATATTTCCTTATTCTAGCACAAAAAATACAACCCTAATAATACCACAAAACATCCTCAAAGATCTCGAAATCCTACTTGACTTTAATCGAGTCAGCACCACTATCACAACAAAATAGTTTTACGTAGCTCAGATTTCCACCAATGTTCATTGGCTGCTTCCAATGAAACTATGATACAAAACATAAGCTTATACAAAGTCTCAACCTTTCTTCCTTAGTTGATTACACGATAACTAACCTTTCCTACACACAAGGTTATTAAGGTAATTATCTTGTTAATGCTCATCTTTCCATATTTATTATAAATTCACACGTGTTACGCAAAGCATCAAACTTACACTCGAGAGTCAACACGGCATCCCTCACTCTATCATTGCTGAAACACCTTAAACATCACTAAAAACATCAAACATCACCACGACACACTCTAAAGAGAGAAATTATCTTTCTAAAATTCATTTCAAAACTTCAAGCCTTTAACATTTTAACCATAACCATCTTATTCTTAAACTAAATCCTAAAAAATATACGGGTACTTCACAATCGGTTAAACGATTCATCCACCTTAGGAGACAAGCAACGATCTTTTATTTTCACTTAGCAAGCTATCAACGATTTAAGCACCACCTCAACAAACCAATTTCTCACTAGCGAACAAGCCCAGTTTGCCCTTTGGCGAAACACTCAAACAAAAGAAACCTTGATCAAGTTGTACATTCGCAGCTGAATCTTCAACCTTTGCAACTGGGTCGGTGTCCTTTAACAACGAAGATGGACACCGACATTCCAAATCGGTCTTACCTCAACATCCACTCATGTTCTTAACAGGGAGAAAGTCCTAATGACTCCTCCAAGAAGCACGCCATACTCTCTGACAGTTTGAAAGCTCCCAAGAGTCGAACTGCACACATAGCATCTATCGAACAGTAAAAATACTACTCACAATCCCGTTGTGTCATCCTCCAAACGACCACTACAAAGATCGCAATAGAAAGACGATGGTTCAATATTCTCATTACTAAAGGTTGGGTTCCCTCAAGGTCTTAAAGCCTCGAGCACAACTCTCGACATTACAGACTAGCGTCGCGCTTGCTTAACCGAATCAATTTTTAAGGTACAACAACTCCCAAGAAGTTACCTCTCTCAAACCTGTAACGTCTAACTTCGATCACACTCTAACAAACTAGCAGATCTCGGATCCACTATCTCCGAGAAAGTCCCTTGAGAGGGGCGATGATACATCCCAAGTATCAACAAGATTCCTTTTTAAGCACACAAAAGGGTCTTCCAACCAACGTGTATCCACTGATCGATATCAAAAATAGTTTGTCCAAACTCGTATCACAACGTTATTCTTGCATGATGATAAAGAGTCCTTGCCACAAATCTTACAACGTATCCACAAGCTTCGAAATATCTTTCAACACGCAACGAAAACTCCATTCAGGTGGCAGGAGGATGATACATCCTCGAATCTGGCATCATTCAACTAACTCGCATCTCAATAATCTAGGGTGACATCAACATTAAAATCGCTCCTAAGAGCGGCTCAACACTTAACTCAGCCCTCTCGACCGTGATTGCAACCATCTTAGCGCCACAACGTTGGTCACACCATCAAGATTCTAATCTTAATGAGTACGAACTTAACTTAAGGGCTTATATTCAATAGACACCTTACTAAAACACCTATACCACCCTGGGGTATCCTATAACCGGCTAAACTTAGCCTGTAATACCACTATTGTAACACCCCCGACTCAGATGTCACAATTTGAGCCTTAAGCCCAAACCAAAACCATAAAATTCCTCAAAATGGGTTTAGCCCAATAATGTATTTCCAAAATATTTAGAATCCAATATTTGAAAACATCGATAAACAATTTAAATCGTTACAAATGAGCTCTACATTAATTTAAAACATTTGAACATTCGATTTGATTAATATAATTTCAAAATAAGAATTACAGACTCCAACATGTAAGGTCCTATAAATACATAGCCCACTAAACCCAAGTATCATACTCTGGAAAACACCACGTGCTGGAATCCCAAACTGATAGTGCTCAACGAACCCACGATCTGACGATCAACCTACACACGAAAACAATAATTTCAAACGTTGAGCTTACAAAGCTTAGTGGTACACATCTACTCTACTATACTTCATGCTAATCATAAACATAAGCAAGCAAGCTAGTACCAGAAATAAGGGAAGATAAATAAACATGTGGCACTACCAGTAGTCGCCTAAACACATGCTCTCATCACAACAAAATATCATACATGGCTCACAAGGGCCAACCATACTCGTGATGCCACCGGATCATCCAAGCGAAACACACAATATCATTATCACAAACCTGGAGTGAGACCCGGTGTCACACAACGTTAGGAACGTACACTTTAAGTGAGGTCCAATTTCACATAGCCTCGAGAACGTACATTCATGCTCGAAATCTTACATTGAGCGTCAACACTCAAAATCTCACATCGAGTATCATCACTCAGAATCTCACATCGAGTGGAATAGCTCAGAATCTCACATCGAACATCATCACTCAAAATCTCACATCAAGTGGAATGGCTCAAAATCTCGCATCGAGCATCATCACTCAGAATCTCACATCGAGTGGTCTTCACGTCACCATTAAGAATCTCACATTGAGTGGTCTTTATGTGTTGCAACACTCTCTCACTGGTATCTGGATCTCATCAATCAAAGGTGACTCAACCACACAAGTACCTATACTTGGCATGTAACAACACACGATCCACCAAGGACACCTTATGGTTGCTATTACAAGCAAGTCACTCAACATTTATCAATTTATTACTCATTAGGCTCGTATATAATTAATTTCATTCATTAGCTCCATTAAACCATGTTATCACATTTATTCAATGCATAATTCAATTTTTTAATATTCACATCGATTTCCAACCTTAACTTGTACTTATAGATTACTTATAGCACCGGGTACCGGTACTCATACACGAGTATCGATACGGTACCCTTGGGTATTGGTACTCACACGCGTACCGATACTGAAACTACTCAATAAAAATCATTAATTTCCACAAGTATCGATAAGGGTCGACCCGTATCGATACGAGCCTTAATTGTGTACCGTACGACCAAAGCTTGTACTGATACCCTATACACGGGTTCGCATCATTTCCTTGAATTACGGTCTTACTACACTTTATTCGATTCCTAAAACTTATAAAAGTCATTAAGGTTGGTTTACTAACACATTCACCCAATTAATATCATTTACTAGTTCCATAATCATTTAATTGAGTATTTACCCTTCAAGCATAATTCTATCAAATTACATCAATCCATTCGAACAAGCATACAAGGCATCACAATCAATCAATCAATCATCAAATAAACATATGTGCATCTCAAACGACCCTAACCAGTCTCTAAAATCTCTATGAGTCTCTTCATAATCGCAACATCATCATGCATCTCATAAATATATAAAGTCTCATGATACCGGTCTCACAACATGCTTATTCATTGTCTACCTATTTTGCGAACACTAATAAGAAAGACAATTACACTTATGATGCTCATGAAGCATTTTAGAGTTCAAGGTGTACTAAACCTAAGCCGGTATCGTTAAAATCCTCATCCAAGCTTCCTGAATATTCCACTTGAACTGATATCTGATCATGAATAATCCTCATATACCAATTAATACCGTAAGCATCACTTAATCACATAGTTTAAAGAATTCGAAGGGTCAAATGTATAAAAACAAATTTTCAGGTTCGAATTTGGCAAAACAAACTGCTCCATCAGACTTAGAACGTCGATAAACCCCTGGGTAGGGTCCCCCGAAAAAAGTCAACGACGACTCAGCTCAAGGTCAACGACGCCCGGACATCTACAGGAAGCTCCAGATATGCACATTCGACGACGGAAAGTCCAATGGTGTTCTTCACTTACAACGGAGGATGACAAATGATGGAGCATTCACAGCTCAAAGCTTCGTCGGACCTTGCTTCTTCCTATGCCGGCGAACGATAGCTCAAACGGCTTATCGGCGACCACCAGCTGAAGCATAACGACGTGGTGAAGCTGACGGTGCCGGCAGTGACATTCATGGTGGCACAACCGACAATGAAATAAGCCTCCAACATTCTTTTCCTCATAAACACCCATTTTTCTTCTCTTTCTCTCTCCTATTTACTTTTCTCTCTCTCCAACATATTTTAGTTGGTGATAATAATTATATATTTTTGACATTGTAATCGTTCGGAATATATAATTATTTTACAATAATCTATATATTTATATATTTTTGACATTACCTATATATGCATATATTTATTGTCCTATATTTTAACTTCGTGTCTTGTTTTTTTCAATATTTATTTATTTGTATTTTTACATTATGTAATTATAGTTATTTAATAAATCAAAATAACAATTTAACCCAAAAAATGAAAGATATGACTAAAATATTTCTATTTTATGAAGAGCATTTTTTTCCTAAATGCAAGAAATCGTCAAATATAAAAAAAAGGAGAGATTCTTGGAAAAAATTTCCCTTGATAATTTTTTTCGGCGATTCAAACGCCCCCTAAGTGACATTTAGAGTAGTTTATCCTAGAACTAATGAAATGTTCTTTTAGAAAAAAAACTCACTTGCGAAATGTTTTTTTACCTTAACTTTAAATTATTTCGAACAGAGATGTGATGAATTTAAGTAGGTTATGATGAAATGGAAATAACCGAGTTTTTTTTAAATGCTTTGTCTGATTATAAGATAATATATATTTATTATTTTTAATCTTTTTATTAATTCGTGCACACCGTATAAATAAATTACATGAACCCGATTCATCTAAAAATAACAACATTTGATGGATTCAAACATCAAGCAAGTTCTAATGGGAAAACAATCAAGAGTAATAGTATAATCCTTTTCACTGGTTATATGATCTTTTTCACTGGTTATATAATCTTTTGAGATGCGATGTATTTCACAATTTTCAACTATCAGATGAAAAACAAAGCGGCTGCCATGTAAAATCAAGGAAAAGCAAACAATAAAAATTACGCAACTGCAAAACATGCAAATTTAAAGAGTGAGTGGTCCTTTCTTCTCCTACGATTGCATAGTTGTAAATATAAAATATTATAATGATGCCGTGAAAAAGTGTATATTTATTTTTATATGTTATATTGATTCACACCTTTGATGTAACCACATTGTAATAAGTGACATTCATGAAAAAAAATAATATTCATTTTAAAAAATTTAAATTTAAATCGTTTTATTTGTAAAGTGTGTGTTTTATTAAAAGATTAAAATTATGTATAAATAAATATTATCTTGTAATTATCCTAAAACTATTTAAAAATATATTAATTATCATTTAAAAGAATGGTATTTTAGTTATTTTCCAACTGAATTAGGACTACATATATTTATGGGTTAGGCTTCTGCATGAGACTAATGCACCTTATGTTTGTTTAAGTTTTGGATGATCCAAAATATGAGCTTCAAATTTTGTCAAAACCCACCCGTATTTATAAATGACAACCCAAACTTGTTCTTGGTACGCTTATATTATTTTATTTTTCAAAAATTATTAATTCTACTAATTAAATATTTAATAATTTTATTTGGTTAAAAATATTTTTTACTGTTTTATAATTGAACAACTTATTCTATTTTTAATACTTACATTAAAGTATTATAAATTTAATATTTTCTATTTCAAAAAATAAATTTAATATTTTTGTTGATAGAGTGGCCAGACAAGCTCTTGAATGGAGGAGAGGGGCGGTTCAGGTGGTGATCCGGAGTGCTTTTGGTGGCTGCAGTGACGGAGTGAGGAGGTGAGAATCGGGGGGGGGGGGTTCTCTTTCAGACCCTTGGTTTTCTCAACATGGGTCTAGGCAGCTTACTAGGGTTAAGAACATGGGTCAGGGGGTGAGAATAAGGTTAGGCCAGGTGTTGGTCTTAACAATTTTACATGATATAAATTATATAATATTATATTATAATAGAGTTAGGATCAACTTATACCGTGTAAAATTTAAAAAGTTTTATAATTTTTTTAGCAGTGTTGGATTAGAAAAAATGAATGATTGAGATTAACTCTTTATTTTTTTAATTGATAATATTCGCATTTCAACTGTTAATCTTAGCCATTCACTTCACTTATCCAATATTTTTACAAAAGTGTAAAACTTTTGTGTACCAAGATCCTATTCGGCTATCCCATTATAATATAAGCATAGAAAATTGATCTGGTTAGGCTTGTGTCTCAAATGTTGGAGCGTGAGCCTGAGCCTGATAAAAATTTTAATACAAACGTAATTTTTTGTCCAAGCCATTAAGGGCAAGGATAAAGTCATGATTTGAATTGGGGACAAAACATAAATGTTTAAAAATAAAAATGTTAAATTCATAAATAATTTAATTTTAAAATAATTTATAGATAAAATAAAGGTGAAAAAAATAAAATTTTTGGGGTGGGGCAGTTGCCCTCCTCACCCCACATAATTATGTCATTGATTTTGGGCCTAATATTCTTGTCCAATCCCTCCCAAGTTTTGGGCGAGCATTTGGGTTCGGGCAAATAGCCCGACTCTAGTTAACTCATGAAACTAAGTAGTTTTATAACAGGTACATATAAAGTAATGTTTTATTCAGGTGTTAGAGTTTGTAATTTATTAGGGGTAATTATACCATGCACTGGTAGTAAAAATATTTTGTTTCCACAAGCGCCCTAATTTTAATTGTTAGGAATATAGTTTAGGATTCATAGATTAGGGGTTTAGATATATGTGCTTAGAATTTAGGGACTATGGTTTGAATTTAGAGTTTAAGATTAGAATTTAAAGATTATAGGTAAAAACTTAAATCCCTAACATATTAACTTAAAACGTAAACCCTAACACTAAACTAAATCCTAACCACAAACTCTAATTTTAAACACCTAAACCCCTAAATGTGATTGAGTGTACTAACTCCCGGTTGTCCCTTAAAAAACGATTCGGAAGAGCCTATTTATACTAAGTCTTTATAATATTCGAATTTGAATTAATCGGTTAATGCATGGAATATCGCATAATTATGAGAGAAGGAAAAGGTGAGTAACTCTTCTCAAGGGCTTAGATCCGTGCAAAGTCAGCAATGGCGAATGATACCCCAAATTTTTCCATGAACATTTTGGACCATTCAAGCCCTACCACCAATATAAATATCATGACTGCATTACTCTTAACACGCATCTTTCCTTTTCTCTTTGTCTCTCTCACTCTCTCTCTCCCAACAGTTCCATTTTTAAAACCATTATATACCAGAAAGCCGAAAAAAAGGGCACCCTTTTCATTTCCTTGTCCGAAAATATCATCTAAATACAGTCAAAGGACATGAATCTATCCATTAATGGTCAGTCTCAGGTCCCTCCTGGTTTTAGATTTCATCCAACAGAAGAAGAACTCCTTCACTATTACCTCAGAAAGAAAGTTGCTTCGGAAAAGATAGATCTTGATGTTATACCAGAAGTTGATCTTAACAAGCTTGAGCCCTGGGATTTACAAGGTACTAAATAATATATATGTGTATATATAAGTATAGGATTTTTGTGATTGTTTTGTTTTGTTTTTTGGTGCAGAGAAGTGTAAAATAGGTTCCGCCCCACAAAACGATTGGTACTTCTTTAGTCATAAGGACAAGAAATACCCAATGGGGACTCGAACAAACCGTGCTACGGCGGCCGGATTCTGGAAAGCAACCGGGCGTGATAAGATTATCTATAGTGGGTTTACAAGAATCGGATTGAGGAAGACGTTGGTGTTTTATAAAGGAAGAGCTCCCTATGGTGAAAAATCTGATTGGATTATGCATGAATATAGGCTCGATGACACCATTGGTCATGACTCTGATGGGTCCAATCCCTTTGGAGATTGTTCTATGGGTGAAGATGGTTGGGTGGTTTGCCGTGTGTTTAGAAAGAAGAATCATCCGAAAACCCTAGAGAGCCCGAAAAGCACCTCTCCCCCGCCGTTGGATTGCTCCGGAAATGACGATGATACCATAGATCGGATTCTTCGACGTATGGGAAAGAGTTCCAAGTCGGTGAGTCCAAGCTTTTTTGATGCAAACAAACATGCAACGTTTACGCATATGGCCGGACTGGAAACGATCATCAAGCCATGTTACCAATCCATCGACCACGGCATGTTGTTCGCCGACACCGAACCGTCTTTGATCAGCCAAGGAAACGGTGGTGCTTGTGATCGTTATCGTAGTGACTGGGTCACCATGGACCGATTTGTGGCATCGCAGTTAAATGGTGAAGTAAAAACATGCAAGCAAGTATCTTGTTTAAGTGACCCAAGCGCGGTTTTCCGTTTTTGTCACCATGATGATATTCAATTATCGGACATAAGTTTGCAAAGATCAAATCAAAACTTGCAGGTCTATGATTACGAGAATGAGCTATGGAGCTTGACGAAATCACCTTCACCGTCGCCATTAGACCCAATGTATCATTTGTCGGTATAATTGAAGTTCATGTCAATTTATCATTCGAAGAAACCACAAAATCTCTGTCAAGGATGGACTGAATGGTGCTAGAGGAAGTGGTCATTTTTCTGAAAATTTGAATTTCAGAAAATTTTTAAAAAATTTCTATGTATTTTTTTGTTGAAAATCTATTTCTATCTTCTAAAATTTTATAAGTTCGTCCCTTAAAATTTTATAAGGTTATCCTAATATAAAATCATGCGTCTGTCCATGTATCGAGTTATATATAAATATGAGATTGTATAAATAAGGGTGAAATAATTGCGAGGTCAAAAGAATATAGTTTTCTCCCCTTTCTTTATCAATTAGCCTCTACCATAATATTTGATGTTGTGTTGTATTGCGGGGTATAACGGTGACACCAATTTTTATTATATGTTTTTTCTTTATAACAAATGTTAGACTAATCCTCACATATTTTCCCTTGCATTAACGACGCATAAAACTATATTTCGTTAATATATTAAATACTAATTTAATATTATAACAATTGATTTATTCAAAAAATATTATAACAATAGATTTTTATAACTTATTTTACAAATCATCACTGAAGAGTTTTTTAAATGACATAACGATTGAATTTTAAAACTGTATATGCTTGTACATTTGTATTTCTAGGGAGGATTATTGACTTTAGTGATGAAATTTGAGTTAAGAGTACAAAATTCTAATTTCCTAAAATTTTGGAGTCATGGCCCTCCTAATCTCTTATATCTTCCGCCCCTGGTCTTACCATTGATTAATTATTTTTCCATATGGAGAGAAGGTGAGGTTGGTAAGATTAAATACAAAATTTAATGTACCAACACTCAATTGGCCAAGCGGGATGAGACGCTATATCCTTTAAGCAATGTCAAGAGTTTAAATATTAATATTGTAAATGAAGAAAATCAAGTCGAGAGAGTCGTTCCCATATTAAATTTATGCAAAATCCAATGAATTAGCCAGTTAATTAGTCGAATACCGAATGTCAAAAATACAAAATTTAATGTCTATTAAGGTTTAAATCTTATTTTTGGCCATAAAGTTGTGCTCCATATCACTTTCGTGCTTGAAGATTTTTTTCTTTAATCTGACCTCTATAATTTTCAACCATGATATATCTTATCTCAATTCATTTTTATGTCACAAAAACACAACGTATATTAAATTTGAAAAAATTGAAAATTTTTTGCTGGTTCCTAAGGTTGAGCCTAGATTATTCTGGACCGACCCGCGACACACACCTAACTTTAGTGGGTGAGTCTCCCTGCGAGAATTTTCTTCACACACAAGGCCTTGAACTTGAGACATGCTTCAGTGATACCAAATTGGTTATCACTTGGACCAACCTCATTGATAAATATCAAAATTTTAAAACATACATCATAATCCCCTTGATCCGGTCTAACCGTTACTCCGAACCGAAAGAGCTACACTGGTTTACCGAAGAAAACCCGCGAAGGTTCACCTCAATAAAACAACCATTTTTTATTGTCTTGACTAGATGCAATTTAAGAACCTATGGTGAACTTACTGGCAGCGGATGTAAACTCTTTACAAAGATCATTGATTTGGCATTCAAATAAGCATACATGCAATATAGGGACTAATTTGCAAAACAGAAAAATTACAAGGACTTAGTCAATATTAGAGTTATCGATCCTTAATTAGTGATATTACATGCACACTGGTCAAATTACAACTTAAAACAATATTCCAAACTTTTACAATTGCATGCTTAACATTTAGGGACCAAAATGTAAGAACAAAAACTTCAAGATTTCACATTAACTAACATAACTGCTAGCCGTATCGGTACACGAAGGGGTGTATCGGTACGCTTTGGCCAATTCAAAACCCCCAATTTACAGTAGCTCAAAACTGTACCGATACGCGTATCGGTACACCTTGTCAAAATACACTACCCCATACTGAAACACTTCATCGCGTACCAAAATACTATACCAGTTTGCCTGAACCCGTACCGAAACGCGGCCACTGAAATGGCTTACCCGTATCGGTATGGAAACATGCGTATCGAAACACTTGGAGCTGTAAGGTCCAATTTTGTTGGTTTTACATGCTTTCCACAAGACAATTACATTCCAACATGCTTTCAACATACATACAAACATACTAGGGATTAATCCACATCAAGAGAGTACCAAAACATGCTTCAATCATGGCATTATTCATGAAATGTAAATCTATAGGCATACCTCTTATGAAACAACCCATTCAACGCTTCAAACATAAACCAAAACAATACCAATACATTATAGGCCATTTACAAGTTCAAACCAACAATATAAACTTGCTCCAAAACAAGAAGTTTAGCAAACATACTCCTAAACAACAATGAGCCCTCATTGTCATTATTACTATTTAACTAGTTTTAAAACCATACTTGTGAAGTATCAACTCTTGGAATTCCTTTCTTGCTCGCTTGTTGCCTCGAAAACCTTATAAGTAATTACTTATTTGCATTGATGATAAAGGAGAACGTAGCATAAAAGCTTAGTGAGGGACGCTCAAGAAAACACTCAACAATGCTTTTTAAACTATTTGTTCAAAATCGTATATTCTAGAATCATGCCCAAAAACATCTCATGTTTTATTCTCATTCTAAAACAAGTTGGATAAACCATTTCTAAACATGTATCAATGATTTCTAGCATTTTCAAAAGCAAACCTCAATTTAAGTCTTCACATGTTTGTTCATCTAATAGCAAAGCTTAAAGAGCATCTCATGTATAAACCATGTTATACAAATTCTATATACAAATCATGATACATCAATTTTCATATATTGGCATTTGAAGTGACCCAAAACAAAACCATTTCTATTTGCAAAATCACATTGAATATACGGATTTCCCAAGTGGCGTCTCTACCACTTTCAACATACATCATCAAACTGAAACATCAGAACAATTACCACCTCAACGGTTACGGTGTATAATATATCCACCAGCGGAGAATCTATCTCATTTCTACCTCAACTTCTGCGGTTCCTATAGGGGAGCTACATCTAACCCACATGAGGTGACTTATTATAGTGCACTTTAAACCCTATGGCTAGCCAACTATATCCGATAACATTTAATCATTGTCACTTGCCAATATATAGTTTCAAACCATGTTACATTACTGTTTTACATATGCATCAACAAACCAATTTCCAATATCCCATTTCGCATGCAATAAACCATGTAATAAGCATTTTCTAAACTCATGTTGCAAACCATTTTCTAAACTCATAAATCATCATCATGGGATCATTTGCAACTTCTTTCAATTCTAAAACATGCATATAATAGTAGGTAATCAAATCTATTTTAAGAGTATGATAATGTATTTAAATGTGAATCGAAAATGAGAGTGAAATCTTCCAATACTTACTTCCGAGCTTAGATTAGTGTTTCAAGCTAAATCTAAACTCCCAAAATCGCTTTCAAACCTTTTAGAAAGCTAAAAATCATGTTTCCACTCACCGACAACACCAAACTCTACTCACCGATCCAAAAATCAAGCGTCCAAAGCTATCGAAACCTCGCCAAACGATGAAGGATCAATCTCCCATGTTTTATTCACATAATAACCGAGGATTAATACATCGCTATGCATCTATAATCCCAGCAACAACAACTCTTCACTTCACCTAACTAAAAGCCAACAACCGTCTTCCAAAAAGAACCGAAAACATCGCCAACTTCAATCTAAACATAACCCAGCCATAGCCCAATGATTTGATCATCAAATCAATAAAATTTATCATCTAAAAACATCATCATAACCATCACATAACTCCAACAACCTTCTAACAACACAAACACCCCAAATCTAACTATTCTTAACCTAAAAAATTAACAATTCGATTAGTTTTGGGATTTCTATTGTAAACCTCCTTTCATATCATTAAAATAAACTTTAGATATGATCTAAATCAATCAATACCACATTTATTTCAATCCATAAACAAGATCAATAAATTTCCTCATTAAAACTCAATTAAAATAATATTTCATCATTGAATAATCAAATCATCATTAAATATTAAATCAAAAGAGTCAAGAACTTGGAAATTTCAGTAAAGAACTTTATATTAGAGGAGAAAAACGCAGCTCACCTCTAATAGATGCTTTTCCCCTTAATTGGATTGATTATATGTAAAAACAAGACCAAAACAGTAACGTTTTGATAGGAAACCAATAGAAATTCATTTGATAACAAAAGATTAGAGAAAACAAGAATTTACCTTAATATTTTTGAAGAAGAAAAGAGTGTTAGGCTGCAGAGCATTTGAGAAAAAGTCTTTTTGAGAAAATAGTTACGTAAAGTTTTGTTTTAAGTAATTAATTATAAAATTAATTCTCCCAACCTTTTATATTTTCCAAAACCGTTTTAAAAATAACCAATTAAGGGATAAAGTCTAATGTTAGACTTTGTGCAAATAGCTCCTTAAAGATTCAAAGTTTCGACTCTTTTACAAAACAGTTTTTAAACTTTACATTTTGGTCACTATCCAAAATGTCACATTTCCAAAACTCGTTTCTAAAAATTGATCACACCAACAATATACACATATTAAATAATAATTTTTAGACATTTTCCACATTTTTTGACCAAAAACCATTTAATTTGAATTAATTCGCGAAACTAGTCTGAACCGTTTAATTCGGTTCGCTCGAACCGTCTAGTCCATTCAGCTAACTTCTAGACCAAAATTCAGAGCATTACATACATTTATTATTTTATGGGAATTTTATTTCCTTTTTGAATTATATATTTTTTAAAAAAGTATTAATTTTTTTGGAAAACCTCAATAATTTAAAAAATTGAAAAAAATGTCAACTTTTTAAAAAAGTTATATATCTTTCAATTTTTATTTTTGGGCACGTTTCATTATTAAAAAAATTATAAATTTTTAATCTTTACTATAACTTCAGGTACTACAATGATAATAAAAATATAATTTTAGAGAAAAAAAAGGAGAAATTGCTCCTACTAGAACACGAACGTATGACCTAAAAAAAAAGATTGAATGTTAACAATAATTTTTAACTACTTGTTTCAAATTATGTCGACAAAATTGTTCATTACTGTAACGCATTATATTAACCGTGAACAAGGTTGATAATGTAAAAGAAGGGACCACATAGCTTAGTGTTGACTTACGAGTGAGGAATGTGCGGTGCATGTGTCTAATATGGTATGGGTCTCACACAAATAATTGCCTCACATTACACCATAGCCTGGATAAGGGAACAACTCAACTTAAGCGAATTCATCAAATCTGGTTCGGCAGATACAAAAAATAATCCCATAAAAATCGAATTGTATCGTTACAATTTTATCGGATGTCTTCGAAAAAATAAAATAAGATTTCAAGGTATAAAAGAATTTACTATTTAAAGTACTAATGATGTATAGCTTTTTGTACTATTAATGATTTAATTTTAAAATTTTTGATGATGTATTATAAATCAATTCGGTGATTATACATAAAAAGGAATAGTGGAAGTATGAAGGGATTTATGGAGATCATGACCTCACAAAAATATGAAAATTAAAAAAATGTATGATAAAATTGTCTTTTGACCTCTAAAATATATATAATTTATTATTAGTCTCGACTCCTTAATAAATAATGTTGATTTTCACTACTGTATAAAAATATACATTATTATTGTATCAAATATAAATCGCAACAAAAATAATTATATGTATGTCAACAATTTTTAAAGTAGTTAAAATTGGGCAAGCATATTTGACTGGTTGATCAAGCTGCTCATCTTTGCCTCCTCATTTCCCTTAGGTCAGGGGTTCTAAACCCACTAGGAACACCTACTTCCTTCTTTAGACTCCTCTCCTCCCCTTCCCCTCTATGTAGGATTAAAATTATATTTAGGATTTGTCAAAAAAAATTGTTAAAGCTTTCAGCTGACACTCCCTCATTTCTCCCAGGCTGTGGGTTTAAAATCTATTAGAAGCAAATTTTCATCGCATCCTCTAGGTAGAAATTGTTCAAAAAAGTATATGTATTTATTAATTTTATTTTGCAAAATTTTAAATTATTATACATTTACATAATTTGTTATTTGAGTCGATTTAGGAAAAAATGTGTGTATTAATATCATGTTTCAATTTATTATATATTTTACACAATTTGATATAATGATTTGATTTAAAAATATAGGTTTGTATTTGTTGGTTCTCATGGGTTGGGTTGTGGTTCAATTTTAAAGTAATATTTAAGTACGAGCATGATTTGATCCATTCAAATTAGTCACTTTTCTATTTAAAAATAGTAAAATATTAAAAAGTATAAATTAATATTTATATATTTATAAAAGGTTTGGAACTTATTTTTTCATTTAGGAGCCTAAACTACTTTTTGAATGAGATAGGTGCCTAAAATTTTTATTTTTGTACAAATAGTTGTTTAACTTAAAAAAAAATTAACACTCTATCAATAATTGACACATGGCAAAATACTCAAATTCCCAAAAGCGCTAGGCCTACTTGTGCAGAAATTAAAAATTTAAGCATCTAATTTAGACAAAAAACTTTAAGCACCTATTTTATCTAAAAAATAATTTAAACATTTAAATAAAAAATGAAATTACTTTAAACACTTATTTTATATTTAAACCTCTATAAAACTAAATTTTATCATATATTTTAAATTATATTCAGACTCAACTAGTAGACCCGGATGAAAAAAAAAACTTACTCTTGTCTACCTTAAACATAAGGTGAGTACTGAGTACTCACTCGACCGACAATGCATGTTTTTGTATTCATGACAATTTTTTTATTTTTTTTGGAATGATTTTTATTAAAAGGAAGGAAAATTTTACTTATATTAGGTCATAAACCCACGATCTAGGAGAAGAGGTTTTAACTAAGAGCTTTAAAAACATGTTCTAGAATTTGTTGATAAAACACATTATTAGAAGAACGCTTAATAGCTAAAAAGGTGTCCAACATATAATTTTTTAAGTTTGGTGCCTAACGTTTTTTTCGGACCACTTTGGTGTCTAACGTTTTATTTCGTAACTCAAATTGAGTTTTTCGTGACGGACGTTAAAATTTTTTCGTTAACCAATAAAAACGCGACAATGGCATATTATGGTATTTTCTTTAATTTTTATTTTGTAAAAATTAAAAAATATTTAATTTTATAAAAAAAATCAAAATCTTTAATTTTTTAAACACCAAACCCTGGATCTCCAAATTCCTCCTCTCCCACCACCGATTCAACCACCGCTGGCCACCATTGTTTTCGCCGGCCCCCACGACTGAAAGCCCCTGATTTCGTCGTCAGAAACCGACAAATGAATTGTCGATTGTTTTGTCGACGAATATCTAAAAATGAAGAAAAAAAGACCGGTTGGGCTTGTAATCGACGACTAGAGGGTGGGGGATGTTGAACGGTGAGGTACCTGACGCTTAGATGGTGAACGGTGAACCGCCGGTGTGTGGAAAATGTCGGACGGTGAGGAAGTGTGATTTGAGAGTTTGTTTGAAAGAAATTAAAACTTTGAGGTTTTTTAAGAAATACATAATTTTAAAGTAATTTAGAAATTAAATAAATAAAATAGGTCACGTGTCATGTTATAATTGGTTAACTGAAAATCTTTAACTGTCATTGACGAAAAAACCTAATTTGAGTTACGGAATGAAACGTTAGACGCTAAAATGGCTTGAAAAAAAATGTTAGGCATCAAACTGGAAAAAATAGTATAGGTTGGACACCTTTTTAACTATTAAGCCTTACAAGAACATTATTAAAAGGGATAATGTAGCTTTTTATGTCTCCAAAACTTATTAGATGCAGTGATAAAATACATTAAACTTTTAAAAAGAGGATTAAAGTTCAAACTCCGAAGAACATTATTAGAAGGGATAAAGTAACTTTTCGAACTTGGAGAATAAAATGAACAATAAAAATACCAAAAATATATATTTATGTTACATTCATATTATTTTTTTATTATGTTGATTTTAACCATGGATTCATTCTTTTATTAATGGATCTCATGGATTCATTTTTATTAATTAAATTACGATACATATTAATTTCGATATGACTAATATAAATGTCATTTTTTAAAAGTTTTATTTTCCCTTGGAAAAAATTATTTAAAATAAAGAAGTTATCAAATGATCATTCGGTTTTATCAATTGAATGATTAATTTGAAAATCAAAAAGTATGATTGGTTTATATTGGATTCGACTCTCTTTTATCATTATTCTTTCTGAATAATATAAAAGTTATTAACATCAAATATATTTTTGCTTACTATAAATGCTAAAAAATATAATTTTAATAATTAACAATTATTTTGTTTCCATGTTCTAAGAGGCCGACACAATTGAAATAGGGGCCAACATAACTAAAGTTGAATTAATGCTACAGACTGGTTTTTATGCAACCTGATTAATGTTGGAATAAATTCATATTTATAAATGATTTATTATATATATAAATATGTATATATATAAACTGTGTAAAATAAAATCTGTTTATTTTAAGACTAATTCTTATAATCATAAAATCCTAAACTAGATAGATTAGGTAAATTTTAGAATTTAAGGTTACATATTTAAGGTTTAGGTTTTATATTTTAAATAAGGTTGTTTGTGTCATTTTTTAAATATTTTGTGTTTCAGAAATAGTTTTATATATAATATCTAAACTACACGTAATCTTATCAAACTCTTAAATAAAAGATAATTGCGCTTAAGTATATTCAAACTCGCCGCTTCTAAAATATATTAACTGAAATAAGATTCAATCGACAAATTATGCAAATTCATCTATAGTTCACAATTCCAAAAACTCCATGCAAAATTTATGCAAATTCACTAGCCTAACTCATGAGCTAAATAGAGGATTTCCCCGAGGTTTATACTATGCGGTTGCAAAAACGATTAGCGTGATAGACGTTTAGTCCAATTCTTTTATAAATTCGAATCAAAATCGAACTGAAATCGATCGAAAATAACAAGGTGGAATTGCACGTTTAAGGTGATGGTTGAGGAAGAAATGAATTTGGTTAAGTGTACATGGGATGGGACCAGATAAGAAGGTAGAATGTAACATCGAGGAGAATGAAGTGTAAGGTGCCATAGCATCATGAAAGTCTATAAAAGGAAACAATAGCAGGGTTTTGATTTGGGAAGGTTCTTTGGGGGGAAAAAACGAATCATTTTATTTGATCTAATGTGATTATAAGTCAAAAAATTTATTACTTTTTTTATAAATTTATTGGGACGAGTCAATTATTTAATCGTCACATTCTGTTAACTTATTGATAAGTATGCGTTGACAACAATAAAATGTTGTTTTTTATATTCTACTTTTATTTAGAGTTTCTCTTTTTCATCTTGGTATATGAGTTATTTTAGAGAAATATTGTTTCCTTAAAAAAAATTAGGAAATTGAAGTACCTCAAAAAAATATTTTAGAATCTATAATAATTTCAATAACTTGTCTTGTTTTCCCAACGAGTCTTTTAAAGCAATTGTTTTTCTTTGACCCGTGGAGAACTCGTCTTTCAAGCGAGTTTTTTTCTTTCATGCATGTTTTTTAAGGAAACTCGTCGAAAAGGTAAGACGAATTCTATAATCATTATTCTTTTTGAAAATATATAATCATTGTCTAAATGATCATAGATCACAAAATATTTTAGGTTAATATTAAAAAATATTTTTAATGTTTGACTGAATAATTATTTTGATTTTTATTCTTTTTTAAAATAATTTAGCCCTCAATATTTTATTTTGGGGCAAAATAACTCATTCATAAATAAAAATTGTTAGTCAACTGACGATAAACAAGTTAAAATGACTTGGCAGAATGACACGACGGAAGAAAAAATTATATTTTATACAAAATTTTAAAGTTATTTTTTAACTGACGTGTCATTCTATAAAGTCGCTATATTTGTGGCGTGCACTGTTATGTAGATTTGTCACGTCATTTCAAGTAATTTATTGTTGGTTGATTAACAGTTTTCATCTGTAGAGATGTCATTTTAACTTAAAAAAAAACATTAAAGGTTTAATTGTTTCAAAAAAAGAATTTTTTAACATTATGCTGATATTAGTCCCTTAATTCCTTAATATTTTTAAGGAAACAATATTTCCCTAAAAAAGTCCGTGTTGGGGTTAATAATATTGAACAGGGCTAAGTCAGTGTTTGGTTGTGCTTCGACAGCTTCCATTGACAAGGCCCAATACTTCAGCCATTTGGAGTGGACTTAAAGCCGTCAGATTTTCCATTGCTTACCCATGAAACCTAAAACACTAATTTCATCCGCACTTTTTTTTTAACTATCGAGGTCCGACTCATTCGAGGATTAATTCTTATTAAGTTTTACAGATATCTAATATGAGTATGATTCTTTTAATTTAATTTTTCTTTTGATTTAATTTTCTCTGTTTACAACGTCATAATTTAAACCTATGACCTTGCTTAAAGAACCGTTTACTATAATCAAATAAACTTCAATTATATTTGAAGTCGAATAAAATTAAAACCTAAATAAAAAAACTCTCACCACATTATTTTTTACCATTACAACGCTCAAAACCTTTAAAATAACAGTTTTAATAATACACATGTGATTTTCCCCTAAAGATTTTCCATTTACTGTTCACAACATCAACTTATGTACAATCCGACACCATAAATTACAAACACAAACCAAATATACTTACTCTTTCTTGGATATGGGGGAAGTGAACAATTAAGTGAAACAATTCAACAAGAAAACAAGAAAGAAACAAAGTTAACACTACTTGGACAGGGGTAGAATCCTTAGCTGAGATTTTTGACACTCCAGCTTCGAACCCCAATGCTTACTCTTCGATCCGATTGCTCGAACAACTCTTGGAAACTCCACAAACCCTTTGATCCCTCGCTTTATGTGAGGATTCTCAGCTTCTGCTGATGTTTTTCGTCGAATTACTGTCGACGAAAACACATTAGCAGTGACAGTAGTACTGTTTGATGACTTTTCACTCAATACGAATCTCGCCGGCTGTTTAGAATTATATTCCATGTTGTTCGAAGCATCATCGGATTGTCTGCGTTTAATTTCCTCTAATTCTTTTACCTTTTCCTCGAACAAAATCTTGGCGTCGGCCAGTTTCATCTGAACTCTTTCTTCCCTCAAAGCTTCAGCCATCTTCAGCATCTTTCTTTCCTCCTCGAACTCCTTTTTCATTCGATCAATCTCCAATTTCTTGTCGGTGACTTCGGTCGCGAGCTTTTCGAACACGCTCTCCAATTCTTCTCGTCCCCTTCGTTCCTGGGCTACTTCTTTAGCCAGTTTCTTGTTCAGGGACTCCGCCTTTTTACGTGCTTTACGCTCGTAGTCCACCTCCGCTTTCAAGTAGATGATCTGGGCTCGAGCAATGCCCGATTCGGAATCCATTACCGGTTTCACTTGACAATGAAGATGCTTGGTACTTTTGTAATGTTGTTGTTGATGATGATCTGAGCAGCAAAATGGATTATCGTACCAGCTAATCTCGTTGCTGAGATTACCGGTGCTTCTGTTTTTCATCATCTTTTTCATATCTTCTTCTTTTGCCTTTTTTGCTTTGCTGCTTTTTCCTTTTCTTCGTAATGGAGATTTTCACTGTCAAAGAAAGCTTTTCAGATAGCCCCATGCTTTATCCTTCAACTTTAAAACTAGTTCTAATAAGGGGTAGGTGGGAGGGAAATTAGATTCATTTTAAAAGTTGATTTTTTTAATTTCAAGTTATTTATGTTAATTTGTTCGAGATAAATCGAATTAATGAGTTAATTTTTAAATTCGAGTCAAATTTAAATTTTTTCAACTGGGAAAATTGAATTTTATTACTTTACTATTTAATCTTTTATTTATTCAATTTGTCTTGTATTTTAAGTTTATTTTTGACCAAATTTAAATTGTATGCTCCCAAACTACTGTAGAAAAAATTTATGTAGATTTGATTCCTCTCTTTGAACATAAAAGTTATTTTTTTGTGATTTAATTTCTTAACTTTATATATATATTTATATTCAAATCTTCATTTGTTTTAAGTCTATTTTTAATCAAGTTTGAATCAAATGCTCTAATACAACTATAAAATATTTATGTAATTCCAATTCATATATTTAACAATGGATTTTGATAAAAATTAATAGACGTAGTTATAACATATTTAATTAATTTTTTAAGAAATATTTATCTGAATTAAACTAAGGTATAATGACGTTTGATTGAATAGTCACTTTAGTCTATATTTTTTAGAAGTACTGTAAATCTCGGCATTTTATTTTAGGTCAAAATAGTTTTTATGTGGATAAAAATTGTTAATCAATTAACGGTAAATAGCTTAAAATGACATGTCAAGCCTACACGATAGTGCATGCTGACATAGCAGTGTCATATAGATAAAATGATAGATCATTTTGACATAAAATGAAACTTTAAAGGTTAAAATACTTCAAAAAAAATATAAACTATCCGATCAAATCTTATAAATATATTTTAAGATTATGCCTTAAACTTTTGATGTTCAATTATTATTTATTCTGTAATTCGAAGTGGTATTCAAATATTTGAATTTGCAACCATCATCTACATAAATAATGCAGATTCATATTCTGGATATCTAGAGATGTCTATTTTAATCCACAATAAATGGTAATTTTTACATCCAATTTTAAATATTATCCAAATTCATAAAAACAAATCAAATAATTAAAAATATCCGAATCCACAATCGGAATTGTTATCTCGTCTATATTCTTTATGCTTATAAATTAATTGTTGACGCTGCTGTAAAGGAACCCTAATCAATCACTTGCTTCATCATGTATGCATGTGGGGGCTGTTGTTGTGGAATGATTGCTCTGAGATACACACACATACATAACCCCACCACTATGTTCATTGCCAAAGCATGTAAATTCTTTGGCCAGAGAGGCCCCTACCCTATTTTCCTTAAAATGTTCTATATGTATTTTTTTTTTGTTTAATTATGATATTCAACTTATTGATTGACTAATTTGGATCGGGTACTATAGAGTCCTATTATAAGGGTGACCTTTCCGATCTTATTGCTTATTCACAATGTTAAGATAAAACACTTGATCATGCTTAAAAGATTAATGCCTCGTTCTATTAAACCAATAGATTGTTGATATAAATATAAAATATAGTCATTTGCAGACCCATCAAATGCAAAAATGATGGTTTAGAAAACGAACATACTAATATATTCAGATTTTATACTAGAAATATTTGATCCATTATTATTGCTATGCATTAAACTTAAAAGGTAAACAATTCAGACCACCACTCTCAGAAATTTAAAGGTAAATATTTGACTGAATCGAGTTAAAAAAATTAAATTTTATAAAAAAATAAAACTCCAAAAATCAATTTAATTTAATCATTTAAACAATATGAAACCAAACTTAATTCAACCCATTTTACATCCATCTAAAAAAGTTACGTCTAATCCAAATGATCAAATCCAAAACACCTTTTCCTTTCGGGCATTCGGATGCCTTGTGTGCTGAAAGGAAAGAGAAGCAAGTTGAGAAGCTTAATGTGCATGCTCTTGAATGGAGAGTGAAAACTGGGAAACAATCAATCCCTGCAGCTGCTACTGTTGAGCTAGCTGCTAAGCCTGAGGCCATTAGTGATGCTAATGTTGAGCCAGGCTTAGTAGCTGAGGCCAGTAATGCTGCATCTGGGAGTGCAGGGGTTAAAAGTGTTGAGCTAGTTAGTACATCTGAGGTCATTAGGGTTCTACTAATCCACAGGGTACTGGTGTTGATCTAGCTTCCGCTGAGGTCGCTAGTAGTCTTGTGGGTGGAGAACTCACTTCTGTTGAGCTAGGTGTAGTAACTGAGGCCACTTGCAACTCTGTGAATGAGATAAATGGGGTATCAGAAGCTGTGGCTGGTGTTTTGGTTGGTTCTGTTAAGTGTGCTGATCTGTCTAAAGTTGATGAGGTAGCTAAAACCCTTTTAGAGACTAATCAAGAAGAATTTCCTTCCTTGCATGATTCTGCTCAGAAAAGGAAAGGTAAAGGGAAGGAGCAGAAAAATCAAGGTGGGTTTGTAGGCTCAAAAAATAAATTTGATGCTCTCAATTGATTAGAGACTGAGATTGTGGCTGAGGATATGGTTCGAAAGCCTAGGGCTGCTGCAATGGGTGTGGCCACGCTTTTGCAAGAAATGAAGGCTAAGAAGGATTCTATTGATAAACTTAAAGAACCTAGTGTTATAACTAATGCCCAGGTTGGCCAGATTGGTGGAGTATCTAATTTTTCTGTATGACCATCTGTTTTTGGAATATTAGGGCTTCAACTTAGCCCATCAAATAGAGAAAAGTGTTTAGTAGAGCTGAAAAGTTAAATGTGGATGTCCTTTGCTTATTTGAGAAGCGTGTTCGTGAGCATAATGCTATGGAAATTGTTTCTAAGTTTGCAGGCGAATGAAACTATTGCTTTAATTACAATTCTATTGGTAATGGTAGAATATGGATGGCACTGAGAATGTGATTACTGCAGTCTATGGTAGTAATGACAGTGTTGAAAGGAGTTTGTGGCAACAAATTAAAAATACTGAGTCTCTTATTGGTACTCTCTCTTGAATTGTTGGTGGTGATTTCAATGTCATGGTATTCTCAGGGGAGAGTTCTAATTCAGATTATAGTACTGCTGATTGGTTGGATGGGTGCTGCTGAACTAGTTGATCATTCTTATTTGGGGCCTTTGTATACTTGGTCTAATAAACAAGAAGAGAATTTCATAACCAGGAAATTAGACAGAGTATTGGTTAATGCTCACTGGCTAACTTCACTGCCTTATTCCCATGTTGAATTCCTTGCACCCGGAATTTTTTATCATAGTCCTGCTATTGCTTGGTTATCTAAAGAAGCACTTTACAAATAGGCCAAAACCTTTTAAATATTTTAACCTCTAGTCCCTTCATCCTAGTTTTGAGGACATTGTTAAAGCTTCTTGGTCTGAACCTATTCAAGGAAATCCTACACCTATGCAAATTCTTTTCTGTAAATTGAAGAGACTTAAGCCTTGTTTGAAGGATTTGAATAGAAGTCATTTCGCTGACATTTTGAGACAGGTTGTTGATAAAAGAAATGTAACCCCTTGACCCGGACTAGCCGCAAGACTTAACTGAGGAGCTACATTGGGTTTGCCGAAATAAACCCGTAAAGTTTTAACTCGAATTACGTCTATTTTTTCTTTTTATCTTATCTAGATGCAATATTATAACCTAGGGTGAGTGAGCAAGTACCGAGGAAAAACTCAACTCAATCGGGTAATGTCATTTGGACATGCAAATGCCCTGTTGTATTCATGGATTTGATGAATAGGGTATTCCAATACTACTTAGACCATTTTGTAGTAGTAGTCTTCATGGACAATATTTTGGTATACTTAAAGATAGAAGCTGAACATGATTACCATTTTTGAGTGGTATTACAAACATTAAGAGTTAAGCAGCTTTATGTAAGGTTTTCTGAATATGAATTTTGGTTATCAGAAGTAATTTTCTTTAGACATGTAGTATCGGCTAAATTTATGGGCTAAATTGCAATTCTGAAAAATTACAGGGACTTATTCCATTTTGAAGTTACCAATCTTTAATTAGTCAAGTTGCATGCTCACATGTCAAATTCTAGCTTAAAAAACCATTCAAACTCATTCAATTGCATACTTAACATTCAGGGATCAAAACGGGAGAATATAAAACACAAACTACACTTTAACTAACTTAATCACCATCCATACCGATACACGAGCAAGTGTTTCGGTACACTTGAACTATTTTAAAACTCTAGATTCCAATAACTCAAAACCGTACCAAAACACCTCTCCGACTATCGAAATGACTAGCCAAAATACACAAACCCGTACCGGTACAATTGCTCGAGTACCGAAACCTCTGTACAAATTATGCATACTCGTACCGGTATGCTAGTCTGCGTATCAAAACGACTGGACCTATAATGTCCCAAATTGATGGTTCTTCATGCTTTCATGAATTCAAACATAAACCAATAAGCCTCAAATACATCCATAACATTACTAAGGATAAATCCTTATCAATCATCATAGAACCAAGATCATAACATGGCATCTCACTACGATAGAAAGTCTAGAGGCATGCTTCCTAGAGTCAAACCATTCAATTCATGAAGCATAAATCCAAAGCATTAACCCAAACATATAAGGCCATTTACAACTCCAAAACAATATAGCAAACTTGCTCAAACATTGAATTTAGCATAAACCCTCCCAAAAACACAATGAACCCCATTGCCTTTATTACTAATAGTCTAGTTTGAAACCATACTTTCGGATAGCCGAAGTCCTTGGATTTCCTTTGCTTGTTCGCTGCCTTAAACCTTTAATTCTCTGTATTGATGGACAAAGAGAGCGTAAGCACACTAAGCTTAGTGGGGAGTGCTCAAACAACACACTATTAATGCATTTAAAACTATTTCCCAAAACCACATTGAAATCACCATTTCAATCATCTTATAAAACATCATGCCTTGAAAACTATGCACTTAACACTTTCAAAAACCAGCATATCAAACTATATGCAACATGTATTATGGATCAACAACAAATCTCATTTGCTAACCCTCAATTTAAGTCTTCCAATGCATAACAATCCATATGCAAAGCTTAAAGAGTAAACATGTATAAACCAACATTATACATCAACATCCATAAACATGATACATTAACAATTATATTGGCTTTCAAGTGATCATAAACAAAATTCCACTTTCCAAAATATTACATCGGATACACGGATTCAACAAGTGTCCTCTCAACACTTCATGTCATCTCAACCGGAATTAAGGTACGCTTACAACTGGTTACTATCACCACCCATCTCATCATTTATATGCATAATCCACTAACGGGAGTTTTCGGTACCATATAACCTCTCAATTGTTAGGGTGCTCGTGGTGGAGTGTTCGGTACACATAAACCCCTCAACACCTGAGGTGACTCTTTATAGTGCACTATCAATCCTATGGCCGGCCAACTATATCCAATAACATTTTAAACCACATCACTTGCCAATATAATTCATTATTAACTATGTACCTCACTATTTTTACAAGCAACAACCAAAACCATTTTCAATGCATTAAACCATGCATTAACAAGTATTCCACATACTTACATGTATCACTTTCCCAATGTATCCATCATCAACATATAATCAAAAACATTATAAAACATGCTTAAACAGTAGGTACTGTGTAATCAAAATAAGTGCATAAAAATATTTCATTAAAGCAAGACCGAGAGACAATTATCGCCATACTTACTTCTGAGTTTAAACCAGCGTTTCAAGCTCAATTTAAACTCCCAATATAACATTTAAATCATTTTAAAGCTGAAATCTACGTTCTCACTCACCGATAATGCGAAGCCTCATTCACCGATGTGAACTACTCCTCTAAAGCTTTCGAAGTGATGCTACAAGCTTGAGGATCACCCTTCCCAGATTTTACCACACAGAAAAAGGGGATTCAATGCATCAAAAGGCATTCATAAACCAGCCACAACAAATCAACAACAATCCACTTCAAATTCTAGCCAAAACCTCTTCAAAACAACCGAAATCAACAGCAAACATCTTCCAAACTTAACCTAGCCAAAACTGAAAGGTTTAATCCATCAATTATCTTCAATTAACATCTAAAAACAACCTAACATCAACCTTATACCTCCAGCATACATTAAACCTCCACAACTCCTCAAAACACATACTAGCAACCTAGAAAATTAGAGATTCACATAGATTCGAGATTCCAATATTAAAATCAATTTATTAACATTATAAAGCATCAAAATATTGATTAAAATCAATAAAGAACTCAGAAAAACAGATCCAATTCGAAAATCATATAATCTCATCAATTAAACATTGATTTAACCAATTTCCATAATTAAATTATTAGAACTTAATAGAAAACATATATAAATGATCAATAACTTGGGAATTTCAGTGAAGAACCATACATTAGAGGAGAAGGAAGAAGTTCACCTCTAATGTTGACTTTCCCCTTTAATTGAATTGATTACACGAGAAAACAAGATTAAAACAATAAGGTTTTGATAGAAACCAATTAAGAACTCATTTTAAACTAAAAGATTGATGAAATCAAGAAGTTACCTGAAGATTTTGAAGAAGTGAATAGTGTTTGGCTGAAGAGAATTTGAGAGAAAATCGTTTAGAGAAAAGGTAATTACATAAAATTTGCTTAGGAATTAACTATAAAATTAATTTCCCAAATCTATTTATATTTTCCCCAAACCTTTTTAATAAATAGCCAATTAAGGAGAAATATCTGATATTAGACATTGGACAAATAGCTCCTTAAAGATTCAAAGTTTTGACTATTTTACAAAACAGTCATTAAAAATAATTTTACATTCTTTACATTTTGGTCACTAGCCAAAATGTCATCTTTCCAAATTCCATTTTTCAAAATTTAATTTACCAAAAATATCCATATTTTAAATAATGGTTTTTAGATATTTTCTCCAAATATTTTCTCACTCAAAAAATATTTAATTCGATTTTAATCCCGAATCTAACTCGAATCTCTAATCCAAACCATCCGACCGTCTACTCTGCCTAAAAACCACTAGACCCAAAACTAGGGCGTTACAACTCTCCCCCATTTAGTAAATTTTGTCTTCGAAATTTTACCTGAAGGAAACAAATGTGGAAATTGCTTCAACATGTCCGCTTTGCTCTCCCACGTGGCCTCCTCAACTCCGCGATGTTGCCATGACACCTTCACAACCTCAATAGTCTTGCCACGAAGAACTTTACTACTAGAGTCAAGGATCTCTATAGGTTCCTCATCATAAGACGAATTCGGATTTAATTCAATATCCTCTATCGGCATTACATATGACGGATCTGATCGATACCTCTGCAACATCGATACATGAAACACATCATGAATCTTCTCCAACTCAAGAGGTAACCTCAAATGATAAGCCACGGGACATACACGCTCTACAATCTCATACGGTCCTATAAACCTCGAACTAAGCTTACCCTTACATCTGAACCACATCACCTTCTTCCAAGGTGACACCTTTAAGAACATGCGATCACCAACCGCATAGTCAATCTCTCTACGCTTCAAATCTGTATAGGAATTCTAATGATCTGAAGTTGCCTTCAAGAAATCACAAATGGGCTTCATTTTCTCATTCATATCTTTCAACACATCTGACAAAGAAACATGTTTTTCCCTAGATTCAGCCCAACAAAAAGGTGTACGACATTTCCTACTATACAAGGCTCATACGGTGCCATTTGTATACTAGCCTGATAACTGTTATTATAAGCGAACTCAACCAAAGGCAATTGTTTCTCCCAGATTGCTTGGAACTCAATGATACAACACCTCAACATATCCTCCAAGACCTAGATCACACGTTTAGACTGACCATCCGGATGAGGATAATACGAAGTACTGAAGTTCAACCGTGTACCCAAAGCTCAATGGTTGCAATAACCCATACACAATATCCTTTTTGGTAGGCGCCAATGGTAACCCAAACACAAAATCTATGGTGATTCTCTCCCACTTCCATTCTAGTATTCTCAATGGTTGCAACGACCCGAAAGGAAATTGATGCTCAGCCTTGACACACTGACACACCATGCATCTAGCAACATAATCAGGCACATCTTTCTTTAAACCAACCCCAAAGTACTCTTTAACCATAGATGCATCTTAGTACTATCAGGATGCATATCAAAAGGACTAGTACGTGCTTCGGTCAAAATGGTACGCCTCAACTCATCATCACAAGGCACCACTATTCAATTCTTGAAACACAACACCTTGTCATCATTAAAAGGAAAATTTGTCAGATTTCCATCCATAATATCCTTAACATGCGGTACAAATGTATCATCATAAGGTTGTTTTTCCTTAACCAACTGTGACAGAGATGGCTTTGCTTGCAACTCGGCCATCAAGCCTCCATCCTGCGTCACACATAATCGCACCAACATCATCCTCAACTCCACTGTAACTTTTCTACTCAAAGCATCGGTTACAACATTAGCCTTTCCCGGATGATACTAAATCGTCAAATCAAAATCCTTAAGCAACTCCAACCATCTACGTTGCCTAAGATTCAAATCCCTTTACATCATCAATATTTCAAACTCGTATGATCCGTGTACACAACACACTTATCTTCATAGAGATGGTGCCTCTAAATCTTCAATGCAAACACCACCGCGGCAAGCTCAAGATCATGAGTAGGATAATTGCGCTCATGCACCTTCAACTGTCTCGATGCATAAGCCACAACTTTACCTCCTTGCATCAACACACAACCCAAAACTATGTATGATGCATCGTTATTATTGCATGTAATAAGTGCCACGCAAATGTGCAAGTATACACGTCGCAAGTAATAAAGTGATACGAGTATCGAGTATCGTCTCCACAGGGATTGGTTTGGGCCACTTTGCTTAAGTTACTGCACTGTGAAAATAAAAACACAATTGATAATAGAGGTTTTAATTAACGAGAAAACTAAGACCAATAAACTAAAAGAATAGATGAAATTAAAATAGAGTAAATAGGCCAGGTTATCGTGAGTTGAGGTGTGATAGTCGATTGGATCGTCTTGGTAAAAGAGTGCAAGGGCAACTCAGTTGTCGTGGCAACTTGCACAGCGGGGTTGCCTTGGCAACTAATCGATGGTTGCCTGGGCGACTAGCTGGGCAACTACTTGGGCGTCTGGGCAGCAACTTCAAGGTTTGGCAGAGCGTTCTTCAATGGTTTCTTCTTATCCCTAAGTCGAAACTCTAGCTACTTGTGCATGCCTTGATAATACATCCCTGCGTGAATCAAGGGTGAACAACAACCAATCTTGCGTTCCTCTTAGCCGTTGAAATCCTTAACTTATTCCTAAGCCGGATTAATCTTCACCATCAATAGATTGAATAAAGACCATACTCGTTCGTTTCTTGAATCTAACTCTCACGATATTAGATAAATAGATGAAGTTACGAGATCCTCTCCCAATTCACTCGCAAACAAGAATAAAAGCCAAGAATGAGTAAACCTTGAATAGAAAAGTGCAAACTCTTATTACCTAAACAAAATCCAATTGTTCCTCACAACAACAAAACACAATAACCCTAACCAATCAAGTTAGTTCATGGTTGGGTTCAAAAGATATACAAAGAATAACCCCCAAACCATGAATCTAATGGAAGCAAAGAAGAAGAAGAAGAAATTGAACTCTCTCCCCTTGCTCTCTTGTCGAAATTTCTCTCTTCTTGCCCTATGGGGTTGTCGAAATTTTCCCTCCTCTTGCTCACTTGGAGTTGACGGCTTGGTGATCTATTTATAGGGCTAGGTCAAAGTCCTTCTTTGAGGAGGAAGTTAAGTTGGAATTAAATTATCTTTAAAGAATATAATTCTTTATTATAATTATATTCATTCTAGAACTTCTCCTATCTTCTTGGAATTTAATTCTTCTTTAACCTCTTCATGGAAATCAAACTCCTTTGGGATTTAGCTTTGCTCCACGTCATCTTGGGCTTGTCTAGTCATCAATTTTGACTACCATATCACCTTATTCTTTGTCGAAAATTGCCCTGGCAACTGGCTCGGCGTCTCCTTCATGCATTGCCCTGGCAACTAGCTCGACATCTCCTTCATGTATTGCTCTGGCAACTGGTTCTAGCCTTGTTTAGGCAAGTGATTCTGCATACACACAAAAACACACCAAAGCAACATCTTTTTCCACAAAAACCACCAAGTTATGTAATCAAGCTCAACGGTGGAAAGAAACATGAATTAATGCATGAATGACTAATTATGCAACTAATATGAGCTTAAGTCTAACAATAATATGAGTAAAAAGAGTAATAAAAATAGTACTTTTGAACACTTATCAGTTATAAACAACAAACTTCTTACCTGGCTCAGGTTGAATCAAGATAGGAGCTTGCGTCAAAGCCTCCTTTAACTTCTCGAAAATTCATTGCCTATCCTCCGTCCACTCAAAACGGACATTCTTTTGCAACAACTTGGTCAAATGAGCAACAATCCTCAAAAATCCATCCATAAACACACGATAATAACCCACCAACCCAAGAAAACTACGAACCTCCGACACATGCTTAGGTGACTTCCAACCTATCACTACCTCAATCTTTTGTGGGTCAACCCAAATTCCATCAGCTGACACCACATGCCCTAGGAAAACAACCTACCTAAGCCAAAACTCATACTTGCTCAACTTGGCATACAACTGATTATCCAAAAAATCCTGAAGCACAGTCCGCAAGTGTCTATCATGATCCTCCTCGGTATGATAGTACACAAGAATATCATCGATGAACACCACCACGGATTGGTTCAAAAACTTATAGAATACTTGATTCATCATATCCATGAATGCAGCTGGTGCATTGGTTAAACCAAACGGCATCACCAAGAACTCATAATGTTCGTACCTCTTATGAAAAGCAATCTTAAACACATCTACATCCTTCACTTTCAACTGATAATACTCATACCTTAAATTAACCTTAGAAAACACCAAACACCTCTAAACTGATCAAACAAATCATTAATCCAAAGCAAATTATACTTATTCTTAATCATCAACTTGTTCAGTAGTCGATAATCAATGTGCATCTGCATCGTGCCATCTTTCTTTTTTACAAATAATACAGGTGCACCCCAAGGCGAAACATTAGGCCCAATAATCCCTCGATCAAGCAACTCTTGAAGTTGCGTCTTTAACTTCTTCAACTCTTTCGGTGTCATGCGATGGGGAGCAATAGACACTAGAGTTGTATTCGCATACAACTCAATGCCAAACTCCACTTCTGTATTCGGTGGCAAACCCGGTAACTATTCTGGAAAAACACCAAAAAACTCGTATACCGTACATATGTCCTGAACATGCACCTCATTTGTTCCTAGATTCATAAAATAGGCTAGGAATGCCTCACAACCAGATTCCCCCATACGACTCCCTTCTAGAGCTAAAACAAGATTAGACAAGAACTTAGCATTCTTACCCACGATTACCACTTCGTAATCGTCAATAAGTTTCAAAGAAACTCACTTAGTTTCAAAATTAACGACAGCCATATGCTCGGTCAAACAATCTATACCAAGGATTACATCAAAATCGTAAAACGGCAACTCCATCAAATCTACCGCAAACACGTGACCTTAAAACGTCAAAGGAAATCTCCTATACAACTTTCTCACAACAGTCGTTTCCCCGAACGAACACGTTACATGCATACCCACATCTAACACTTCTACAAGTATATTAAGCAAATGCGTATACACCTTCGCAAGACCACAACCCTCTTGTTGGATAGCAACAGTATGAGCCACTGTCCTTGGACCCTCATCCTTAAGTAGAAACTGCCTTCGACCATGACCACGACCTCACTATGGTGCAGCCACAGGTGCCCTGGCTTGTCCACCACTAGCTAATAATGGACAATCACGTCTCAGATGATCGCTCGATCCATAACTCCAACAAGAGTTAGCAACAACAACAACAAGAGCTTGTCCCTCATGAGCCAAACATGAACAGTCTCAACTCATGTGATCACGTGATCCATATACCCAACAGGTATTAAATGATGTTCTAGCCTAAGTACCCTCACCCTACGAATCTCGCCCAGCACTACTCTCACCTCGCATCGAATAAGAGCGATACATATTATCACGATGCTTCTTAATATGGCCACCACTAAAATTAGATTCCGCAACTCTCTTGCTTGAGCCAGAACTTCCCATACGAGATGATAAACCCAAGTTATACTCAATATCTGTAACACCCCAAATCATAGCTTAGAAGAATTGAAAGTTAATTTCATAAGTTGATAGCTTAATTGAATTAAGAATTAAGCTAAATTGAATAGTTAAGGGCCAAACTGAAAGAATGAATGAAATAAGTGACTAAATTAGAATGACTACATTGAATTAAAAGAGAAAGATTGAGATTGCATGATAAATATCATGAATCTCTTATTTGCCCTTGACTAAATACATGATTAGTAACTAATCAAGGGACAATTTAGACAAAACACAATTCCAATAACATGGAATTGTTGTTGTCATCTTCCTCATTATCCTATGTTTGGCCGAAAGTTTGAGAGGAAAGGGATAGTGAGAGAAAGCTTAAAATTCAGCCATTGAAGTAAGGATTTTAGCTTGCATGTGTAGGAAATTTTCATTGAAATTAAGCTAGAAGCAAAGTAAGTGTAATCCTTCTTGTATTTAATTGAATAGGCATCTATGATTGTGGTATTGGACTGTTTTTGATGATGTTAGATGAATTAGACATTGAATATGTTGTTAGGTGATTATATGGTTGTTGAATCATGCTAAATTGAAGAATGAAACTAGGTACAAGGCTGGAAATTATGTGTTTAAGCTAGGATAACAAACCTAGGTTGCTGGAAATTGAATTGTGTTGTTGAGATGGAAATTGAATGAATAGAACTTGAAATTGAGATAAGGAAATAATGAATTGATGATGATCTTGAATAGATAATGTATAGAAGGTGTTAAACAAATTGAATTAGATGCAAACAATGCTGGAAATTGAAGATAAAAGCATGAACATAGTTAAGTGACATAGAAACTGTTTTGTGGATTTGAAATTGTGTAAACATGAAAGATTAGACCTTGTAATCAATCTACTCTGTTTTGGAAGCCTTGTTTAATGAACTAACATGGACCTAACATGTTTAGAATGTCATATGAAATGAATTATAGAGCTAAGAAATTGGTTAAAATGGATTAAAAGCATTAAAATGTGACTAGATGCAATCTGCCCAGAATTGCTCTGTTCTGGGCAGTCACTTTGAAAATTCACCAAAAATTGTATAGATTGAATTAAGGGATGAAATTTTAATTACATGATCCTTAGAATTTCTATTTTTATTAGGTGAAAACAGAACTGAAAACTAGGTCCTATGCTGAAAACTGTAAATAGGAATTGTTGGGCAGTGCAAACTGTCCAGGCAGTGTAAAAGCCCAGTCTTTTAACAATAAACTGTATTAATTGGATAATAAATAAAATACAAATATTACATGGTCTTATAGGAAATTTTGTTATCTTTCCAACGGTGTATAGCAATTGAAATTCCGACTTACAGATTAAAAGATATGGCCATTTAAAGGACAGTGTGCAAACTGCCAGGCAGCAGTGTCCTGGGCAGTTTGGGACTATTTTTGCACCTAGTTGTAAACTGTTTCCAAAACAGTTTTGGGATATTGTAATCTGTCCAATTATGCTTTAAAATGAAGTAATAACAATGTGGAAATAAATTGGTAAGAAATGCTTAAAAGGGAGTATAAAAATAGTAACAAAATGTTAGGTACATTGTGACAACATTGCTACTATGATTGTATTATATATGGTGCTTGTTTTGATGAAATGTGTATGTGTTATGCTTGCTAGATCAAGGGCAGCAATTTGAGGAAGAAAAAGGAAATCATACAAGGGCTAAGAACAAGGGGATAGCCATACAAGATAATTGCTAGCTTGCTTGGATTGTATTGTGAGTGTAGTTACCTCTAGGGTTAGGGATAGCCATACAAGATAATTGCTAGCTTGCTTGCTTGGATTGTATTGTGAGTGTAGTTACCTCTAGGGTTAGGACTAGGTCCTAACCAATGTATTTGTTACATTCTTGTTATGTTAATGAATCTAAGCATGAATATAACTTAATAAGGGAGGAATGGTTAATGAAACACATGAAACATGATCCTAGTTTTATGTACATGCTTACTTGAAATGTTATGCAGGATTAGTGATAACTCGGTTGCTTTTATGTACTATGATAAAACATGATTGAATGCTAATGACTTGTTTGAGATATGATGATCTCATTTTGATGAAATGATCTTGAAATCACTTGACTTGTGAGCTAAGGCTCAATAGCCTAAGGGCTTAACATGAAATGATCTTGATTTACATGGACATAATCTTGAACTTGATTACTTGAAATAAATGGTAATTCGAACAACCTTGGTAGCTAGTTAGATTAGGTAGAAAGGCATGCCTTAGAGTCTAGAGCTCATTGTGTACGGGTGGACTACGGTCCAGGGCTAAGGTCCCTATTTGGCGACAGACGAAGGGTATGTATGTGGTCTTTGGCGACAGTAGGAGGGTTGACCAGCACTACAGTGCATATTGTTGCGACAGTTGGTTGGAGACTCGATTCCTTATACAAACTAAGTACCAAGGGGTTGTTAAATGAAATAACAAATGAATTATGACTCAATTATACGTGATACTTGTTTTGTATTGCCATGAAATGTATGTTGCTTGATTTGGAAGCATGACTCCTTGGTTACTTGTTTTGCAAGCATGTTGCTTGATTCATGATTTAAGCTTTCTTGTTGTCTAATCTTGTTGGACGGATTGTATGTTATCCTAGATAGGATATCCTTGATGCTTGAAAGACTATATAAGGTCACTCTTGATACTTAAAAGATTAGCTAAGTCTTCTTTAATGATTGAAAGCCTTAGCTAGGTCTTTACTTGATCTAAAAGACAAGAAACATGATATAACAAAATGGATAGACTAGTTACTACCTCACTAAGTACAATATTGTACTTATCACTCTTGTTTCATTCTTCCCAACCTACAGGTTAAAGGATTCAACATTGCTTGATCTTGAAGTTGATTCCTTGAGCAAGAAGCTTCCCACACAAGCTTGTTAAATTATGATTCCATACTTGTTTTGTATTCTCCTAGAATGTTGGTACTAGATGTATCTAATTAGCTTGAACATGTATTTTAAAGGATTGTATATACTGTTTGATAGCCTATCTATGTTATGTATGTAGATTAAGGTTTGTAATGAACTTAAGTAGCTTATAATGGTTGAATGTTGCTGCGCGTATTTGGATGTTATAGAATGATCTTATGATGACCTAAATGGCCTGGAAATAGTTGATAATCTTGTCATGCTATTGTGAATGCTTGAGATGGTGATATGTATACTTGTAGATGAGATTGTCGAATGGTTTTGATTCTTTAAGGAACTAGTTACATGCCTTGTAATGTATGACTAGTGTTAATGGTTGAATGTATGAGTTAGAGTAAGGTTAGTATGGAACAAATTCTATGTCAAAGAATTCTTAGATGATCATGAAAAGTAAGAATAGGCTTAAGATGTATAAAAGCGTACAAGATATGGAGCAATGAAGTGTAATCTACTTGATAAAGTAGTAACTTGAATTATAAGCAAGAAAGAAATTGATCTAATAGCATTTCTAGTTTAGCCGAATGCTTATGATGAACATGAAGTCACATTTGAGATTACTTGCATGTAAAGAAATGCACGAATGGTTGCTTGCCTTGCTTGAATGCATGCTTCTTCCTTGCTTGGCCTAGTTCGAATAGTGTAGATGTTAGGAGTCAAGTATGAGCTTTCTTGTTAGCTAAAAAATCAAGTATGAATGATTGTTTTCTTCTTGGATGTGATTGCCGAATGTATGATTGATTAAGGAATCAAGTTTAAATGTGCATTGCTTGTATGTTAAGAAAAAAATGAGTGCTAGATTTCTTGTATGGTTCGAATGTATTGCCTTGTCATGCATTGTCTTGTTTTGTTTGCTTGCTAAGTAACGCTCCTGAACCGAGTTACTACTAACCCGGGTAGGGGTGTTACAATATCCTTCTTTTGTGTAACCAACATAATTGGTAACAGCGATGTCTCTCGTCTGGTACTAGTTTAGGAGCATACTGACTCAACCGAACAAACTGTACCTCGTACTCAGCCATAGACATACTACCTTGAACTAAAGCCATAAACTCACGTTTTTTTCATCCAAGTATCTAACTCCCAGATACTTCCTTTTAAAAGTAGTTCGAAAGAACTCCTTGGTCACATCGTCGGGTTCTATGATCGCAGTCACGGTAGTCCACCAGCTATAAGCATCACCTTGTAACAAGGATACAACATATCCCAACAGCATCATTACACCCCATTTGCTCCAAAATCCAGTCGGTATTGGCCATCTATCCCTTGGATGCCTCGGGTGCCAATCATTTAAACTCAATGCCTATCAAAGAACGCAAGCCTTTCAACGGTAACCCTGTTTGCACAACAGCTTGTGCAGGCACATGCACTCCAGCAATGGCAGCTTGAAAAGCTTCAGTCATTGCCTAAATTAAAGGTGCCCTATCACCCAACCCTAGCCCAGCTAGTGCAGGTGGTACTTGCTCCAAACCCTCAGGTGGATTAGGCAGAGAATATGGCAATCCTCTAAGAGGTACAACATCCTCTTGATTCCCATGCCCAACAACGGCAACAACAATAGTACCAGATCTCAATTCTCCCATCGGTCTCGTCGTGCTAAAATATATAAGGCACACCAAAATAAAAACCATTAGGCCAGCTTCAAGCAAGGATCCAAGACTTTCATTTCAAATCAAAACATTTCAAACTATAGTAATAAGGCAATGTGTCCCCAAAACATACCCCAATATGACATATAACAACCAACATGCATATAACAATCACCGTGCATAGCAAACAACAGAAATCAACCAATAACATCATCCCAATTATCGTAAATCTGGCTCTGATACCACCAAATGTAACCCCTTGACCCGATCTAGACGCAAGGCCAAATCGAGTGAGCTACATTTGGTTTGCCAAAATAAACCCATAAAGATTTAAATCGAATTACATATATTTTTTTCTTTTTATCTTATCTAGTTGCGATATTATAACCTAGGGTGAGGGACAGGTACCGAGGAAAAACTCAACTCAATCAGGCGTCGAATCGACATCCAATTACATGCAATTACAATTTAAGGACTAAATTGCAATTATAGAAAATTACAGGAACTTATTCCATTTTGAAGTAACTAATATTTAATAAGTCAAGTTTCATGCTCACAGGTCAAATTCCAGCTTAAAACAACCATTCAAATTCATCCAATTGTAGACTTAACATTCAGGGATCAAAACGAGAGAATATAAAACACAAACTACACCTTAACTAACTTAACAACCATCCATACCCATACACGAGCAACTGTTTCGGTAAACTTGCAACATTTTAAAACTCCAAATTCTAGTAACTCAAAACCAAACCAGAACACCTTTATGAGTATTGAAATGGCTAGCCAAAATACACAGACCCGTATCGGTACAGTTGCTCGAGTACCGAAACCCCTGTACAAATTATGCATACCGTACCAGTATGCTAGTCTGCGTATCAAAACGCCTGGACCTGTAATGTCCTAAATTGTTGGTTCTTCACGCTTTCATGAATTCAAACATAAACCAATAAGCCTAAAATACATCAACAACATTACTAAGGATCAATCTTTATCAATCATCACAGAACTACAATCATAACATGGCATTTTAATATGATTGAAAGTCTAGAGGCATACTTCCTAGAGTCAAACCATTCAAAGCATGAAGCATTAACCCAAACATATAAGGACATTTACAACTCCAAAACAATATAGCAAACTTTCTCAAACAGGAAGTTTACCATAAACCCTCCCAAAAACACAATGAAACTCAATGCCTTTATTACTACTACTCTAGTTTGAAACCATACTTTCGGATAGCCGAAGTCCTTGGATTTTCTTTGCTTCCTCATTGCCTCCAACCTTTAATTCTCTGCATTGATGGACAAAGAGAGCGTAAGCACACTAGGCTTAATAAAAATGCTCAAACAACACATCATTAATGCATTTAACACCATTTTCCAAAACCAAATTGAAATCACAATTTCAATCATCTTATAAAACATCATACCGTGAAAATCATGCACTTAACACTTTCAAAAATCAGCATATCAAACCATATGCAACATGTATAACAGATCAACATAAAATCTCATTTTCTAACCCTCAATTTAGCTTTTTCATGCATAACAATCCATATGCAAAGCTTAAAGAGTAAACATGTAGAAACCAACATTATACATCAACATGATACATTAACAATTATATTGACTTTCAAGTGATTATAAACAAAGTTCCACTTTTTAAAATATTACATCGAATACACGGATTCAGCAAGTGTCCTCTCAACACTTTATGCCATCTCAACCGAAATTAAGGTACGCTTACAACCGGTTACTAGTACAACTTATCTCATCAGTTAGACGTATAATCCACTAACGAGACTTTTCGATATCATATAACCCCTCAACCGTTAGGGTACTCGTGGTGGAGTATTTAGTACATATAAGCCCCTCAACACCCAAGGCAACTCTTTATAGTGAAATATCAATTCTATGGCGACCAACTATATCCGATAACATTTTAAACCACATCACTTGCCAACTAATTCATTATTAACCACATACCTCGTTGTTTTTATAAGCAACAATCAAAACCATTTTCAATGCATTAAATCATGCATTAACAAGTATTCCACATACTTACATGGATCACTTTCCCAATGCATCCATCATCAATATATGATAAAAAATAGTATAAAACATACTTTAAAACATGCTTAAACAGTATATACCGTGTAATCAAACAAGTGCATAAAAACTATTTCATTAAAGCACGACCCAGAGAGAATTATCGTCATACTTACTTTCGAGTTTAAACCATCGTTTCAAGCTCAATTCAAACTCCCAATATATCCTTTAAATCATTTCAAAGCTAAAATCCACATTCTCACTCACAAAAAACACAAAGCCTCGTTCGTCGATGCAAACTACTCCCCCAAAGCTTCCGAAGCAATGGTACAAGCTTGAGGATCACCCTCTCCTGATTTTACCACACAAAAATAGGAGATTTAATGCATCAAAACGAATTCATAAACTAGCCACAACAAATCAACAACAATCCACTTCAAACTCTAGCCGAAATCTCTCCAAAACAATCGAAATCAATATCAAACATCTTCCAAACTTAACCCAGCCAAAATCGGAAGGTTTAATCCACCAATTATCTTCAAATGAAATCCAAAAACAACCTAACATCAACCTTATATCTCCAGCATACATTAAACCTCCACAACTCTTCAAAACACATAACTAACAACCTAAAAAATTGGAGATTCACATAGCTTAGGGATTTCAATATTAAAATCAATCTATTAACATTATAAACATCAAAATATTGATTAAAATCAATCAATAACTTAGCAAAACAGATCCAATTCAAAAATCATATAATCTCATCAATTAAACATTGATTTAACCAATTTCCTTAATTTAATCATTAAAACTCTTGAGAAAACATATATAAAGGATCAATAACTTGAGAATTTCAGTAAAATGCTATGCATTCGAGGAGAAGGACGAAGCTCACCTCTAATGTTGACTTTTCCTCTTAATTGGATTGATTACATAAGAAAACAAGATTAAAACAATAAGGTTTTGATAAAAACCAATTAAGAACTCATTTGAAACCAAAAGATTGATGAAATCAAGAAGTTACTTGAAGATTTTGAAGAAGAAAAGAGTGTTTGGCTGAAAAGTATTTGAGAGAAAATCTTTTAGAGAAAAGGTAGTTACGTAAAATTTGCTTAGGAATTAACTATAAAATTAATTTCCCGAATCTATTTATATTTTTCCCAAACCTTTTTTAAAAAATAGTCAACTAAGGAGAAAAATCTGATATTAGAATTTGGCCAAATAGCTCCTTAAAGATTCAAAGTTTTGACCCTTTTACAAAACAGTCACTAAAAACAGTTTTACATTTTTTACATTTTGGTCACTAGCCAAAATGTCAACTTTCCAAATTTCATTTTTGAAAATTGACTTTACCAAAAATATTCATATATTAACTAATTATTTTTAGATATTTTCCCAAATATTTTCTCACTCAAAAATATTTAATCCAATTTTAATCCCGAATCCGAATCCGACTCGAATCTCTAATCCGGTCTATCAAGCCATCCACTCAGCCTAAAAACCACTTGACCCAAAACCGGGGCGTTACAAGAAATCAATTGGAGAGTCAACAATTATGTAATCTTACTTTAGGGGCTTATTGGGACATGGAAGCTGAGAGAAGTTTACAAGCTGAGTTGGTTGATTTAGAGCTAGATGAAGCTTTGTTTTACAAGCAAAAAGCAAAAGTGAGATGGCTTCAGGAAGGGGACCAAAGCACTGGGTTTTTTCATTCAACAGTGGCTACTAACAAGAAAAAAAATACTATTCGGCTTATTAAAGATGATATGGGACATGAGTTGGTGGTTAAGTTTTTTACTAACCAAATTGGCTCAGTGGATAACACAATGGAGGGAGCTAATGTTGATTTTCTAAAGGAGTTGCTTCAATACAATTTGCCTACCTCTACTGCAGAGGGCTTGATAAAGGAAGTAACTGAGGAGGAAATTAAATCAGTTGTTTTTAGTCAAGGAAAGGATATGGCTCCAGGTCTTGATGGTTATACTTCATGATTCTTTCAATCTGCTTGGGATATTGTTGGACCTGACTAAACTGTAGCAGTAAGATATTTTTTCACATCCTCTTCTTTACTGCCTGCTTTTAATTCTACTGCAATTGTGTTAGTGCCTAAAGTTCCTAATGCTTGTATGGCTAAGAAATTTAGGCTTATTGTCTTCTGCTCTATTGTCTATAAGACAATTACTAAGATTCTGGTTAGAAGGCTTTCTAATTATTTTCCTGGCATGATATCTTTAAGTCAGTCTGCTTTTGTACAAGGGAGAGACATTAAAGACAACATCTTGCTAGCCCAGGAACTGGTTAAAGGATATAGTAGGAAGTCTCTCTCTCCTAAGTGTGTTATTAAGGTGGATTTACATAAAACTTTTGATTCCCTTAATTGGGATTTTCTGTTGAATGTTCTTGAAGCACTGAGTTTGCCTCTGCAGTTTAGAAACTGGATTAGAGTTTTTTTACAGGCCCTAGATTCTCTGTTTCTTTTAATGGCAGTTTGGTAGGTTATTTTGAGGGGAAGAGGGGAATAAGGCAAGGAGATCCCATGTCCCCTTTGCTTTTTGTGTTGGCAATGAATATCCTTTCTCATTTATTAGATGTGGCAGCAAATAAGAAAGTTTTTCAATATCATCTTAGATGCAAAAAGGTGAAGCTGACACATTTATGTTTTGCGGATGATCTACTTATTTTCTGCAAAGGAAATGTGGGATCAGTCATTTGGATTCATGTGACTTCGGAGAAGTTTTACACTATGTCGGTTCTGAAGCTAAGTGAGAAGGACTGTGCAGTGCTTATTGATAAGCAGTTAAGTATCATTCAAGTTGCTTCTGGTGTCAATGATGAGCAATTAAGTATCATTCAAGTTGCCACTGGTTTTGCTATTGGTACTCTTCCTGTTAGATATTTAGGCATTCATTTGGTTACAAGGAAACTAAGTGAGAAGGACTGTGCAGTGCTTATTGATAAAGTGAAGGCTAAGCTAAACCTATGGTCTAATAAATTGCTTAGTTTTGCTGGGAGACTTCAGCTTATCAAAGCAGTTCTACATGAGATTCTTCATTTTTGGTATAGGCAAGTCCTTATTCCTAAAACTGTGATCAAGAAGGTTAAACAGCTTTGTGCACGTTTTTTTTTTGGAAAGGTAAAGACACTCTAGCAACAGGGCTCGCGTTAGTTGGAAGTTGATCTGTACTCCAAAAGCTGAGAGTGGATTGGGAGTTAAAAATTTAAATACCTGGAATCATGCTTGCATTATACATCTCTTGAAAAGCCTACTTGCTACTTAGAGTACCTTATGGGCTGCCTGGGTAAAGGAATATGTTTTTAAGGGGATTGATTTTTGGCATCTGGATAATAAGCCTTATTTTAGCTTGTGTATGTGTAAGCTGCTAAAAATTAGAGATGTGGCTCAGCCTCTTTTTGCTGGCAATGCTGGAGCTACAATTAAAGTGAGGGAAATTTGGGATGCTATTCGTGATAGGCAAGACAAAGTTGGTTGGCAAAAGCTTATTTGGTTTCCACTGCATGTCCCTAGGCATTCAGTCAGCTTGTGGATGGCTTTGCTCGATAGGCTTCCTACTAAGAATAGATTGCTCAGAATGGGCTTAGATGTGGAGGGCACTTGCTTAAATTGTGGTGCTGCGGAAAAGAGTAGAAACCATCTGTTTTTCGAGTGTCACTACTCTAAAGGCATCTAGAAGGAAGTGTTAAAGCTTTGTGCATTGTCTCGGGACCCTATGAGTTGGGAAGAGGAACTTGCATGGGCAGTAGCAAATTTAAGAGGCAAATCCTTGATTGTCTTCATCTTAAAGCTAGCTTGGGGTGCATATACTTACTTTGTTTGGGAGGAACGTAATCATAGAGTGTGTAGAGGTGAATTTATAAGTACAGATTTTATTTTGAATTGCAGTAGAAGTGTTGTTAGTACTAGGGTACAAAACAAAAAGGTGTGTGTTGAAACTGTAAATAGTGCATTGTGTGTAGCTTGGGGAATCCTCATTGGGATGGACGCCCAAGTTTAGTCTTTTTGTAATTCCTTTTGCTTCATCTGGATAATAAATACAACATTTATCCAAAAAAATCCAAAACTCGAAATGATAAATCCAAAAATAATCTAAAAAGTGTGATGGGTTGGAATATTGGAGAATAGATGAAACAATTATTTAAATCAACATCGAGAGTGCTTTACAAAGGTGGACATTATAAGCTATGATGGTGTTTTCAATAATGGTAGGGGCTCCACATGGATGTCTCCCTTTTAGGTTAAATACAGAACCCATTACACTGTCATGAACACTAACAGCAATTTCCCATTTGCTTGAAAACATGACTATGGGTATTGGTTATTTGGCACTAACATGACAAAGCCTTCCCCTCTTCTGGAGGTGAAATGCATTTGCTTATGAACATTTGACTTTGAACTTGAAACTCCCCATGTGCCAAGTTCTGCAGTTTTTTTTCTGCAGATCAGGATTTAGTGGCCTTGGATTCAGAATGTGTGGTTCATGAGGAACTTCTGACAAAAAAGATCATCAAACAAATAGGTAAAAATGAAATGGACCATTTTCTTAAGGTGGTTTAGCATTATTGTGGTTGAAAAACTTGGCTAAGAAAAAGTTTAGCATTAATGTGGTTGATTTAATCGGTTTTATTGGTTTAAACCGACTAATGCTCCTTCTACTTGCATCATCCATGTACATGGACGGATGCAGGACTTTAAGTTATGGGACGAATCTATAAATTTATAGGGGGCGAAAATAAATTTTTAATAGAAAACACATAGAAAAATTCTAAAAAATTTCTAACTCGTATAGAATTTTCAAATTTTTAAAGAAACGACCGCCCCAACCAACCTCCTCGGTATATCCCTGTGCATGTATAAGCCTCGTTCTAAAATTGAATGTCTCAAAGCCTCTTGTGGTCCTTTGGAACATCACAGCTGATTTAGTTCAAGACCCATCAAGCGCAGTGAAGGAGATATTAATTACTTGACTGGTCATTTGCCAGTCTCATTTAATGGTTCGACGTGTATGCCTTCCCTATTCATTCAAGTCTTAAACCAACCGGACTATAAAATTTAGGGTAAATTATACTAAAGGTCACTTAATTACAAATTTAGTAACAAACATGTGTCTTCTTCTAAAAATAACAATTGAGCCACTTAATTATAGGTTCAGGAATAAACATGTCACCCTTCTTCTAAAACTAACAATTCAGTCACTCAATTACAGGTTTAAGAACAAACATGTCACCCTTTTTCTAAAACTAAAAATCCAATCACTCAATTATAGGCTTAGGAACAAACATGTCACTATTCTTCTAAAAATAACATTTCAATCACTCAATTATATGTTTGGGAACAAACGTGTCACCAATTAAAATTTTGTGACAAACAAGTCACTATGTCATTAAAATTGAAACAATTGCTTGGTTTAATAACAATTTTAGTCCTCAAAACTTATGGTATAATAACAATCCATATTTAAAATTTCCATTAGTGTAGTCATTGTGTCTACTAGCAGACGATGATAAAGTCATAATGCATCTATTCTATTAGTCTGTCAATTGTCCAGTAGTGAAGTGATTATGTCTGTTGAGCTACACATATTTTGATTATCAAATCGATGGATAATAGCACAGAGTGTGGTAAGTGGTCGAAGTGTGTGTCAAGATGGTGCAATATTGAAATTTTTAAATATGAGGGTTAATTTTATTGAATTAAGACCAAATTAATAGAATGTATAAATTTTTGGGACTAAATTTGTTATTATATACTAATACCCTTATTTCATTTTTAATGATAGAGTGATTTGTTTATTACTAAATTTATAACTAAGTGAACTCTAGTATAATTTACCAAAAATTTACAGCTTTTTCAGGTCTAACAGTGACTTTATTTGGACCGTATACTATTTCTGATAATGGTCGATTTTGATTCAAATTCGACCAATTAACACATGCAGAAAAAAACTAATTATTGATATCCAATTCAAAAGCAAAACCCAATATTACATTCAAATTATGAGCTAAAGAAACAAGGTTGTTCGTAATTAAAACTACTTGATTTGGATCCATTTCCCTTGGCTTGGAATACCTTCGTGTACCAAAAACAACTGGTAATATCCCGGCGGAGCCAAAGTCGCCATCTCTGGGGCATACCCTTCCACCAAATACTTCCCGGAAGCCGTCTTCTTCACTCCGTCCTCGAATGCCAACACAAGCAACCTTTGGTTCATTGCAAATGAATGTGTAGTGAAAGATGGAGCCACCATTGTTACGAAGAAATCTGATTGATTTACACCCGCTTTTAATGTGAATTCCAGCGAGATTTTCTGCTTGTAACCGAGCTTCGACCCCGGGTTTACGGCGACGATCGATGGCCGAGGCTTTTTCGTGGTCAAATACGGCGGATAAAACGATTCAAGGCTGAGTTCGGTTGGATAAAGTGCGGAGAAGTTGTAGTTGACGTTAGGATTGCTGCCGCCTACTAAAACTCGACCGTCGGATAGCAAATGAGCAGTTGAATGATAAAGTCTAGGAATCGAAGACGGATTTAAGACCTCGAATCGAGTGTTTCCGTCACCGTTTCTATTGTCGGGGCGGTACAACACCGGGCTCAGAACAGGGTCTCGTGCAACGCCCCAACCGGCTGTGCCATTGGCTGCACCGTTTATAATGAGTACGTCTCCTGTTGGTAACATGATCATGTCGCCCATCACTCTGTTGATTGCCATTTCCTCCATTTCCCATTTCGGAGATGGGGCCGTAATTATCAAGCGACCGCATGAATTTGATGCCCGAACAAAGACTCCGACATTAGCCTTTTCGTTCGAGTCCGGGGCCGTCCCACCACAGATCAAGACCTCGGCATCTGGGGTGCTAGAGTTGTTAAATAGTTTCAAAGGTAGAAGAACAGAGGACCCTGTGCTCGGATAATTGCGGGAAATCCCACCAGGCATTGCCGGGTAGCTTCTAATCACCTTGTTGTTAACAAAATCGAGTAGAATCGCTCGATCGTTGGCAAAAATGAAGAGATTTCCGTCGGTCGAGAGATGCAAAAAAGGATAGAGATTGTTGGGGACTAACGGAGAATATCTCGTTTCTTTCAAGAAAGGAAGTACGTAAAGTTGTCGATCCGGAGAGTTTCGGGACAAATTCATACGTGAACTGATATCGTCCGCCGACAACAATGATCTTCCCATCAGGTAAAACTTGATTTGAAGCATACCACCTCGGCGAAAGAAGTCCATTTTGATCTTCCGCCCAATCACAACCCATGCACGGCTTCAAATACCGAACGACCTTTTCACCGAGCTGATAACCACCGCTTTGCACTAACGTACCATCGATCGACAACGAGCCTGAAGAACACCATGTATCAGACAATATAGTCAATGGCCTAACTGCTCGAGTAGCAGGATCGAACTCGACAGAATGCGCGTAACAGTCCGATGACTTCGACTCCTGGATGCACTTCCCTTGCGGGAGAGTAAGATTGGAAGGACCAAAATCGGATCGGTCAAAAGCAATGACCTTGTCGTTGGGTAACAATTGCATGTGCATGGCCGAAACCCCAATGCTCCTCTTCAGCAGTTTCCATTTCCCTTGGTGAGATTGCGCCAAATTGAAGAGCGATGAACAAGTTACCAAGAGTATGAATGTGAAGATTTTGGGCTCCATTGCTTTGAATATCGCTGGAGGAACCGACATGAAATGGTGGAGTGGTTTGCATGTTATAAGGGAAGTGAAAGCAGAAGTTAATTAATGAGAGGAAAAGTTGTATTGGTGATGTTGAAAATAAATGACATTGAATCAAAGGTTGTAATTGGTTATATTGAGCAATTGGACCGTGAATGCATGGCCATGGTTGGGTTCACTGTAGATGTGTCATGTTAATTAAATGCATGCAGCTACCAAGTTTTGCTGGCTCTCACCAGCATTTATGTCTCTGGAAATGAGTAAATATGTTTCGAATTAAATGTAATAATTCTATGTAGACCTACTTCAGTCGAGTTACAGAAATAAAGTCGGGTATATTTTCTTGGACTTTTATATAATTTAACAAGTAATCCCAGTAAAAAAGTAGATATATTCATTTCAAGAGATTTAAATTTAATCATTTCTTTATAAAGTGTTTATGTATTGTCAAATAATTAAAATATCTATAAACAAATACAACTTTATAATCACATAAATAAATTATATTTTTATCAATAAATTATATAATACATAAAAACATAATAGAGTTTTATTGCATACTTTTTTCAACCCTAATTTTTTCTATATATGTAGTTCGTTTTTTTCTTATTTTTTATTTGTATTTAACCGACCCACGCCATTAATCTTAAGATTAATTGTCGATTGTCGTTACTTTTTTGTTTTATTATCTAATTTTTGTTTCTTAATTTTTTATAAGTTTGTTGAATATTCTGTTATGTTTTTGATACGTTTTTTGTCTTATTTTTTTAATTATTTAGTTATTTTTTATTTTGTTTTTTTAAGATTAGATTTGACGTTGTCACGACTTATTAAGATAATACTTATTTGTTATTTTGTTGATCTTCTATAATATGGACCATCGAATTAAATTCGAATACGCAGTTTGCATTCATTGATAGTTTTTTTTTTCTAATTTGCGATTGTTAGTAGTCTTTCACTAGATTAATTTTTTATAATTTATTTTCCGATACAATTAAATTTATTCATATTTAATTTTTATTCGAGTTTTTTTGATGGAACGTTTTCATGTTTATTACAGAACAGATTTCAAATATCTACACATAAAAATAAACATTCGCTGACAGTTGCTGCCCAACTGCCATTCGCGGTGGTGGCCAGAACACTAGTGCAGCAAAGGATGACTTAATTTTATTTAAAACAAACGTTTAGATACATGTACATAGATAATATTTCGACTAATATTTTTAAATCTAATAATTAAATTATTTATCATATTTTTTACTTTAATTTCTACACTAAAAAAATAAATACTTTCACCCATTTTGATTTAGATTATTTTGGCATACAATTATTAATAAAATGGTTACATAAAAATGGTGCAACATAAGTAAGGATATTAATAATACTTGAAAATTTTTATATAAATTAAAAAAATTTCCGAAAATTTTAATCGATAGTTTGTATATACATAAAAGAGAAGCAAATTCATGGAAGGGTAGTGTGTGTTTGTGCAGTATCGGAATGAAAGTGGAATTCATGGCAACGGCATCAGTTAATGGCTCGTGTTGGCTCAACTGTAGGATGGCAAAACAGACTATTCAGTGTTTCGCATATGCCTCAGCTTCAGAAAGAATTGACGACAAAACCAGGGGACCGTATCATTCACAAACACACAAGCACCGATTTCATTTCTTTATACTCTCTCTCATGAACCGATGGGTGACAATTGTAAATAATGGATATTTTTTGTATTTGGTTGATAGCAGATTATATTAGCTGGTAATTGATAGTTGATTATACTAACGGATAGTATTAGCTAAATGTATAAAATCGTTTAGTAAAAGTAATTGATAGTTGTTTGATTATTTAAACAAGTAAAATAATATATAAGGATATGATTATATTCAATTATTTTTGACAAATCCTAATTCTAATTCTACCTAGAGGAGAGGAAAATGGGTACTTTAGGGGGAAGGAAGGGGTGTTACCTAGGGAAAACAAGGGAACAAAGACGAGCAGCTTGGTCAACCAGCCAAATATGCTTGCTCGATTATATTTAATACTTGTTTGAATAGTTTATTAGTTATCATTATTTTGCATCTATTACTATTAATTATATTATGAAAACATTTTTTTAATATAACATTACTAAGCATATTTAAATGATCTATATATTTATTTATTATTTATAAATGTGAGTTATTTAAATCCAAATCTAAAAGTGTGAGAATAAAAAAATATTAGCTTACAAATATCACCATGTAAATCAAAATAGAAAAGATTAAATTTAGGTTATTTGAAGATTTTTTTTGTAATTGTTAAGCGTAAAAGAGTCTTTACAATTCATATGTCAAAAGCTCCTATTAATAGCTTTTTCAAAATTAGAGGTTTCACTATAATCTACTATTACAAACTGCTATTTACCAAACATTCAAATTAGCGGATTTGGCTAATCAAACTTTTAATTCTAGTTCAAACCTCTAATTTTAGTTCAAAACGTTGCTCACCAAACATGGTCATTATATATATAAATAAAGGGTTAGGATCCACTTACATGATGTAAAACTCAATTACTTTTACACTTTTTTTAGACCGTGGGATGATGGTAATTAATGCCTAAGATTGTTTCCTTATTTTTTTCCAAGTGATAATCTTCACATTTTTTACTGTTATTCTCATCCATCCATTTTACTCATCCAATGGCCATGGATTAGTGTAAAACTAAATGAGTTTTACACCATGTAACTGGATCTCATCCCATAAATAAATTATAGGCTTGTATTACAATTAATTATCTAAAGTATATCAACTTTTTTATTTAAGTACCTAACGTATTTTTAGGTCAAAAAATGCTTAAAATATTTTTGGGTAATGTTCACAAATGGTCACTAAACTTTGAGTAATTATTCAATTTGGTAATTAAAATTCCGCTTGCTTCAATGTTACTATTAAACTTTGTGTTTTTCTTTAATTTGGTCACTGAGCTCTTAATGGATGTTAAGAAAGTGACGTGGCTGTTAACAAAATTTGTATAATAACACATTTAGTCCTCCACATTTGCACATTCAAACAATTTACTCTTAATTTGAAAAATATTAATAAATTTAACCCTCAATATTTCACTTTATTTCAATTTGGTCCTATTTTTAATTAAAAATAATTTAACTCTAAACCTAAACCACAAACCCAAAATCTTTATCATAATAATATGGATAATCTCATCAAATGTAGCATGTTACACTCGGTGCATATAAAATTAGGACCAACTGTCATCATATTTGCCAAACTCTTTTCTAAAATGTAAAGCAACTACAGTTTGAATCACAGCATGAAAACTGATGCAATGTATTTTTTCCTTTCAACATGCTAGAAAGGTAAGAACGTTCAACTGCTACCGACCCAAAAGCTCTCTAGTGGCTATACTTCTGGAATTCCCACTCACTATTATCTAATGGGCACACTTGAGGTCTTGAGCCATCGGCTGATGCAATGGAAGTGGAACGCATGGTTGCAGACCCCCAACGCAACAGTGCATTCCTCACTGGTAGCGCTGGCTTGGTTGGCTTGGCACTCAATACAAAGATCCATAATGTGATTCCTGCAAATTGCACAATTATCCACGACAATATCCCAGGCCCATAGGGCAACCGGCAACGACACTCCACTTTTTGATCTCGAAGCGCTTGGGCTTCTTTGCAGAGTAGGAAGGGGCGGAGCTGCTAGAAGCTTCGCCGGCGGGGACCATAGGCACATCGGAACAAGAGTAGCCATAACCGCCAATCGGAACGTAAGGAAAAAGGACGAGAGGTTTTCGATTGCAGAGGAAGATGCTGTTGTGAGGGCATTACTCATTAGCCAACAATTATTTTCCAAAAAAAAAAAGCTTAAAAGTTTAAATTTAGGGTTTAGTGTTTTAGGATTTTATGGTTTATGGATTTAAGGTTTAATGTTTAAGGTTATGAGTTCTATATTTTAGGTTTTGAGTTTAGGATTAGGGTTTAGTGGTTTTGGGTTTATGGCTTTAAAGTTTAGGGTTTAGGGTTTTGAGTTTATGAGCTCAAGGTTTTTGGTTTTGGTTTTATGGATTTGAGGTTTTTAGGTTTAGTATTTTAGATTTGGGGTTTTAAGTTTAGTGTTTAGGGTTAAATTTTTTAATTAAAAATAAGGCCAAATTGAAATAATGTGTAAATAATAAATGTTAAATTTGATTATTTTTTGAATTATGACTAAATTGCTTGAATGTACAATTGTGGAGGACTAAATGTATTATTATACAAAATTTGTTAACAACCGCGTCACTTTCTTAACATCCGTTAACAACTCAATGGCCAAACTGAATCAAAACACAAAGTTTAATGGTAATATTGAAGCAATAAAAAGTTTGATTATCAAATTGAATAATTAACCAAAGCTTAGCAACCATTTGCGAATTTTACCCAATATTATTTGGTCAAAATAAGTAACTAAAGTATATATATATATAACTATTATTGAAAATTTATTAATTTTCTATTAATAAATAACTATAATTGAAAATCTATTAATTTTTCTAAATTGTAAATACTTAAATTATTTTCATTTAAACAAGATATATTATTTAAAAAATAAAATAAAATAATTCATCATAAAAATAAATATTATTCTCATGCATACATGTACCTCAAAAACTAATATTAATAGAACTTTTTGTCTAAACAAAAAATATATCATCTTAATTCAGCAATTGCAATATTATATGGTCTTTGTTTTCAAGAAAAACAAAATCCAAAGCTTTTTCAAGCATGCACATTTTCCACATTAAAAAAATATCGAGAAAAGCCATGCCTTTTGCCCTATTTTAATAATCAAATTAAAAATTTCAACAATCACGTAAATTTTGTTAAAAGTATTAATATTCTTAATGTAGAGATCATACACCAAATTTTATTAACATAAAATTATAAAGATCATTTAATTGGTTGGGTGATAAAAAATATTTATTCATTAACACTTTGTGTAAGTTTAAATTTGGACAATTATATTAAAATATTTTATTATCATTCTATTGTACCAAAAAACGAAAAATAATAAAATAAAAAAAACAATAAGTATTTATTTTCTTCTTGATTCAGTAGGAGACTGAATTGACTTTTTAATAGTCTAACGGTGATTACAAGGTAATATCTGTTCATAGATATTCTTAACCCTTTGACAATACACATACACCTTATAAACAAAACGATTTGAACCCGTATCTTCTCGAATGAACATCATTCGCTTTTTCACTGTGACACTTGTTGGATTCAATTGACTTTTGGACTATATGCATGAATTATATAGTTTGATTCAATGGAGGACAACTTTTCATATGGAAAGCAAAGCTTTGATTTGCTTCTTTAACAATCTATACAATTATTATGAAATTTAATGTAATTTTAATTTCATTTTTGAATACAAAAATAATCCTTTTGCAATTTAGTTATTTAATCTTGTATTCGATTCAATTTAATCATATGATTGTAATTTTTTGTAAAAAAAATTCATCAATTCATTAATTCTTTTATTATTTCCTCAAAATCCCAATTTTTAAAAATATTATAATTTTAGATGATACTTTGGGTTGTGACAATGACATAACATGAATGTAGTGTCCGACATGGACCTGAGAGAACAGTTGTTAAGTTGAAGTAACATTACATTACTCAACTTAAAACATCCAACTTTTAACAACAAACATAACCAAATGAAACACCAACAAGCTGTTGGTCGGGGGCCAACCCTGAGAATACAAGTAGTGTATTTATTGGCAGGATTTTACGTGCGGAAATAATAACACAAATGAAACCTTCATACCATGAACCAGGACCAACTAATTTCATTATTGAAAACGAAAGAACTTTAACTCGTCACCATCCTAGAGATTGCCTTTTCGAATTGGCTCCACTTCTGCTCCAACGTCCCTGTATATCCGATCGACATCCTCACCAGCCCCCGCGAGATTCCGGCAAGGGCCTTTTCTTTAGCATTCAATTCACTGCTGGTACTGCTGCCGGAGCAAGACATGAGAGTCTCATAGTAACCCAAGCTAACCGCTATGAGCCCGAACTGAGAGCTGTTCTGCAAGTGGTGCATCAGCCTGTTAGCATTTTCTTCAGACTCCATGTCGACACAAAGAAGACCGCCGAATCCATAGCCCTTGTTGGCCATGGAATTCAATAGCTCGTGTTGAGGGTGGTCCTCAAGGCCCGGGTAGACAACCCGGAGACCCAGTTCCTTCATTCGAGTAGCGTATTCCATGGCTCTGCGGCAGTGCTCCTTCATTCTCAGGCCTAAATGAGGTATCCTTTCGGAGAGTTCGAAGGCGACCTTGGCGTTCATGGTCGGGCCTAGAAGCATCAATGCACCTTGATGAAGGTCCATCATGGAGTTCACCAGGCTTGCCGGACCACAAACTGCACCGGCGATGACATCGGCCCCGCCGCTGATGAACTTGGAGATGCTATGGACGACCACGTCGGCACCGAGCCGAGCAGGGGAGAGAACCATGGGGGAGAATGTGTTGTCCACGACCACTGTTGTTCCTTTGTTGTGTGCTAGCTTGCTTAGCTCCGGCATGTCGGCTACGGTGAGAGTTGGGTTCGACATCGACTCGAAGAACAACACTTGTGTCCGTCCTTGGACGATGGCGTTTTTCACTGCTTCGTGATCGGTTATGTCGACGAAAGTGGTGGTGATGTTACAGATTCTGGGTAAGAAATGGGTTAAAAGTGCATGGGTTCCGCCGTAGAGAGTTGCCGACGCCACCACGTGTCCGCCGCTGCTGCAGAGTTGCAACAGCACCGATGATATAGCAGCCATACCTGTCATCACGAAATCATTTTTTTTAATAGCACGAAATCAAATTATTATTGTTCTAGAATCATGCGAAATCAAAATGTTTTCAACTTTATTTTGACTCCAAAATTTTTAATAATTTAATTGTTTATTATTTTAATTTCTAATATAAAATTATTTATAAATACTAGTATTTTATTATTAATATATTTAAGTATCTTTTATTCGTGAGATATTTTGACTTAAGTAGTAAGATTTTTGTTTATAAACATATATAAAAATTATAAAACAAAGATTATAATATTAATTAATAAATGAATCATTAATTGTGTAATAAGAAAAACTTTTGTTTTTAAACTAGATTTAAATGTTATTTGAAAAGGTTTATTTTAATTAAAATAATAAAAATAAAAGATAAATTGGATCAAAATATAATTCTATGTTGTAATTTTATATTACAAATTGAATGTAGTGTAATGAAATTGCACTATATTTATAATTTTGAATTTAAGACGAATTTGTAATGTTCACGAACCAAATACTATAATCTTTTATTATAATCTAAAATTAGATCCTGTGAAAACAAACGTGAACTTAATAATGTGACATCTACCTTAATTCACCGAATATTCATTTATATATATTTATATGAAAAAGAATATATAATTAGTTACCACTAGCAGTGCAATAGGCAGCTTCGGTTCCTTCTAGGGCCGCCAACTGACGACTGAGATTTAAGACGGTGGGGTTGAAATGACGACTATAAATGAAAAAATCACGATCGGGGCCGAGTTCACCGGTGAACATTCGGCGCATAGTCTCAGGTTCCATGACGGTGAAGGTGGCGGAAGGTTCAATGGACATGTTAACGCCACCATGCTCACCGAATTCACGGCGCACGCTGGCTAATGCGGCGGCAGGGTCGTTATCCCTTTCTGGTTGTGCAGCCGCTGCCACTGTTGGAAACAAAGATTTTTTGGCCAGGAAAGCATCATCCCCTGCCGCTCTCTTCTTCAAGGAGAAAAATCCACCGCTCTGCGTTCCTGCCATAACTAAGAGTGCAAAGAAAGAATAATTAAGGACTCAAATGGCTATAAGCAAAATTTGAAGGATTAATTAAACTTGTTAAGAAAGAACTGATGAAGAAATATAAGGGAGGGAAGCTATATATAAGCAAAGAACTTAGCTAAAAATTAAAATGTTGGGGTACAGATTTTGCCAAAAGCATTAATGGAAATTAAATATTATGGCGGCCAAGTCCATACTAAACGACTAATGTTAGAAGGATTGACTTGGTTAAACTTAATACTTAATATGACAATAACCTAGTTGATAGATTTTTTTTAATTAATTTATTGAAAATATTTTTTAAAAAATATATGTGTATAGACTTGATCGCATAATTTATTTTATTGAAAAAATATTTAAATTTAATAGGAAAATAATTTAGTTGACAGAACTTTTTAATTTATTATTAATTTTTCTAAGAAAACTCAGAAAATTTGAGTAAATATTTAGAGGCATGGTATCATGAAAACCAATTATTATAACAACGAAAGTGGATATTTAAATATTTTTTAATCAAATTAGCTTTTTTAACTTTTTTTAATCAAATTGGCACTTGAATTTAAAGTAATGATTCAAATTTGTTAAAATGTAAGAACCAATTGGGATTAAAAAAAGTCAAGTTCGGTACTAAAAATTAGACAGACACTACACTTTAAAAACAGTAAATAAATGATGGAAAATTGAATGATTAATTTTAATATCCTTTTGGTACTAAAAATTAATATAAAATAAAAATAATTTTGATAAAAACTAAAATAATCTTTAAATTTTGATTAAAATATAATCTCTAAAGTTTATTTATTAAATAAATATAAAATAAAAATAAATTTACCTAATTTAAAATTTTCAACAATTTGAAATTAAAAATAATAAAAAAATAATTAATTAGGAAGTTATTTTAATTGTTATTATATAAAAAAAATTTGTCTCTGTCGAACAATAAGCTTTACGAAGTGATAAAAGAATGGTGAGCGAACCAAACTATCTGGCAAGCTGTTTCAGTACACAATTCTAATTATATCGGCAAACAATCTTTTACCGAAGAGAAGATCTGATTATACATGATCGGTGACAAACTAATCAAAAAACAGAAGTGATGAGAATCTTTGTGCGAGCACTAAAACGACCGCAAACTAGGGCTACAAGCATGAGGAGGCCTTGCCCCCCAAGATTTAGATAAATCTCTTTTAGGTCCTTTAAAAAGTTTTAAATATTTTAATTTGTCCCTTTAAAATTTTAAAAAATATTTTATCAGAATTTTAAATTTTTAAATATTTCTATTTGATCCCTATATTTTTATAAATTCTCATTAAAACTCTTATTTTTTATTAGAGCTCCAAATTTTTTATAATTCCTTTTATTTTTTAAATGAATTTTAATTAGGCCCCTCTAAAATTTAGTACGAAGATCCGCCCTTGCCATAAACTTATACGAAAAATGTACTAAAAGTCATAAGAACGTGTTACAAAAGCAGAGAAAAAACATATCACAAGAGCAGAGAAAATCATGTTACAATGATAAAAATTCTTATACAAAACTAAAAAATTCTCAAAAAAAGAAGACAAAGGACATAATATGAAAAAAAACAAGAGAAAAGAATTAAAATCATTATCGAAACTTGATTCATCGTTTCATTAGCATAATTGTTATTATAATATTTAACGAAATTATAAATTCAAATATATTTAAGTGTCATTATCTCGATTAAAGGTTAACTGTTATGTCTAAATTAGGTATTGTAATTATACTTTTACGATTAAAATAATTGCTAAGGGGTTAATACTTATACGATTAGGTTTAGCCGCGACTTGGGTTTTCTAGAGCAGTAGCCTTTTCTTTTCATTTTATTTGGTGGACAGCACGTCACTAGTTTTATGTTAATTGTTGATATTAATTTTGTTTTTTTACATGTTTTATCTTCTGGCATATTTTTGTTTCACTAACGATTGATTGGTTTTTTTTTTCACGATTGAATTTGGCGTCGTCTCTACTGATTAAGATGACGCTTACTTAGTTATCATATTGATCTTCCCTGCTTTGGACCCTTAGATTGAATTTGGATATGCGATTTGTATTTCTTGAATATTTTTCTCATAACGTTTGGATTTGATTTGCGGTTATTAGCGATTATTTAGTAGTTTGATCCCCTTTTGTAGTTCGTTTGCCAATGCAGTTATATTTTCCGTATCTATATTTTGTTTGAGTGACTAGTTTCTTGTGTTTCAAGTGACTAGTTTGATCCCCTTTTTCTTTGTATGGTCTTTGTATTATTCCAAGTGACTAGTTTCTTGTGTTTATGATTACTGTTGGTAATGCAAAAGATGGTAATCCCACATTGAGTGGGTAAATATCATGTGAAAGATATTTATGCTATTCATTCTCATCTCTCTTGTTGAGTAGTAGAGAACAAGGGGCAATCTCGCGCGCCGCCGCTGTCGTCTGTCTCCGCTCGTGTTCGTGGTTAATTCTTTTTGGAGAAAATTCGTAAGGAATTTTTAGAGAATAAAAAGAAAGGTTGTGAAAGAATGTTTCTTCTAGTTTTTATAGGCTGCTCAAATGGTCTGTTCGAATTCTATAATTTCAGAGAGTAAACAGCTATTTAATTAGCTATATTGATTTTTAAAATTTAAATTCAAACGGTTAATTTTTTGAATTAATCTATATTTCATTGCTGGAGTTACAGAGGGCTGGGAATTAAACTACGAACCTGGATGCTTTTGGGGCTAGGTTCATCTATTTAATTCAGCAGTTTCATATGTTTAAATTCAAATGTTACTACAGTTTCAAAGAGGTTTAAATTCCAGAATTAAATCAAGTTTTAATTCTGATTTATTTGGATGTTTTTGCCCCTGGGCATAGCCTATGAAAAGAGAAGCAAGAAGGCTTCTCAATATATCCAATTCACTCAGAAAATATTCTCTCAAAAGCTCTAACAACTTACTTTTATCTACGGTGATCAGAGGGGCAATACTATCGCAGTTTACTCCGGTTTCAAGTGTACAATTTCTGGAGCGACCGTGTCAACCTTAGGGGACGATCCGCCTGTTGCAGCGATTACACACATCGGGGCGAATTCGTTTCTAAGGCAGTGGTACCACCACGACACGATTACGAGTTTTCAGTCGTTTACTTATTTTATTATTTTCCAGTCATTGCTAACGATGTTGTTTTGCAGTAAAATTTATCCAATAATTTAGAAACGACTTCGATATACTGCAAAATGTCGACACCTATAAGCAAGTTGATTCCTGACTTGTCAAAGCTCGATGCGCTTGATGGAAACAATTACCGAAGGTGGTCCCAACAAATTCTGATATTCTTCGAGCAGCTTGATCTTGACTACGTGCTGTTCAAGCCACCACCTGTCATACCGACGACCTCCACTTCCGCCGAAGCTGCTACTATCGATGATAGAGCACTACCGGATGCTGGTTCTGATGCTACCACCATTGTATATTGGAAAATATAAGAAGAACAACAAGACGGTGCGAGGCCATCTCCTAAGTCACATGTCTAACAAGCTCTTCGACATGTTTCTTAAGGAGCGTAGCACAAAGATGATATGAGACACTCTCGAAAGGAAGTATGGCGAGAATGATGCGGGCATTAAAAAATATGTCATCGGAGAGTGGTTGAAATTCTAGATGACGGATGCCAAACCGATCATGGATCAAGTCCATGACTATGAAAACCTCGTCTCCGATATACTAGCGGAAGGAATGCATATGTGCAGGTACTCCAAGCCAACGTCCTAATCGAGAAGTTGCCCAAGTTATGGTTTGACTACCGTAACTCTCTTAAACACAAGAAAATAGATATTTCGCTTCAGGAGCTGGTGGGCCACATGAAGATAGAGGAGGCCAATCGTTTGAAGGATAAGGTGACAAAAAACCTTGGTCAAATGTCTTTTAATTCTAACTTGGTTGAGTCTAATGGTGCCTTAGGGTCTAGGATTAAAGGACCGGGAAAAAGGGGTTTCAGAACAAAAAGATGAAACCACAGTAAAACATCAATTTCAAGAAGCCAGCAAAGACCAAACCTGGCAGAAGGTCCCTAAAGTGTTATGACTGCGGTCAAGCTGGTCACAAGGTGTATCAATGTCAACACCGTTCAGATCGCCAGAATGAGAACAAACCATATCTAAACATGGCGGAGGACAATGTTGGAGATGTCATAGCCGCAGTGGTTTCTGAAGTCAACCTGATGGACAACAATACTGAATGGGTCGTGGACACTGACACTTCCAGACACTTCTGCGCAAGGAAGAAATTTTTCACCGAGTTCGAGGATGGGCACAACGGTGAGCGTGTGTACATAGGGAACTCTAGCAACTCTAAAGTGCTAGGCAGAGTTCTACTCAAGCTGACATCCGATAAAACTTTGGCGTTTTCCAATGTTCTGTATGTACCTGCCTTGCATAGAAATTTGATAAGTGGTGGGCTTTTGAATAAGACAGACATTAAGTTAGTTTTTAAGGCAGATAAACTTGTACTCTCTTGAAATGGTGATTATGTTGGAAAAAGGTTTTCTAAACGGGGGTTTATTTGTCATAGAAACTCAACTTAATGAAAATAAAGCTACCACTTCTGCTTATATTGTTGAATCTGTAAATATGTGGCATGCTAGATTAGGACACGTGAATATTGACTCTTTAAATAAAATGATTAAAATGAATATTCTGCCTAAACTAGACTTAAATAGCTTTAACAAATGTGAGATTTGTATAGAAGCCAAGCATGCTAAACCTTCCTTTAAAACTGTTTCTAAAAGAAAAACTGAACTGTTAGAACTTATACATACTGATCTAGCAGACTTTAGAAACTTTGAGAGTAAAGGAGGAAAACACTATTACATCACTTTTGTAGATGATTACTCGAGATATACAAAAGTTTATCTCCTTAGAACTAAAGATAAAGCTAAAAACTTATTCCTTATTTATATGGCAGAAGTTGAGAATCAGTTAGATAGGAGAATAAAACGGGTTAAATCCAATAGAGGTGGTGAATATGGATCTAATTTTCTGAAAGAGGTGTGTGAGACGAATGGCATAATACACTAAACTTCAGCTCCCTACTTTCTGCAACAAAACGGGATAGCCAAGAGGAAAAAATAGAACTTTAAAAGAGATGATGAACTCCTTGTTGATAAGTTTCGTGTTGTCTGACAATATGTGGGGGGAAGCTATTCTATCGGTAAATCATATTTTGAACCGAGTACCTCTTAAAAATTAGATTCTACCACATACGAACTGTGGAAATTTTATGCTCCAAATCTGCAATACCTTAAAGTGTGGGGGTGTCTGGCTAAAGTGGGATTGCCAGAGTTTAAGAAGTCCACCATTGGACCCAAAACTGTTGATGAAGTGTTTATCGGGTATGTAACGAATAGTGCTACATATAGATTCATGTTCCTGCATGATTATTCTATTTATGAATCTAGGGATGTTGTTTTCTTTAAAGATATCTTTCCTCTAAAGAAACCTAGGTTAACGGTTGAAACACAAATAGAAAATTTTCCATCATCTTCTTCTAGTGTGCCTGCTAGGAGTTTTCAAGAGATCGAATTTGAACCTAGAAGAAGTAAGAGACAAAGAGTAGAAACCTCTTTTGGACCATACTTCATAACTTAATTTGTTTCCGAGATTAATGATTTAGACACCTTATTTGATCTGATAGCTCGAGTCTTTCTATTAGAAGATGATCTGAAGACTTACGAGGATGCTATGAGATCGATTGATGCTAGTTTCTAGAAAGATGTGATTAAGGATGAACTAGATTCAATAATGTCTAATCATACTTGGGAATTGGTGGACTTGCCAAAAGGATTCAAACCAATCAGCAAGAAGTGGGTTTTTTGGAAGAAACTCAGACCACATGATTCGACTATAGGTACAAGGCAAGGCTAGTTGTCAAAGGATTCACTCAAAAGTTTGGTTTAGACTTCTTCGATACTTACTATTCCGTAACGAAAATATCAACGATCCGTGCATCGTTTGAACTAGCCTCCTTTCATAAATAGCAAGTACATCAAATGGATGTAAAATTGTTTTTTTAAATGAAGATCTAGATGAGGAGATCTATATGGAACAACCACCAGGTTTTGAGACATCTGGTATGGAAGGCAAAGTTTGCATACTCAAAAAGTCTCTTTTTGGCCTTAAGCAAGCTCCTAAACAGGGGTATGAGAAATTTCATAAAACTATTCTTAGTTTTAGTTTTGTTGTGAATGGTTCAGACGCATGCGTGTATTTGAGGATGTTTGGTGCTGATTGAGTCATCATAAGTTTATATGTTGATGATATGCTGATTTTTAGTACAAACATTGAGTCCATTAACAAAACAAAAAATTTCTTTTCCACTAAGTTTGAGATGACTGATCTGGGAGAAGTTGACGTAATCTTAGGAGTCAAAGTCACCAAAACTGAAAAGGGATTTTCTTTAAGTCAAATGCACTATATTGAGAGAGTGTTAAAGAAATTTGACAGTTTTGACGTCATCCATGTTCGAACACCTTATGATTCTAGCATACATCTCTTCAAAAATAAAGAAAGTAGTGTTTCCCAAATCGAATATGCTAAAATTATTGGAAGCATTATGTTCATAATGAACTATACTCGGCCTGATATTGCCTACGCTGTGAGCAAACTTAGTAGATATACTCATAACCCTGATAGTGATCACTGGGTTGCTCTTAGACGCTTACTTAAGTATCTTAAGAGTATTATGGATTGGAAACTAGAGTATGTTGGCTTTCCTGCGGTTTTAGAAGGATACTGTGACGCCAACTGGGTTTCTGATAACGACAAGGTAAACTCTACGAGTGAGTATGTTTTTACTTTAGGTGGAGCAGCAATCTCGTGGAAATCCGTAAAATAGACTCACATTGCTCGCTCTATTATGAAGTTAAATTTTATAGCTCTTGACTTAACTGGGTAAGAAGCCGAGTGGCTCAGAAATTTGTTAGCAGAGTTTTTGTTGTGGGGAAGACCGACTCCTTCAGTTTCCTTGTTGTGTGATTCACAAGTTGTGATTTGTGTGGCTAAGAACCAAGCTTACAATGGTAAGAAAAGACACATTCGCATGAGACATGAGTCGGTTAGACACTTGATAAGGAATTGAATATTTATTCTTAATAATTTCTTAGCCCAGAGTTCGGATGATTCATTTAATATGAACTTAGAGAAAATCACCATACCCTTTGAGGGGCTGAGCCAATATGAAAGCTCTTAATTATTTCATAGTCCTATAAGGAAGGTTTTATTAAGACAAACCTGATGAAATAACCTACGTAAGTGAGCAAAATTATCCACCTTCTATGAAAAACATTGGGCCGTTTTTCTATAACACTTAATAGAATCCTGAGGTAAGATGGTCAAATATATACTTTCGTATTTATATATATATCTTACACATCGAGAACTTCGGTGGATGAAGGGGTTAGTTGTGTGTTATGAGTTCACTCCAATCTTAGAAAGTTCAAGACTAGTTTCACTTATCTAAGAGAATGATTGCTCATCATCACTATGTACTAGTTCAAGATATGTTCACTAGTGCTTAAGCAACTAATCTCGTTATTGCTCTTCTGATAAGGATATTTATTGAGTTTTGGAAGAATTCGTTCGCATTAGTAGGGGAATGTTGGTAATGCCAAAGATGGTAATCCCACATTGAGTGGGTAAATATCATGTGAAAAATATTTATGCCATTCATTCCCCCTCCCTTGTTGAGTGATAGAGAACAAAGAGCAATTTCGCGCGCTGCCGCCGTCTCATCTCGGCTCGTACTCATGCTCGTGCTCGTGCTCGTACTCGTGAACGTGGATGTGTTTGTGGTTCGTGGTAATACGTGTTGAAAACACGTCCGCGCGCGAATTATTCTTTTTGGAGAAAATTTGTAAAGAATTTTTAGAGAATAAAAAGAAAGGTTGTGAAAGAATGTTTCTTCTGGTTTTTATTGCCTGCTCAAATGGTCTGTTAGAATTCTATAATTTCAGAGAGTAAACAGCTGATTAATTAGCTATATTGATTTCTGAAATTAAAATTCAAATCGTCATTTTTTTGAATTTAATCTATATTTCATTGCTAGAGTTACATATGGCTGGGAATTAAACTATGAACTTGGATGTTTTTGGGGCCAGGTTCATCTGTTTAATTCAACAGTTTCATATGTTTAAATTCAGATGTTATAGCAGTTTCAAAGAGGTTTAAATTCCAGAATTAAATTAGGTTTAATTCTAATTTATTTGGATGTTTCTGCCCCTGGACATAGCCTATAAATAGAGAAGCAAGTAGGCTTCTCAATATATCCAATTCACTCAGAAAATATTCTCTCAAAAGCTCTCACAACTTACTTTTATGTACTGTGATCAAAGGAACAATACTATCGCAATTCACTTCGATTTCGGGTGTACAATTTCCGGAGCGACCGTGTCAACCTTGGGGGACGATCCACCTGTTGCAACGATTACACACATCGAGGCAAATTCGTTTCTAAGGTAGTGGTTCCACCACGACACAGTTACGAGTTTTCAGTCGTTTACTTATTTTGTTTTTTTCCAGTCATTGTTAACGGCGTTATTTTGCAGTATAATTTATCCAACAATCTAGAAACAACTTCGATATACTGCAAAATGTCGACACCTATAAGAAGTTGATCCATGACTTGTCAAAGCTCGTTGCATTTGACGGAAACAATTACCAAAGGTGGTCCCAACGAATTCTGATATTATTCGAGCAGCTTGATCTTGACTACGTGTTGCTCAAGCCACCACCTTCTATACCGGTGACCTCCACTCCCGTCGATGCTGCTAATATCGGTGATGAAGCACTGTCAGATACTGGTTCTGATGCTACCACCATTGCCATTGAAAAATGTGAGAAAGACAACAAGACGATGCAAGACCATCTCCTAAGTCACATGTCTAATAAGCTCTTCGACATGTTTCTTAAGGAGCGTAGCGCAAAGATGATATGGGATACTCTCGAAAGGAAGTATGGCACGGATGATGCGGGCATTAAAAAATATGTTGTCAGAGAATGGCTAAAATTCCAAATGACGGACTCCAAACCGATCATGGATCAAGTCTATGACTATGAAAACCTCGTCTCTGATATACTAGCGGAAGGAATGCATATGTGCAAGGTACTCCAAGCCAACGTCCTAATCGAGAAGTTGCCCAAGTCATGGTCTGACTATCGTAACTCTCTTAAACACAAGAAAATGGATATTCTACTTCAAGAGCTGGTGGGCCACATGAAGATAGAGGAGGCCAATTGTTTGAAAGATAAGGTGACAAATAAACTTGGTCAAATGTCTTTTAATTCTAACTTGGTTGAGTCTAGCGGTGCCTCAGGGTCTAAGTTTCAAAGGATCGGGAAAAAGAGGTTTCAGAACAAAAAGACAAAACCACAGAAAAGTATCAAATTCAAGAAGCCAACAAAGACCAAACCTGACGGAAGGTCCTTGAAGTGTTATGTCTGCGGTCAAGCCGGTCACAAGGCGTATCAATGTCAACACCATTTAGATCGCCAGAACGAGAACAAACCATATCTAAACATGGTGGAGGACAATGCTGGAGATGTCATAGCCGCGGTGGTTTTTGAAGTCAACCTGGTGGACAACAATACTGAATGGGTCATGGACACTGGCATTTCCAGACACTTCTGCGCAAGGAAGAAATTTTTCACCGAGTTCGAGGATGGGCACAACGGTGAACATGTGTACATGGAGAACTCTAGCAGCTCTGAAGTGCTTGGCAAAGGCAAATTTCTACTCAAGCTGACCTCTGGTAAAACTTTGGCGCTTTCCAATGTTTTGTATGTACCTGCCTTGTGTAAAAATTTGATAAGTGGTGGGCTTTTGAATAAGGCAGGCATTAAGTTGGTTTTTGAGGCAGATAAACTTGTACTCTCTCGAAATGGTGATTATATTGGAAAAGGTTTTCTAAACGAGGGTTTATTTGTCATAGAAACCCAACTTAATGAAAATAAAGCTACCATTTCTGCTTATATTGTTGAATCTGTGAATATGTGGCATGCTAGATTAGGACACGTGAATACTCACTCTTTAAAGAAAACGATTAAAATAAATATTCTTCCTAAACTAGACTTAAATAGCTTTAACAAATGTGAGATTTGTGTAGAAGCCAAGCATGCTAAACCTTCCTTTAAAATTGTTCCTAAAAGAAAAACTGAACTGTTAGAACTTATACATACTGACCTAGCAGACTTTAGAAACTTTGAGAGTAAATGAGGAAAACACTATTACATCACTTTTGTAGATGATTACTCGAGATATACAAAAGTTTATCTCCTTAGAACTAAAGATGAAGCTGAAAACTTCTTTCTTATTTATAAGGCAGAAGTTGAAAATAAGTTAGATAGGAGAATAAAACGGGTTAGATCTGATAAAGGTGGTGAATATGGATCTAATTTTCTGAAAGAGTTGTGTGAGACGAATGACATAATACACTAAACTTCAGCTCCCTACTTTCCTCAACAAAACGGGATAGCCGAGAGGAAAATAGAACTTTAAAAGAGATGATGAACTCATTGTTGATAAGTTCTGGGTTGTCTGATAACATGGGGGGCAATCCATTCTATCAGCAAATCATATTTTGAACTGAGTACTTCATAAAAAATTAGATTCTACCCCATACGAACTATGGAAAGGTTATGCTCCAAATCTGCGATACCTTAAAGTGTAGGGGTGTCTGGCTAAAGTGAGATTGCCAGAGTTTAAGAAGTCTACCATTGGACCCAAAATTGTTGATGCAGTGTTTATCGGGTATGCAACGAATAGTGTCACATATAGATTCATGTTCCTGGATGATTATTTTATTTGTGAATCTAGGGATTCTGTTTTCTTTGAAGATATCTTTCCTCTAAAGAAACCTAGGTTAACAGTTGAAACACAAATAGAAAATTTTCCATCCTCTTCTTCTAGTGTGCCAGCTAGGGGTTCTCAAGAGATCAAATTTGAACCTAGAAGAAGTAAGAGACAAAGAGTAGAAACCTCTTTTAGACCAGACTTCATAACTTCCTTTATTTCTGAGATTAATGATTATCTAATCCAATAGCTCGAGTCTTTCTATTAGAAGAGGATCCAAAGAATTACGAGGATGCTATGAGATTGATTGATCCTAGTTTCTGAAAAGATGCAATTAAGGATGAACTAGATTCAATAATTTCTAATCATACTTGTGAATTGGTGGACTTGCCAAAAGGATTCAAACCAATCAGCAACAAGTGGGTTTTTCGGAAGAAACTCAGACCAGATGGTTCGATCCAGAGGTACAAGGCAAAGCTAGTTGTCAAAGGATTCACTCAAAAGTTTGGTTTAGACTTCTTCGATACTTACTCTCCCGTAACGAAAATCTCAACGATCCGTGCATTGTTTGAACTAGCCTTCATTCATAAATTGCAAGTACATCAAATGGATGTGAAAATTGCTTTTTTGAATGAAGATCTAGATGAAGATATCTATATGGAACAACACCCAGGTTTTGAGACATCTGGTATGGAAGGCAAAGTTTGCAGACTCAAAAAGTCTCCTTTTGGCCTTAAGCAAGCTCCTAAGCAGTGGTATGAGAAATTTCATAAAACTATCCTTAGTTTTGGTTTTGTTGTGAATGGTTCAGACGCATGCGCGTATTCGAGGATGTTTGGTGCTGATTGTGTCATCATAATTTTATATGTTGACGATATGTTGATTTTTAGTACAAACATTGAGTCCATTAACAAAACGAAAAAAAAAAACTTCCACCAAGTTTGAGATGACTGATATGGGAGAAGTTGACGTAATCTTAGGAGTCAAAGTCACCAAAACTGAAAAGGGATTTTCTTTAAGTCAAACGCACTATATTGAGAAAGTGTTAAAGAAATTTGACAGTTTTGATGTCATCCATGTTCGAACACCTTATGACACTAGCATACATCTCTTCAAGAATAAAGGAAGTAGTGTTTCCCAAATCGAATATGCTAAAACTATTGGAAGCCTTATGTTCCTAATGAACTATACTCGGCCTAATATTGCCTACACTGTGAGCAGACTTAGTAGATATACCCATAACCCTAGTAGTGATCACTGGGTTGCTCTTAGACTCTTATTTAAGTATCTTAAGGGTACTATGGATTGGAAACTAGAGTATGTTGGCTTTCATGCGGTTTTAGAAAGATACTGTGACGCCAACTGGGTTTCTGATAACGATGAGGTAAGCTCTACGAGTGGGTATGTTTTTACTTTAGGTGGAGCAACAATCTCGTGGAAATCTGCAAAACAGACTTGCATTGCTTGCTCTACTATGAAATCAGTTTATAGCTCTTGACATAGTCGGGTACGGCCGCCGAGTGGCTCAAAAATTTGTTAGCGAGTTTTTGTTGTGGGAAGACCGACTCCTCCAGTTTCCTTGTTGTGTGATTCACAAACTGCGATTTGTGTGGCTAAGAACCAAGCTTACAATGGTAAGAAAAGACACATTCGCATGAGACATGAGTCGGTTAGACACTTGATAAGGAATGGAATATTTATTCTTAATGATTTCTTTAATATGAACTTAGAAAAATCACCATACCCTTTAAGAAGTGAGCCAATATGAAAGCTCTTAATTATTTCATAGTCCTATGGGGATGGTTTTATTAAGACAAACCTGATGAAATAACCTACATAAGTGAGCAGAATTAGCCACATTCTATGAAAAACATTGGGCCGTTTTTCTATAACACTTACTAGAATCCTGAGGTAAGATGGCCAAATATATACTTTCGTATTTATATATATCTTACACATCAAGAACTTCGGTGGATGAAAGGGTTAGTTGTGTGTTATGAGTTTACCCCAATCTTAGAAAGTTCAAGACTAGTTTCACTTATCTAAGAGAATGATTGCACATCATCACTATGTATTAGTTCAAGATACGTTCACTAGTGCTTAAGCAACTTATCTCGCTACTGCTCTTATGATAAGGATAATTATTGAGTTTCAGAAGAATTCGTTCGCATTAGTGGGGGAATGTTGGTAATGCAAAAGATGGTAATCCCACATTGAGTGGGTAAATATCATGTGACAAATATTTATGCTATTCATTATCCCTCTCTTGTTGAGTGATGAACAAAGAACAAGGGGCAATCTCGGCTCGCAGCTTGTGCTCATTGGCGTGGGCGTGGGCGTGGTTTGTGGTAATACGTGTCAAAGACACGTCCATAGTCAATTATTCTTTTTTTAGAGAAAATTTGTAAGGAATTTTTAGATAATAAAAAAAAGGTTGTCAAAGAATGTTTCTTCTGGTTTTTATTGGCTGCTCAAATGGTCTGTTCGAATTCTATAATTTCAGAGAGTAAACAGCTGATTAGTTAGCTATATTGATTTATGAAATTAAAATTCAAATCGTCATTTTTCTAAATTTAATCTATATTTCTTTGCTAGAGTTACATAGGGCTAGGAATTAAACTACGAACTTGGATGCTTTTGCGGCGGTTTATCTGTTTAATTCAAAGAATTTCATATGTTTAAATTCGGATGTTACAACAGTTTCAAAGAGGTTTAAATTCGAAATTAAATTAGGTTTTAATTCTAATTTATTTGGACATTTCTGCCCCGGACATAGCCTATAAATAGAGAAGCAAGTAGGCTTCTCAAAATATCCAATTCACTCAGAAAAATATTCTCTCAAAAGCTCTCACAGCTTACTTTTATCTACGGTGATCAAAGGAGCAATACTATCGCAGTTCACTCCGATTTTGGGTATACAATTTCTCGAGCGACCGTGTCAACCTCAGGGGATGATCTGTATGTTGTAGTGATTACACACATTGGGGCGAATTCGTTTCTAAGGCAGTGGTTCCCCCACGACATGGTTACGAGTTTTCAGTGGTTTACTTATTTTATTATTTTCCAGTCATTGCTAACAATGTTGTTTTGTAGTAAAATTTATCCAAAAATTTAGAAATGACTTCAATATACTACAAAATGTCGACAGCTGTAAGCAAGTTGATCCCTGACTTGTCAAAGCTCGATGTGCTTGACGGAAACAATTACCAATGGTGGTCCCAACAAATTTTGATATTCTTCGAGGAGCTTGATCTTGATTACGTGCTGCTCAAGCCACCACCTTCCATATCGGCAACCTCTACTCCCGCCGATGCTGCTAATATCGGTGATGAAAGCACTTGCGGATGTTGGTTTTGATTCTACCATCATTGCCATTGGGAAAATATGAGAAAGAAAACAAGACGATGCAAGACCATCTCCTAAGTCACATGTCTAACAAGCTCTTGACATGTTTCTTAAGGAGCGTAGCGCAAATATGATATGGGACACTCTCAAAAGGAAGTATGGCACGGATGATGCACACATTAAAAAATATATGGTCGAGAATGGCTAAAATTCCAAATGACGGACTCCAAAGATCATGGATCAAGTCCATGACTATGAAAACTTCGTCTTCGATATACTGACGGAAGGAATGCATATGTGCGAGGTACTCCAAGCCAACATCTTGATCGAGAAGTTACCCAAGTCATGGTCTGACTATCGTAACTCTCTTAAACACAAGAAAAGGGATATTCTGCTTCAGGAGCTGGTGGGCCACATGAAGATAAAGGAGGCCAATCGTTTGAAATATAAGGTGACAAATAACCTTGATCAAATGTATTTTAATTCTAACTTGGTTGAGTCTAGTGGTGCCTCAAGGTCTAAGTTTCAAAGGATCGTGAAAAAAGGTTTTAGAACAAAAAGACGAAACCACAGAAAAGTATTAATTTCAAGAAGCCAGCAAAGACCAAACCTGAATGAAGGTCTCTGAAGTGTTATGTCTGCGGTCAAGCCGGTCACAAGGCGTATCAATGTCAACACCGTTCAGATCGCCAGAACGAGAACAAACCATATCTAAACATGGTGGAGGACAATGCTGGAGATGTCATAGCCGCGCTGGTTTCTGAAGTCAACCTGGTGGACAACAATACTGAATGGGTCATGGAAACTAGCACTTCCAGACACTTCTGCGCAAGGAAGGAATTTTTCACCGAGTTCGAGGATGGGCACAACGGTGAACGTGTGTACATGGAGAACTCTAGCAGCTCTGAAGTGCTAGGCAATGGAAAAGTTCTACTCAAGCTAACCTCCGGTAAAACTTTGGCGCTTTCCAATGTTCTGTATGTACCTGCCTTGAGTAGAAATTTGATAAGTGGTGGGATTTTGAATAAGGCGGGCATTAAGTTAGTTTTTGAGGCAGATAAACTTGTACTCTCCCGAAATGGTAATTATATTGGAAAAAGTTTTCTAAACGAGGGTTTATTTGTCATAAAAAACTCAACTTAATAAAAATAAAGCTACCACTTTTGCTTATATTGTTAAATCTATGAATATGTGGCATGCTAGATTAGGACACGTAAATATTCACTCTTTAAAGAAAATGATTAAAACGAATATTCTGCCTAAACTAGACTTAAATAGCTTTAACAAATGTGAGATTTGTGTAGAAGCCAAGCATGCTAAACCTTCCTTTAAAATTGTTTAAAAGAAAAAGCTGAATCATTAGAACTTATACATACCGATCTAACAGGACTTTAGAAACTTTGAGAGTAAATGAGGAAAACAATATTACATCACTTTTGTAGATGATTACTCGAGATATACAAAAGTTTATCTCCTTAGAACTAAAGATGAAGCTGAAAACTTCTTTCTTATTTATAAGGCGAAGTTGAAAATTAGTTAGATAGGAGAATAAAACGGGTTAGATCCGATAAAGGTGGTAAATATGGATCTATTTTTTTTTTGAAAGAGGTTGTGTGAGACGAATGGCATAATACACTAAACTTCAGCTCCCTACTTTCCTCAACAAAACGGGATAGCCGAGAGGAAAATAGAACTTTAAAAGAGATGATGAACTCATTGTTGATAAGTTTCGGGATGTCCGACAACATGTGGGGGAAGCCATTCTATTGGCAAATCATATTTTGAACTGAGTACCTCATAAGAATTAGATTCTACCCCATACAAACTGCAGAAAGGTTATGCTCCAAATCTACAATACCTAAAAGTGTGGGGGTGTTTGGCTAAAGTGGGATTGTCAGAGTTTAAGAAGTCCACCATTGGACCTAAAACCGTTGATGCAGTGTTTATCGGGTATGCAACGAATATTGTCGCATATAGAGTCATGTTCCTGCATGACTATTCTATTTGTGAATCTAGGGATGCTATTTTCTTTGAAGATATCTTTCCTCTAAAGAAACCTAGGTTAACGGTTGAAACACAAATAGAAAATTTTCCATCATCTTCTTCTAGTATGCCTGCTAGGGGTTCTCAAGAGATCGAATTTGAACCTAGAAGAAGAGTAGAGACCTCTTTTGGACCAAACTTCATAACTTCCTTTATTTCTGAGATTAATGATTATCTAATCCAATAGCTCTCAAGCCTTTCTATTAGAAGAGGATCCAAAGAATTACGAGGATGCTATGAGATTGATTGATCCTAGTTTTTGGAAAGATGTGATTAAAGATGAACTAGATTCAATAATTTTAATCATACTTGTGAATTGGTGGACTTGCTAAAAGGATTCAAACCAATCAGCAACAAGTGGGTTTTTTGAAAGAAACTCGGACGGATGGTTCGATCCAGAGGTACAAGGCAAAGCTTAGTTGTCAAAGGATTCACTCAAAAGTTTGGTTTAGACTTCTTCGATACTTACTCTCCGTAAATGAAAATCTCAACGATCCGTGCATTGTTTGAACTAGCCTTCATTCATAAATTGCAAGTACATCAAATGGATGTAAAAATTGCTTTTTTGAATGAAGATCTAGATGAAGATATCTATATGGAACAACACCCGTGTTTTGAGACATCTGTATGGAAGGCAAAGTTTGCGACTCAAAAAGTCTCTTTTGGCCTTAAGCAAGCTCCTAAACAGTGGTATGAGAAATTTCATAAAACTATCCTTAGTTTTGGTTTTGTTGTGAATGGTTCGGACACATGCGTGTATTCGAGGATGTTTGGTGCTTGATTGTGTCATCATAATTTTATATGTTGACGATATGTTGATTTTTAGTACAAACATTGAGTCCATTAACAAAACGAAAAAAAATTTTCCACCAAGTTTGAGATGACTGATATGGGAGAAGTTGACGTAATCTTAGGAGTCAAAGTCACCAAAACTGAAAAGGGATTTTCTTTAAGTCAAACGCACTATATTGAGAAAGTGTTAAAGAAATTTGACAGTTTTGATGTCATCCATGTTCGAACACCTTATGACACTAGCATACATCTCTTCAAGAATAAAGGAAGTAGTGTTTCCCAAATCGAATATGCTAAAACTATTGGAAGCCTTATGTTCCTAATGAACTATACTCAACTTGATATTGCCTACACTGTGAGCAGACTTAGTAGATATACCCATAACCCTAGTAGTGATCACTGGGTTGCTCTTAGACTCTTATTTAAGTATCTTAAGGGTACTATGGATTGGAAACTAGAGTATGTTGGCTTTCATGCGGTTTTAGAAAGATACTGTGACGCCAACTGGGTTTCTGATAACGATGAGGTAAGCTCTACGAGTGGGTATGTTTTTACTTTAGGTGGAGCAACAATCTCGTGGAAATCTGCAAAACAGACTTGCATTGCTTGCTCTACTATGAAATCAGAGTTTATAGCTCTTGACATAGCTGGGTACGAAGCCGAGTGGCTCAAAAATTTGTTAGCAGAGTTTTCGTTGTGGGGAAGACCGACTCCTCCAGTTTCCTTGTTGTGTGATTCACAAACTGCGATTTGTGTGGCTAAGAACCAAGCTTACAATGGTAAGAAAAGACACATTCGCATGAGACATGAGTCGGTTAGACACTTGATAAGGAATGGAATATTTATTCTTAATGATTTCTTCGCCCAGAAAATCACCATACCCTTTAAGAAGCTGAGCCAATATGAAAGCTCTTAATTATTTCATAGTCCTATGGGGATGGTTTTATTAAGACAAACCTGATGAAATAACCTACATAAGTGAGCAGAATTAGCCACATTCTATGAAAAACATTGGGCCGTTTTTCTATAACACTTACTAGAATCCTGAGGTAAGATGGCCAAATATATACTTTCGTATTTATATATATCTTACACATCAAGAACTTCGGTGGATGAAAGGGTTAGTTGTGTGTTATGAGTTTACCCCAATCTTAGAAAGTTCAAGACTAGTTTCACTTATCTAAGAGAATGATTGCACATCATCACTATGTATTAGTTCAAGATACGTTCACTAGTGCTTAAGCAACTTATCTCGCTACTGCTCTTATGATAAGGATAATTATTGAGTTTCAGAAGAATTCGTTCGCATTAGTGGGGGAATGTTGGTAATGCAAAAGATGGTAATCCCACATTGAGTGGGTAAATATCATGTGACAAATATTTATGCTATTCATTATCCCCTCTCTTGTTGAGTGATAGAGAACAAGGGGCAATCTCGGGCTCAGCTTGTGCTCATTGACGTGGACGTGGACGTGGTTTGTGGTAATACGTGTCAAAGACACGTCCGCAAGCGAAGTATTCTTTTTAGAGAAAATTCGTAAGGAATTTTCGGATAATAAAAAAAAGGTTGTCAAAGAATGTTTCTTCTGGTTTTTATTGGCTGCTCAAATGGTCTGTTCGAATTCTATAATTTCAGAGAGTAAACAGCTGATTAGTTAGCTATATTGATTTCTGAAATTAAAATTCAAACGGTCAGTTTTCTAAATTTAATCTATATTTCTTTGCTAGAGTTACAGAGGGCTAGGAATTAAACTACGAACCTGGATGCTTTTGCGGCCAGGTTTATCTGTTTAATTCAGCAATTTCATATGTTTAAATTCAGATGTTACAACAGTTTCAAAGAGGTTTAAATTCCAGAATTAAATTAGGTTTTAATTCTAATTTATTTGGACATTTCTGCCCCTGGACATAGCCTATAAATAGAGAAGCAAGTAGGCTTCTCAAAATATCCAATTCACTCAGAAAAATATTCTCTCAAAAGCTCTCACAGCTTACTTTTATCTACGGTGATCAAAGGAGCAATACTATCGCAGTTCACTCCGATTTTGGGTATACAATTTCTCGAGCGACCGTGTCAACCTCAGGGGATGATCTGTATGTTGTAGTGATTACACACATTGGGGCGAATTCGTTTCTAAGGCAGTGGTTCCCCCACGACATGGTTACGAGTTTTCAGTGGTTTACTTATTTTATTATTTTCCAGTCATTGCTAACAATGTTGTTTTGTAGTAAAATTTATCCAAAAATTTAGAAATGACTTCAATATACTACAAAATGTCGATAACAAAGCAAGTTGATCCCTGACTTGTCAAAGCTCGATGTGCTTGACGGAAACAATTACCAATGGTGGTCCCAACAAATTTTGATATTCTTCGAGGAGCTTGATCTTGATTACGTGCTGCTCAAGCCACCACCTTCCATATCGGCAACCTCTACTCCCGCCGATGCTGCTACTACCGGTGATAGAGCACTGCCGGATGTTGGTTTTGATTCTACCATCATTGCCATTGGGAAAATATGAGAAGAAAAACAAGACGGTGCGAGGCCATCTCCTAAGTCACATGTCTAACAAGCTCTTCGACATGTTTCTTAAGGAGCATAGCGCAAATATGATATGGGACACTCTCAAAAGGAAGTATGGCACAGATGATGCACACATTAAAAAATATATGGTCGGAGAGTCTGAAATTCCAAATGACGGACGCCAAGTAGATCATGGATCAAGTCCATGACTATGAAAACTTCGTCTTCGATATACTGACGGAAGGAATGCATATGTGCGAGGTACTCCAAGCCAACATCTTGATCGAGAAGTTACCCAAGTCATGGTCTGACTATCGTAACTCTCTTAAACACAAGAAAAGGGATATTCTGCTTCAGGAGCTGGTGGGCCACATGAAGATAAAGGAGGCCAATCGTTTGAAATATAAGGTGACAAATAACCTTGATCAAATGTATTTTAATTCTAACTTGGTTGAGTCTAGTGGTGCCTCAAGGTCTAAGTTTCAAAGGATCGTGAAAAAAGGTTTTAGAACAAAAAGACGAAACCACAGAAAAGTATTAATTTCAAGAAGCCAGCAAAGACCAAACCTGAATGAAGGTCTCTGAAGTGTTATGTCTGCGGTCAAGCCGGTCACAAGGCGTATCAATGTCAACACCGTTCAGATCGCCAGAACGAGAACAAACCATATCTAAACATGGTGGAGGACAATGCTGGAGATGTCATAGCCGCGCTGGTTTCTGAAGTCAACCTGGTGGACAACAATACTGAATGGGTCATGGAAACTAGCACTTCCAGACACTTCTGCGCAAGGAAGGAATTTTTCACCGAGTTCGAGGATGGGCACAACGGTGAACGTGTGTACATGGAGAACTCTAGCAGCTCTGAAGTGCTAGGCAATGGAAAAGTTCTACTCAAGCTAACCTCCGGTAAAACTTTGGCGCTTTCCAATGTTCTGTATGTACCTGCCTTGAGTAGAAATTTGATAAGTGGTGGGATTTTGAATAAGGCGGGCATTAAGTTAGTTTTTGAGGCAGATAAACTTGTACTCTCCCGAAATGGTAATTATATTGGAAAAAGTTTTCTAAACGAGGGTTTATTTGTCATAAAAACTCAACTTAATAAAAATAAAGCTACCACTTTTGCTTATATTGTTAAATCTATGAATATGTGGCATGCTAGATTAGGACACGTAAATATTCACTCTTTAAAGAAAATGATTAAAACGAATATTCTGCCTAAACTAGACTTAAATAGCTTTAACAAATGTGAGATTTGTGTAGAAGCCAAGCATGCTAAACCTTCCTTTAAAACAGTTTTTAAAAGAAAAACTGAACTGTTAGAACTTATACATACTGATCTAACAGACTTTAGAAACTTTGAGAGTAAAGGAGGAAAACAATATTACATCACTTTTGTAGATGATTACTCGAGATATACAAAAGGTTATCTCCTTAGAACTAAAGATGAAGCTGAAAACTTCTTTCTTATTTATAAGGCAGAAGTTGACAATTAGTTAGATAGGAGAATAAAACGGGTTAGATCCGATAGAGGTGGTAAATATGGATCTATTTTTTTGAAAGAGGTGTGTGAGACGAATGGCATAATACACTAAACTTCAGCTCCCTACTTTCCTCAACAAAACAGGATAGCCGAGAGGAAATAGAACTTTAAAAGAGATGATGAACTCATTGTTGATAATTCTGGGTTGTCTGACAACATGTAGGGGGAAGCCATTCTTTCGACAAATCATATTTTGAACGGAGTACCTCATAAAAAATAGATTCTACCCCATACGAACTGTGGAAAGGTTATGCTCCAAATCTTCAATATCTTAAAGTGTGGGGGTGTCTGGCTAAAATGGGATTGCCAGAGTTTAAGAAGTCCACCATTGGACCCAAAACTATTGATGCAATGTTTATCTGGTATGCAACGAATAGTGCCGCATATAGATTAATGTTCCTACATGATTATTTTATTTGTGAATATAGAGATGCTATTTTCTTTGAAGATATCTTTCCTCTAAAGAAACCTAGGTTAACGGTTGAAACACAAATAGAAAATTTTCCATCATCTTCTTCTAGTGTGCCTGCTAGGGGTTCTCAAGAGATCGAATTTGAACCTAGAAGAAGTAAGAGACAAATAGTAGAAACCTCTTTTGGACCAGACTTCATAACTTCCTTTATTTCTGAGATTAATAATTTAGACACCTTATATGATCTGATATCTCAAGCCTTTCTATTAGAAAAGGATCCGAAGACTTACGAGGATGCTATGAGATCGATTGGTGCTAGTTTTTGGAAAGATGTGATTAAAGATGAACTAGATTCAATAATGTTTAATCATACTTGGGAATTGGTGGACTTGCTAAAAGGATTCAAACCAATCAGCAACAAGTGGGTTTTTTGAAAGAAACTCAGACCAGATGGTTCGATCCTGAGGTACAAGGCAAGGTTAGTTATCAAAGGATTCACTCAAAAGTTTGGTTTAGACTTCTTCGATACTTACTCTCCGTAATGAAAATCTCAACGATCCGTGCATCGTTTGAACTAGCCTCCATTCATAAATAGCAAGTACATCAAATGGATGTAAAAAATACTTTTTAAATGAAGATCTAGATGAGGAGATCTATATGGAACAACCACCAGGTTTTGAGACATCTGGTATGGAAGGCAAAGTTTGCAGACTCAAAAAGTCTCTTTTTGGCCTAAAGCAAGCTCCTAAACAGGGGTATGAGAAATTTCATAAAACTATCCTTAGTTTTGGTTTTATTGTGAATGGTTCGGACACATGCGTGTATTCGAGGATGTTTGGTGTTGATTGAGTCATCATAAGCTTATATGTTGACGATATGCTGATTTTCAGTACAAACATTGAGTCCATTAACAAAACGAAAAAATTATTTTCCACTAAGTTTGAGATGACTGATCTGGGAGAAGTTGACGTAATCTTAGGAGTCAAAGTCACCAAAACTGAAAAGGGATTTTCGTTAAGTCAAACGCACTATATTGAGAAAGTGTTAAAGAAACTTGACAGTTTTGACGTCATCCCTGTTCGAACACCTTATGACTCTAGCATGCAACTCTTCAAGAATAAAGAAAGTTGTGTTTCCCAAATCGAATATGCTAAAATTATTGGAAGTCTTATGTTCCTAATGAACTATACTCAACTTGATATTGCCTACGCTGTGAGCAGACTTAGTAGATATACTCGTAACCCTAGTAGTGATCATTGGGTTGCTCTTAGACGCTTATTTAAGTATCTTAAGGGTATTATAGATTGGAAACTAGAGTATGTTGGCTTTCCTGCGATTTTAGAAGGATACTGTGACACCAACTGGGTTTCTAATAACGACGAGGTAAGCTCTACGAGTGGGTATGTTTTTACTTTAGGTGGAGTAGAAATCCCGTAGAAATCCGCAAAACAGAATTGTATTGCTCTCTCTACTATGAAGTCAGAGTTTATAGCTCTTGACTTAGCTGGGCAAGAAGCCGAGTGGCTCAGAAATTTGTTAGCAGAGTTTTCGTTGTGGGGAAGACCGACTCCTCCAGTTTCCTTGTTGTGTGATTCACAAGCTGCAATTTGTGTGGCTAAGAACCAAGCTTACAATGGTAAAAAAGACACATTCACATGAGACATGAGTCGGTTAGACACTTGATAAGGAATGGAGTTCTCGCTTTAGAGTACGTAAAGTCGGAAAGGAACCTAGTAGATCTGCTTACCAAAGAGTTAAGCAGGAAGCTGGTCCTAGATTCATCGAGGGGGATGGGTTTAAAGCCCATTGGTTGAGGAATTCATGGTGGATTCCCAACTTAGTTATCTAAGTTCAATGAGGTCAAACGAAACCATGGAAAGACTCATAGTGTACATTTCTCCGTGCCTATCCCTATGATGAATAATGTACATGCCCAGGATGAGCTTAATTGCTCTTAATAAATTCATAGCCCAGGTTTTGGGTGGTCTTAGTGAGAAATACTTGATGAATTTACCGATTTTGGTTGAATATCTATTCTTAATAAGTTCATAACCCAGTATTAAGTGGGTAGTCCCAAATGAAAATGATTAAATGAACTTACCGCTAGAGAGGTTGAGTTTCACTGAAATTCTTAATAAATTCAAACCCTAGTGTTCGGGAATTCCTATTGGGAAGGACATGTTGAATTCACCGATAAACGAGGTTGAATATTTATTCTTAATGATTTCTTAATCCAGAGTTTGGATGGTTCATTTAATATGAACTTGAAGAAAATCATCATACCCTTTGAGAGGCTGAGCCAATATGAAAGCTCTTAATTATTTCATAGTCCTATGAGGATGGTTTTATTGAGACAAACCTGATGAAATAACCTACGTAAGTGAGAATGATTAGCCACCTTCTATGAAAAACATTGGGCCGTTTTTTTAAATCACTTACTAGAATCCTGAGGTAAGATGGCCAAATATATACTTTCGTATATATATATATATATATATATATATATATATATATCTTACACATTGAGAACTTCGGTGGATGAAGGGGTTAGTTGTGTGTTATGAGTTTACCACAATCTTAGAAAGTTCAAGACTAGTTTCACTTATCTAAGAGAAGGATTGCTCATCATCACTATGTACTAGTTCAAAATACGTCCACTAGTGCTTAAGCAACTAATCTCGCTATTGCTCTTCTGATAAGGATATTTATTGAGTTTTGGAGAATTCGTTCGCATTAGTGGAGGAATGTTGGTAATGCAAAAGATGGTAATCCCACATTGAGTGGGTAAATATCATGTGAAAGATATTTATGCCATTCATTCTCCTCTCCCTTGTTGAGTGATAGAGAACAAGGGGCAATCTCGCGCGCCGCTGTCGCCGCCGCCCATCTCGTCTCGGCTCGTGGACGTGGTTCGTGGTAATACATGTCGAAGACACGTCCGCACGCGAAGAATTTTTTTGGAGAAAATTCGTAAGAAATTTTTAGAGAATAAAAAGAAAGGTTGTGAAAGAATGTTTCTTTTGGTTTTTATTGGCTGTTCAAATGGTCTGCTCGAATTCTATAATTTCAGAGAGTAAACAGCTGATTAATTAGCTATATTGATTTCTGAAATTAAAATTCAAACGGTTAGTTTTCTGAATTTAATCTATATTTCATTGCTGGAGTTACAGAGGGCTGGGAATTAAACTACGAACCTGGATGCTTTTGGGGCCAGGTTCATCTGTTTAATTCAGCAATTTCATATGTTTAAATTCAGATGTTACAGCAGTTTCAAAGAGGTTTAAATTCCAGAATTAAATCAGGTTTTAATTTTGATTTATTTGGACGTTTCTGCCCATGGACATAGCCTATAAATGGAGAAGCAAGTAGGCTTTTCAATATATCCAATTCACTCAGAAAATATTCTCTCAAAAGCTCTCACAACTTACTTTTATCTACGGTGATCAAAGGAGCAATACTATCGCAGTTCACTTCAGTTTTGGGTGTACGATTTCTGGAGCGACCGTGTCAATCTCGGGGGACGATCCGTCTGTTGCAGCGATTACACACATCGGGACGAATTCGTTTCTAAGGCAGTGGTTCCACCACGACACGGTTACGAGTTTTCAGTCGTTTACTTATTTTATTATTTTCCAGCTAACGGTGTTGTTTTGCAGTAACATTTATCCAACAGTAAGAAAAATATTCAAATTATATGTTTAGTTTATGTTATAAGTGTAACACTAATTTTAATTTTAAACATTTTTTATTTTTAATAAAACTAACGGCTTTTATAAAAAAATACTATAATTATACACAATTTTAATCAGAAAACACAAATTCGGTTGAAAGTTATTTAGTAAAATACGTCTTTGAAAAAGTGATCATGCCCCCTGATAATATGGAATTGGCACATATCACTTAAAAATTTCTTTTTAGGAGAGTATATCACCTGAAACTCGTTTTCAAGGAAAAAAATTTATTTTTGTAAAGAAAATATGAAAAGTTTCGTACTGAATCTACCATATTAGGAGACATAATCAATTTTTTAGATATATTTTTTAAATAATTTTAAACAAGACGTGAATTCTTAAATATTTTTTTCAAACACATTAAATGTTAAAGAATTATAATATATTATTATTATTATTATTATTATATATATGTATATTAGTTAATAGCATATTCACACAAAAAAGAGTAATGATAATAGACAAACTTAGTAATGTAAATATTAATAAAATAATCTTCAAAAATACTCGTAACATTTAATTGAATATTCATTTTAGGTTTTATTCTTTTTTAAGTAATTTAAACTTCAACGTTTTATTTTGGGTCAAAATGATCATTATACAAACAAAAAATAATAGTTATTTGACGGTGAACAATTTGAAATTACTTTGATATAATGATTCGTCAGCAGAAAAATGCTAAAATGAATATTCAGCCAAATATTATAGGCATTTTTTATTTTATTCTAATATTATTTTTTTGAATAGGCTTAAAGTGATTACAGATAATATCTATTGATGTATATTCTTAATCTTTTAATATACATACTTTACAGATGAAATAATTTTAACTCGTATTTTTTAAAATAAATATCATTCTTTTTCTACGGGACACACTTTATGCCAATATTACTACATAGTTGTGTTTAACGTGTATGGGAATATTACAGTCATCTTATCTGGCGCAGCCTGGCACTATAGTCTTTTGCCCTTTTTATATTAATATTATTGGAGAAAATTAGATGCATGCAAATGCAGTACATTCACGCGCAATTATGCAAAATAACTTTGGTTTTTTTCCAAGTAAAAGCCCTCACGCAAGTTGTTTTATATTATAAAAATATGGACCCGATGGCTTTTTGTGTTTTTCTTTTTAATTTTTTATTTACAATGCATTCATGATTCATGAATATTTTCATATTTAATCCCTTTCAGATAATGCTAATCAGTTTGCTAGTAACATTATTAGTTGAGTAGATTATATCATGTATCTTTACAGCTTCTAAAATGTTTTATTGATCTAATTTCACGAATTAATTGAGCATTAATAAAATTTAAGAGAACTTTTGAAAAAAGTGCAAAAATATCATTTAAGTTCGAAGGACTTCTCATTCAAATTACTTGGTATCTTGAGAAATGTTTGGTAATACTTAGCTTGTTTCAAACCGTTAGAGTTATAATCCGAATTCTATTTTGAGTTGAGCCTAATATTCGTAAGGAAGCGGTGATAAAACTGAGGGTCGATCAAGGCTGGCAAAGTATAATAGAGATTATGGTTAAAATTATCTGCTGTAATTAGAGGTGGCAAACGGGTCACTCGGTTCGGGTCATTCAGTTCGGGTTATTTCGGTTTGGGTCATTTCGAGTATGATATTATTCAGTTCAAATTCGGTTTCGTTTCGGTTCGGTTCAGTTTTAGTTCGGGTCTATTGTGATTCGGGTTATTTCGGGTCGGTTGATTTTCGGTTTGGTTATTTTTGGTTCGGTTGATTTCGGTTCGGGTCAATTTCAGGTCAATGGGAGATTGGTCAGTTTTAATCGAGTTTTTAGGCCGGTCAGTTTTTTACACCCTATTTATAGATTTATAAAGCCAATATATTTAACTTTTTGGTGAGTTGTGCGGTTGTTCATATCCTGTCTTTATTTATTTCTATTAATTTATTTTCTATATTTCGGGTTGCCTTTGTTCGGGTCTATTCGGTTCGGGTCCATTCGGTTCGGGTCCATTTGGTTCGGTTGAAAATCGGTTCGGGTCCATTTCAGTTCAACTAAAATTCGGATCGGTTTCGGTTCAGTTCGGTTTGTTTCGATTTCAAATCAAATTTCGGGTCATCATGTTCGGGTCGATTTCAGGTTTCGATTCGAGTAAACCGGTTCGATTTTCGGGTCTCGGATCAAGTTTACCGGGTCTAGTTGTAATCTCTTTTGATATTGTAATATTTTATTCTCTCTGCCTATGGTTCACACCAGTGTAGATGACTCACACTAGATCTTAAATATTCATAACTCGTCTTTTCTTGGGCTATTTTACTACTTAGATCAAAATTGCTCACAGTTACAAATGAGAAGATTCAATTAACAATATTAAGATTAATAAATTACAGAGTGACTAATTAATGGAACTTATAAATCAATAATAAATAATAAAGCAGAAGATACTTAAGAAAAATCTTTGCTAATACAAATTTGTCACATACATTTACAAGATACTAATTAATGAATCTTTTTACTTGGGTTGCCTGAATTTGGGCTTTGATTTACCTTTTTCCGTTCTGGACCTCAGTGGAACCAATTTTTTGTGAGCCTATTTTATTCATCTGTTTGTATTGTTTCTTTTAGTACGAGTGTATTTCTCCATTCTTTAAAGAAAGTAGGGTAATGGCGTAACATACTTGCAGGGTTGAATTATAAAATAAATTTATTTAAAAGTTGGATTATTCACCATTTGGTTCAATTTAGACTAAACTTTCACATGATGATTTTTACTTCGATTTATTTTCACCTACGCTTGAATATAAACTTTAATAAATAAATAAAAAACTAATATGTTTAGAACTACAACCCAAATATTGAATAGTAATAAATTTAATAATGATTTTTTGAACGGCAACCAACCCACTAAAGACAAATAAAAAACAAATAAGAGCTTTTAACATGTAATGGAATTTGTAAATAGACGACATATATAATTCAGTTAGAGTATAACAAGTTATACATAATTTTTTGAAGTATACATAATTATTACAATGTCAAATATGAACCCTAATTATATAACGTAAAATTGACTCAACGTTTAACATGAACTACGATCATAACTCATTATTGAAGACGAAAGAACTTCAATTCTTGTTGAATAAGGTGGAAGAGTAGAGATTGCCTTTTCGAATTGACTCCACTTCTGCTCCAACGTCCCTGTATATCCGATCGACATCCTTACCAGCCCCGGCGAGATACCGGCAAGAGCTTTCTCGTCGGCATTCAATTCACTGCGGTACTGCTATCGGAGCAAGACAAGAGGGTCTCGTAGTAGCACAAGCTAACCGCTATGAGCCCGAACTGAGAGCTGTTCTGCAAGTGGTGCATCAACCTGTTAGCTCTTTCTTCAGATTCCATGTCGACACAAAGAAGACCGCCGAACCCATAGTCCTTGTTGGCCATGGATTTCAATAGCTGGTGTTGGAGGTGGTCCTCGAGGCCTGGGTAGACGACCTTGATTCCCAGTTTCTTCATTCGTCTAGCGTATTCCATGGCTCTGCGGCAGTGCTCCTTCATTTTCATGCCTAAATGAGGAATCCGTTCGGAGAGTTCGAAGGCGATCTTGGCGTTCATGGTCGGGCCTAGAAGCATCAAAGCACCTTGATGAAGGTCCATCATGGAGTTCACCAGGCTTGTTGGACCACAAACAGCACCGGCGATGACATCGGCAAAAGTTTGGTACAAACCGTCGCTCTCAAATCCACCATATACTGACCACTGTACTATATAGGACGAACTTCTTTCCTTAATATCTTTTCCTCTAAAGCACTCACAACAAGATCTCGAAGTCTATCAAAAACCATCAGGCCCAAATTCGATCACAACACTAAACCCACTTAGATATAAGCAACTGATACTTCTCACGACTTCTAAAACTAACTAATCCTCAACATGAAGCTTGACCATATAAACCACACGGGCATCGATGCTAGCGGATCAGCATTGACACCAAAATAAACAAGTATCGGTACCGTATGAAGCTAGTATCTATACTCCCTTACATGACCATTACTTGAAATCCTTGATCGCCCCACATGGGCAACTTGATACTCAAATATGAACTAACTTTGTACGCTCCATCACTTGCCAAGCTCACTTTAATTAGGCGGCGATCGATCAATATCTCTTAATTACTTCAAATCACGTCATTGTCTCAATCTCAAATTTCTTAAGGATCAAGCACCCAAAACTCACACGGTTAGGGTGAACACCACCTTTCTTCTTCAAGCACAAAAATGCAGCCTTGTCAATACAACAAAACATCATCAAGATCTCGAAATCTTACTCAACTTTAATCGGGTCAACACCACTATCACAACATATCGGTTTCATGCAGTTCGAATCTCTACCAATGTTCCTCGACTCCTCCCAAAGAAACTGTGATACAAATAAAAAGCATATACGAAGTCTCAAACCCTTGCTTCCCTGACTGATTACACGGTAACAAACCATTCTCATACACAAGGTCATTAAGGTAATTATTTTGCTGAAGCTCATCTTTTTATATTCTCATACGTTCACATGAGTCACATTAAGCATCAACTCATTTTTGAAAGACAATGTGGTGGCCCCCAACTTATCATACCTGAAACACCTCAAACATTATTGTAGACATCCACCGTTACCACGTCACACTTTAAAGAGAGAAATCCTCATTCCAAAATTTATTTCAAACTACAAGCCCTTGACACTTTAATCGCGATCATCTTGTCCTCGAACCAAACTCAAAAAAACACACAGATACATCACAATTGGTTAAATGAGTCATCCACATTGGGAGACACGTAACGGTTTTTTACTGCTACTTAACAAACTATCAATGGTTTAAAGATCACCTCAACCAACCAACTTCTTACTAGCGAACAAGCTCAGTTATTCATTGGGCGAAACACTTAGACAAAGGAAACCCCTTTCGGGTTGCGCCTTCACCACTGAATTTTTGAATTTCTCAACTGGGTCGATGTCCTCTAACAATGGCGATAGGAACCGACATCCAACTTGATCTTACCTTAACATCCATTGAGGTTCTTGATAGGGAGAAAGCTTTAACGACTCCTCCAATAAGCATAAACAAAAACTCTGGCAGATGAAAGCTCCCAAGCCCTGAACTATACTCATCGGCATATGCCCACCATTCAAACATGTCTCACAAACCTCGTTGTGTCGTTCTCAAAACAACCACCACAAAAATCACGGTAAAAGGGTAACGGTCCAAATATCCTTACTACCAAAGGTTGGGCTCCCTCGATGTCTCAAAGCCTCAAACACCACTCTCGTCATTACTGGCTAGCATCGCATTTAATTAACCAAAACAATTTCCAAGGTGCAACAACTCCCAAGAAGGTAGCTCTCTCAAACATGTAGACGCCTAACTTCGGCCACACTCTAACGAACTAGTGTATCATGAATCCAATATCGCCGAGAAATGCCTCTAAGAAGGGTGATAATAATCTCCAAGCATCAACAAAACTCACTTTTAAGCAAACAAATGATCATTCAACCAACATGCATCCATTGATCGATTCTGAAAGCGGTTTGTCCAAACCCGCAACATAACTGCTATTCACGTATAACGTTGAAGATTTCTTGCCACAAACTCTCATAACGTATCCGAAGGCTTCAAAACGACCACAACACGCAACAAAGACACCATTTAGACGGTGAAAGGGGGACAAATCCTCGACTCCAGCATCATTCAACTAACTCGCATCTTAACAATCCGGGGCAACCTCACTGCCGGAATCGCTCCTAAGAGTGGCTCAACACTTAACTCAGCCCTCTCAGCCATGATCATATCCATTTTATCGTCGCAACATTGGATGCACTATCGGGATTCTAGTTTTAAGGAGTGCGAACTTAATTTAAGGGTTTGTATTCACTCGAAACCTTACTAAAACACTTATACCACCTTGGGGTTTCCTAGAACGGGCTAAACCTGAGTTCTGATACCACTAAATGTAACACCCTCGACCTGGGTGTCACATTTAAGCCTAAAGCCCAACCAAAAGCCACAAAATTCTCAAATTAAAATTAGCCCAAACAAATTATTTCTTAAAAGCATTAAATGCCAACATTTAAAAATATAGATAAATCATTTAAATAGTTACAAAAGAGCTCTAGTTTAATTTAAAACAATTAAATACTTGACTTGATTAATACAATTTCAAAAGAAAGAATTGCAAACTCAACCATGTAAGGTCCTATGAATACATAGCCCACTAAACACAAGTACTGAATTCTTGAGATCACCATATGCTGAAATATCGTACTAATAGTGCTCCATGATCCCACGAACCAATGATCAACTTACACACAGAAACAACAATTCCGAGCGGTGAGCTTACAAAGCTCAGTGGTACACATCTACTCTACTATACTTCATGCTAATCATAAACATAAGCATGGAAGCTAGTACAAGTAATAAAGAGAGATAAATAAACATGTGGCACCACCACTAGTTGCCTAAACATATGTTTTCATCCAAGCAATCATCATAAATGGCCCACAAGGCCCAACCATACTCAGGATCTCACCAGATCATCCGAGCAAGAACACTCAAGTAATACCACAACCTGGAGTGATGCCCGCATCTACTAAGCATCGGGATCATACACTTCGAGTAAGGTCGTATCCACAAAGCATCGGGATCATACACTCATACTCAGAATCTCTCATCGAGCATAAAAGCATCATACCATAGTATAGGAGTGACGCCCGCGTCCACTAAGCATCGGGATCGTACACTTTATGGGGTGCGGCCCGCGACCACTAAGCATCATGATCATACACCCATACAAGAAATCCCTTATCGAGTCTTCAAATGAGTCTCGGTCCCACTAAGCCTCGGGTTCATACATTCAGGAATATTTAACCAAGGTATTGTAACACACTCTTTCTCACACTGGTATCCGAAACCTATCAATCAAGATGATTCAATCATCTAGGTGTCCATACCAGCACATAGCAAGGACACGTCTACCACACGGCACACAACATCACACGATCCACCAAAGATCCCTACGGTTTCTATTACCATCAAATTACCCAATTAAGTTTACGAACTTATTAATACATTATAGAAGTATACATTAATCATCCTCGTTAATTATCTTCATTAACTCATATTATTTCATTTATATCCCGCATCAATTCCCATCTTTATTAGCATTATAGATTATTCAGTTCAGTGGGTACCGATGCTTGAACGCGAGTATCGGTGCAGTACCATGGGTACCAGTACTCATACGCGTATCGAAACAAACATTATTTACTGGAAATCCTAGATTTCCTCAATTAACGGAACGGGTCAACCTGTACTAATATATACCCTAATCGTGTGCCGGTACGACTAAAGCCTATACCGATACCCTAAAGCTTATGAAAGTTATTAGAGTTGGTTTTATATCGTATTCTCCCAATTAATATTATTTACTAGCTTCATAATCATTTATTCAGACATTACCAATAATTAGTATATTTATTATTATTTCCATCAAATTTCATCAACCTATTTGAATAAACATATAAGCCATCACAAATATTTCAATTAGACAAATAGTCATCAAATAATCGTATAGGCACTTCAAACGACCCAAAATAGTCTCTAAAGCCTCCACAAGTCTCATCATATTCATAGCATCACCATGCATCCCATTCCCTCTCATTCCCTCCCTTTTATTCATATTATCATCTTCTTCTTTCTTTTCCATAAGGCCCAAAGCCTGGGTCCAAGACCCGATTTACTAACCCGGGAATTAGATCCTTACAGCTATTTTCTAGATTTTCTAGTGAGGCTAAACAATTATTTTTTTCAAATTTTATATGTTAGATTGTTATTTTCAATTATAATAGTGATACATAACCGAGGAGTTTCAGTCACAGATTTGGAGCTTAGGTTTTGATATGGTTGTTTTTTTAGGGTGGTCAGTAATACATGCAAGTGGGCAGTGGCTAGGTGTGACATGTTCAGTGTTTGGCCAATGTAGGTGTGACGGCCCCGGCATACTGGCTGGGTTTGATGCATCAGTGACCTTAGCTATGTGGTAGCTAAGGTTTATTTTTTGTAATTTTCATTTTAGAGGCAATGGATCAAAATGTAAGGTTTGCAAATAAACGGGCATTCAATGTAAATTGTAAAAATTTGGACCTTTAATATGATTTGTAAAAGTTTTGGGATGTTATTTCCATTTGTAAATTTTTTGGGAAGTTATTGTGATCTGTAAAAACTTTGTGCTTTTGTTGTAATTTATAAAATATTTGGCATTTATTATAATTTATAAAAATATACTTTTATTGTAAATTATAATTATTATAATCAATGAATTTTATTGTAATTTTATAATTATTATAATCAATAAATTTTAAAGTTTTCAATAAAGAATTGTGACGATTTTTTTGTCATTTATATAATAATTTTTTATATTATTCATGGCGATATAAATGATTAGTGATGAAATTTTACACCATTTAGTGACATAACTAATTGTCACTGAATAAAAATTATAATGTGACATTATACATAAACGCCATTAGATGTTTAACAATACGTGACGCAAAAATGTATATCGTCACGCTAGACATTTAGTGACACACCTAGCGTGACGATCGTCGTGACGTCAAATTTTATGTCACAAAATACAAATTGTGACATAAGTGTAAGTTTTTGTGACAATTTTTTAATGTAAAAAATAAACAAATTTATTGTAGTGAACTATTACATTTAATGACAAATATTTTTTCCATCATCATTAGAACCATATAACATCTCTTTCACTTTTTAGGATTTTCTTTCCTCACTTTCCCACTTCTCCATAAACTTAACATTGATTACTTTCCTTCTGAAATCTCTTAACTTTTCACATTTACATAAAAACCATATCTTTCCATCTTCTTCATCTTTCCGTCTTCATCTCATTCGAAAAACCCTAAAAGCTAAAGAGAGATTTTTTTTAAACCAAACTTGCTTCTTCATCTTTTTCCTCCTTATTCAAGCTACGCCCTAGAAATCTTGTGCCCCAATCTTCATCCTCTCCAGCAAAGCATTTGTGGTAAGAATTAAGCGCACGAAACTATCGAAGTAGACAATATCTTCGAGGAAGTGCCCAACCACTGCACCACAGGCTGCTGAAGAGCCTGAACCATCTGCGCCTCACACCGGTACATGTTTCAAATGTATGGGCGTAATACCACACCTTTCTGCTCCCACTTAAACCCCAATTAGGTTTTCTTTTTATTTTTCATTGCATGTTTATATTTTGTCTTTCTTTTTTTTTTACATTGGGGACAATGTTTTTCTCAAGTTTGGGGGAGTATTGTGCCATATATATGTTAGGTTAAATTTAGGTAAACAATTTTAATAAAAATATGCATGTAAATATTCTATTTTTTTACAGTTCCCTTTACTATGATTCCACTAATTCTGAAATTGTTGCTAAGTTGATCATGATTTCCTATGATTAATCTATGTTAATGTTTTGCAATGTGTTAAGAGCTTTAATGTTTTGGTCTTAGTATTGAAAATATTGTAGCTTTTAATTCACATGTTGCATGCCTTTTAAAAGCTTAAAAAACCTTAGAAAAAATTTAGGTCGATTCTTTGATGCCAAAGCATGAATTAATGTGAATGAATTGAATGCTCAATGTAGTATACTAAAGGCTCAAAAACTCCAGAAAATTGAGAAAATAAAGAAAAATAATTGACAACTCGATAACATAAACAAAACTATTGAGGGACACTCTTTATGCATCTTGCTATCTTAGTACACTAGGTAAGTTGTGTTTGCTCCATTTAACTTTCTCGGGGATGGGATGTTTGCTCCACTCCATCTTCATGTCTGAAGAGTAGTTGTGATAAGCTGAAGCCCCGGTGATACAGTTTTTAAACTTAAAAAGAATGGAAGGGAGTATAAAATTGTGCTTAAAAAGAAAATAAAATGCAGAGGCAGTAATAGAGAGCAACCCTTAAATTTTTCTAAGGCCATCAAGAGACGAATGCATGTAACTTAGCACCCACTGCACCTATAGCAGAATTGATTCTTGGAAAAAACTGTAAGGTCTAATGTATTGCATCTCATTATAATAGCTGAGGAATGAATTATTGTTGCAGCATGTCTTGTAATCATAGCTTAGTTGGAACCTTGGGAACTATCAGTTGTTTACTATTTTTATTTTCTATTTTTGTTTTTCTTGTTTTCATTTTGCATTGCTTGAGGACAAGCAAAATTTCAAGTTTGGGGGCATTTGATGAGTGTGTAGATAACCTATTTTATGTACCCTTTTAGCTTAACTCTTGCATGTGTTTAGGCTTATTTAGTTGCATTTAGGAGTAGTTTGGATATAGTTATGGAGTTTTGGTACTTGAGCTTAATGTTTATATATATTGATGTTATTAATAGGAAAGTTAGTGGTTTTTAGTGATGCTTGTGTAGGAAGTAACGAAGTAGTGGAGCACTGGAACATTAGATCAGAGTTTTCTCGTGTTGAACTAGATGCTACAGCATTCGATGTGACGCTGGAGATAAATGTTGGACCCTTTAATGTGATTTAATGTGTGGTCCCCTCTCCTTTATTGAACCATTAATGACGTGAAAATCAAAGATTCTCTTTGTTAGATCACATGACACTTTATTAAAAGCATGTGACAAGATATATTCTTTTATTGAGCATTTAATGACACAGAAAAGTAAGATTCTCATTAAAAGATTACTTGCACTATAGGGTTTTTAAAACCCTAGGAGAGCCACCTCTATATAAAGACATCAAGGGAAAAAATTAAAGAAGGTTGCACTTAACACACAAATACGCAGAGAAGCTTTTATTCAAGGAAGAACAACATTTTGTCTTCTTCATCGGAGAACCACCATTGTCGAAGGTTAAGATAAGTCTCCAAGTGACGAAAAGCTATCGAGAGAGGCTTGAGGAGTTTGGAGAACTGTAGCAACAATTCGAGGGCACAAAGAAGAAATCTCATGACGCTTTGATTCTCTTCCTCTCTTGCTTTATCGACTGTTATGTTTTTAATTGTTTTTATTTCGGTTTTTATTTGCTCAGACATGAGTTAAATACTTTTTGTTGGGTTTTATTGTTTTAGGATTCTATGTTTTAATTACTTGTTTAATGTTATAGCTTTTCCCTTTATCTATCATGTTCATTGTTCTTCATGGATAATTATTGTAAGAGCTATCGAGAGAGACCTTTTAATTATTGATCTATGGCTTAATATCGAAAAAGTTAAGTTAGACAAACGTGAACAGTGAGGCTAAGCTGTTAACTAAGTCTTAATCCGGCTTAGACATAAGTTTAGTGTTTCAATGACTAAAAGGGAGTTCTTAAACAAATAATAGAGTTGTTAGGGTTCAAGCAGACATGTATCACCTTAGCTTCAATGTTATTAACTTCTAGGCATCGAAAGAGTCAGAAGTTCGTTAAAAAATCATGTCGGATAAATAGAGATCTAATTGGTTTACGCAGACATGTATTGCCAACTATTATAACATTCGAATGGTAATTAGCATAGTTCCTAAGAAATAAACCTATTATCCATAATTATTTGAATCTTTGCTCAGCATTTGTTTGTCCTTTGATCATTGCTTCATCTTTACTTTTTATCGCATTTAATTTATAGTTTTTATCACCATATCATCTTATTATTATTTCACTAACTATTAAGTGTGATTGCTTTGAGTTTATCGCTCAAATCTCTGTGGGTTCGACACTCAGTACTTATCTCTTTATTACTTGTGCGACAAGTATACTTGTTCTAATTGCGCATGCTATATTTTACACATCAACAATTCTAGAGGGACATTGAATAATTGTAACCAAATATGCATAGGAGCAAGATCAAAATCTAACTTTTCTAGATTAGGTTTCCTTTTTCTCAAAATTAAGGGTTTGTGCTGAAAGTGCCATGTTCCATTCTCAAGAACCCAATCACGGGAGGTAGCATTCACAAAAGAGAAAACATAGACATTAGATCCAGCAAGACTAACCTTAACTGTGGACGATTTTCCCCAAAGCAATTCAACCAATTCCTGCAAAGCACTGAAGTTCGGAGACGGATCAATGAATCACCCAACAAGTGACAGTTTCCACTCTGGATCGTCAAACGTCGCAACCGGAGACTGAACAATGTGAGAACCCTCTGTAGTCGAAGGAAAAAATCGCAGCGTGTGCTCTATCGAACCAGAGAATAGTTTCTTCCAATCAATCACCATACAAAACCTGCAACGAGGCTTAATTAGTCTAATGATGATTACAAGATAGTATATGTATATTCTTAACCCTTTGACAATGCACACACACTTTACAGACGAAGCGATTGAACTCAGATCTCCTTGGATAAACATCATTCGCTTCTCTACTGGGACCACTTGTTGGGTTCAGCTTAATCATAATTTTTTTAATAATAAATTTAAAATTATTTATTATTTATTATTAATAATTTTTAAAACTAATTTATTGTTTATATTTTAGTAATGATTTTTTCTTGATAATATCATATTTTCTCCTTATGTTTTGATAACTCTCTCTCTTTATTTTTTTAACTTTTTGTTCTTTAAACTACAAGTAACAATAAATAATTATACAAATAATCAGTTGGTCTAGTAGAATGAGACATTAGGCCCTTAAACAAAGTCATATGTTCAAATAATGACGACGTGAATGGAGAAAATTGGGTTGAAAAGGTTGCCCTATAATGAGCATCTACAAAACTCGTTCCGAATTAGTCGTTTAATGAGTTAGATACCGGTGGCTAAATAAAATAAATAAATAATTTTAATTGACTAATAAAAATTACTAAAATATTTTTTCTTATTTTTTTCATTTTATTAGTTTATAATTAAATTGAAAGAAAATGGGTAATATAAACACTTAGATCCAAATCATTTCGGATTTCATTGTGGACTCAATTTTGATGATTCATATTTCGAGTTTTATTTCATATATTTTTAAATTTATTTATAGTTTATTTTAAATTTTAAATTTTAATTTGATTTTAAATTTTAATGCCCCTTTGTTCATTTCATAATTCTGAAATAGGATAAAATGTGAGAATTATTAACCCGAGCTAAAAATCCTTATTAATGTTTGAATTTGATCCATGTTTTCAGAATTTTGACACATGGAATGAATGAGTTAAAATTTGTTTATTAAATTCTAATTTTATTAAAAATGTATAATGTTTTAATTATTCCTAATCCTTTTAAGTTTTAAATTGGAAGTAACTGCTTTCGGCCTTTATCAAACTCGGATTAGTTCGTTCTGTTTGACAATTTAAAAGACATGAAGTTTGGTCTTTAAATAATAATTTGCGACATTCTTCACGTTTTTCTAGAGATGTTTTCGGATAAGTTCATTCTTTAAAAAACTTTAAGCTTTTGAAGAAAAAAATATTTAAGGCTTATGAATTCCTTTTGCACCTAATTAAATATTTAAATTAATAATTAAATTAATTAATTTTTAGACCAATAAATTAAATGAATTAAATTATTTGACAAATTTTGACCATTAAATCTTGATAATTTTTTAGATGTTATTGTTACATAATATACTACAATTTTATTTTGTGATATTTACAATATTTCTAAAAGAAGTATTTTTTTATGATTTCATAAGTTTTTTAAAATTTTTAAAAAAAATTGTAAATAAAATAAAAAAATTTAAAAAAGTCAAATTGTAACACTGTGACACAAAGCGTTGTACCAACTAATCTAAAAAACCCGTTAAATTCAACAGTTAATATTGATCAAAAAGTTTAATTGATTAAATTTAGTGGTCCATTGGCTTAATTTTTTTCTTTTAAAAAATAAATGTTTCTTATGCCTTAAGCCATTAAATTATTATTTTTAAATAAAAATCGTGATTAAAATATTAGTGTAGCGACGTTCACGGTAGTCATAGGTGGAGTAAAAGAATTAGATTATATATATATATATATATATATAGTAATTAGATGTTTGAGTTAAAATTAGAGGTTTGGCCAATCATATTTGCTAATTTAAATGTTTGGTAAATAGCGGATTGAAATAGTAAACTGAGGTGAAATCTCTAATTTTGAAAAAACTGCTGATATAAGCTTTCCAAGATTAAAATTTTTGACATTAAAATATAAAAACTATTTTACCCTTAACAATTAGTAAAAATCTCCAAATAATATAAATTTAATATTTTTTATTTTAATTCTTCACCCTCACGTATTAACATTGTGACATTTGTAAGCTAATATTTTTTCTTTTTATTCTCACCCATTTATATTTTTATTTAAATTTAATAATTAATTAAAATTATATTAAAAATAATTATATAAATAATAAATTAACATTTATATCCTTCAAATATGCTTAGTAATATTATATTAAAAAATCATTTTTCATAAACTAATTAATATTAATAGATACAAAATAATAACTTTTTTATAAACTATTCAAACAAGTTATCAGCTATCAATTAATTTTACCAAACACTTTTATATAGTCAGCTAATATAATCTGCTAGTTAAATCAACTAATCCAATCAGCTATTCGCTAATTGTCAAACAGGACCTATGTCAATTTTCTTTTAAAATAATATAGATATTTTTCAAAATGATATTAATTTTATTTTTTAAATATTTTTAGTATAATATTTATAAATATTTAAAAAAATCGAGGTGTCTGTTATACACCCCTTCCTTATGACGCTCTCCTTCAATGGACACCGTTTACGTGTATATTATGTTTCGAGACTATTTTTATTATACTTTGTATCAATAAATAATTTTAAAAATAACTAAAGAATCATAGAAATTTAAAATAAAATAGTTAAAGTACATATGGTAAAATTGGTGAGATAATCCAATTAGCGATAGCTAATTGTTAAACAGTATTTATGTCAATTTTCTTTTAAAATAATATTGATATTTTTTTCAAAATGATATTAATTTTATTTTTTAATATTTTTAGTATAAAATTTATAAATATTTTAAAAAAATCGAGGTGTCAGTTATACACCCTTCCTTATGACGCTCTCATTTAATGGACACCGTTTACGTGTATATTATATTTCGAGACTATTTTTATTATACTTTGTATCAATAAATAATTTCAAAATTAATTAAAGAATCATAGAAATTTAAAACAAAATAGTTAAAGTATATATGGTAAAATTGTTGGGATAATCCAAAATAAATATTTTAGATTATAGGGTAGTTGAACCCATATTTTGGAAACTATGACAATTTCTACAGTAAACGGGGAAAATCGCCATGTGCACATAGCGTTGTGCATTAAAGAAGGAAATCACCATTTGCACATGGCATTTTGCATGTGAGATAGGGCCTGAGCGACTCAGCGAGCCAGGCATGCACCGGCGCTGCCATGCAGCTTTTTCAGCTCCGATTAAAGCTGATCGAAGCTTTTATCATCTTTGTAGAACGCCACCTCTAGGTGGTGTTGTACTGTGTGCCATGCATGCACACGCCAGCTTTCACGTGAAAGATGGTCTGGTCATTTAATATTTTTTACGTAAACATTGTATATATATATATATATAGGATATAGATAAGAAGATAAGTCTATAGGGGTTGAGAAAAAATTTGAGTGAGTTTGAGTTAAAAATTTGAGTGATATTTTTTGAAGATATATTCGAAGAGTTGAAGATTGTTGAAGTATATTTGTTTGTAGATCTTCTTGGTTTCTTAGAAGTTAGTACATAATTTTTTTTAATTAATCTGTTGTTGTTTTTTAATTAGAGGGGTTTGTAGATTGTGTGATTGAAGATATATTCAAATGATAATTACATTTTATTTTTGAAGGAAGAGCACATTTACACGGTTTCTCTTCTAATCCAGTAAGTTTTGTACTTTTTGAAGATATATTCGTATAGATGAAATTTTTTGAAGTTAATACATATTTTGGTTGTATATATATTCAAATGATAATTTTTTGCATATTTATTTGAAAATGGGATCTGGAGGAGTTTTGTTGTGCCGTGACTATGAGCACATTTTGTCTCATATTCATGAAGAGCAAGTAAGTAATTAATTAAAATTTATTATGTTATGTGTAAATTGAAATAATTTATTATGATAAATTAATTAATTATAGGGTGTGGAGCATACCTTCCGCCCTCGAGGAGTGAAGATCAAAGAACCTTCCGACCATATATTTTATTACTTACAGCGCGCCGGTTTTTATAATGCTTCATTTCTTCGTGGATTTAAGATTGTCCCTGGGTTGATTACTGGAGTGATTGAACGGTGGAGACCAGAGACTCACACATTTCATTTTTCATTTGGCGAATGCATAATAAATCTGGAGGATGTAACAATACAGCTTGGTGTCCCAATAAATGGGAATCCGTTGGTTGGACAAAACAACTATAATGTATTTGAGATTTGCAGGCAGTACCTTAACAAAATTCCTCATGAGACGTATGTGAACGGTCTACGTTTGAGAATTTCATGGTTGCAAAATGAATTCATTGTAACGGATGGATCTACTCGCCAAGAACTTGTGTATGTAGCCTGAGCATATATACTGCAAATCATTGGTGGGATATTGACGCCAGATACATCTAGTAATCTGGTTCACACACAATATTTGTCGATGTTGGCTGATTTTAACACAACTAGTGAATATAGCTGGGGGGTCTGCAATATTGGCATTCTTGTACTATGAAATGTGCAAGGCTGCAATTATGAAAGGCGAGAAGAAGAATTCATATATGGGTGGATGTAAAATCTTATTATAGTTGTGGGCGTGGTACATGTTGCCTTATTTAACGCCCATTGTGGAACCACTCCTACCCATGCAATTTTAGCTTGCCGGAAGGTAATATTGTGATTACATTTGTATATGGCTATTTTATTGATCTAATATTTATCTGCAATGACTTAGAAATATAAGTTCAATATCTTTGCAGATGGAGGCATAAGTTGAAGAATGTGGGGGTGGTGCACAACAATGTTAGCGATATAAGACTAAAGATCCAAACAACAGAAAATAAACCAGGTATCATAATATTTTTTAAAAATTAATTTTCTATCTTTGGTTTTTTTAAAGTAATCTATTTGTGTGTTTATGTATGTTAATATTTGTGTTTTATAGTTTATTTGGGTGTCGTACGTGAATCCAACAATCAAGGCTTGTATACCAGAAAGTGTGCTCGAATGTAAAACATTCTGGGGTTCAATTGTGCATTTAATCTATTATTCTATTGTTGAGTATCATTGTGCTGATAGAGTATTGCGACATTTCAACTTTGATCAACCCAATCCTAGAGCTCCACCCGTTAATGAACATAACCATAATGTTCATAGAGGTAGATTCAATGAGAATTGGGTTGTGAAGCAAGCCAGTTTCATTTCACAATGGGATGAAAGATATACGTGTTGGGCAAATGATTTGAGTCCAATTGAAGCCATTGATTTTGAATTTAATACAGAGTACTATTTGTGGTTTTTGGAAAATGGAAATTGTATTTAGTATCTCTCGAAGCTACAAATAAATGGCTTGAAGATCTGCGGTGCTCAAAACACATACATTTGTCATCCGAGTTTGGTTAGAGCTCTCAAAAACCAACAGACGAACTAAACTTGGATTGTTCTACGAGTTTGTATTCTTCGTGGTATCCGGTACAATCCCCCTCAATACATGTAAGCAATGATCCTTGGGAAGAACCAATACAACATGGGTATCCACCATTTGGTAATGTTTCGGAACAACCACCATTTGGAGACAGCTCATCATTTCATCAAACATTTGGATTTGGTAATATTCCAGAACAATCACCAATCAATTTTTCATTTGGTGGCAACTCATCTTCTTAGCCGACTTACAATGATGATGGAAGATATATACCACAATTTTAGTATCTGCAAACATCTATATATTGAGAAGGCATGGGTGTTGGTAGTATGACATCTTTGTTGTCGACTACGACCATTAGCAACTCATCATTTCATTTGAAATACATGTATGGTACACCACCTTCTATGCAAATGATGGATAATCAATTTTTTCACGATGAGTAGACTCCGGATCAACCACGAAAAACGGTTCAACCCCCTAGACGGTACGATCAAACATCATCCTTACGCCAGCATGAATTACCGAGGAGACGACGAAAATAAGAAATAAGTAAATTTTATTTATTTGTAATATATTTTTAATTTGACAATATTGTTTGTTTGTTTTAGTTTATTTAGTATTTTAATTTAATTAATCTTATTTTATTTACATTACACCTATTTCTTTCTATTTGATTTCAATATTTAAATTTGATTTTTAAGTTCAAATTAAAATTCCAATTCCATTCCAATTCAAATTCTAATTCCAATTCAATTTTAAACTCAAATTCCAATTCCAATTCAAACACAAAATTTACTACTTTATTTTATTTTAATTTCTTTAATTTTATGCAATATAAAAAATGGAATCGATCAATTGTAATTTTAAAAAAATTAAAAAATGATCTCAAATTTAAAAAAATAAAATGCATGACCAATTTCGCATCATCAATTTCGATATTTAATTTCGATTTAATATCTAATATATTAAAATTTTAGAAACAAAAAATCCTTCAAATTTAAATTCATATTCGAATTCAAATTCCAATTTCGTCATATTAAGTCCACATGACGAATTTACATTAACAAAAAATTTAGGTTGATGGTCCAGCACGATAGTTGGAAAGATTGTATTTGTTCGGACACTTGTTTCTGGTGTGACTTGATGCCCTGCAAAGAGTACAATGCTTAATTAGAACTCCCTCTCTCTTTCATCTAGATCATCCATATTCGTATGAATGCGAGTGGACGTCGGTCGACCCTTCAGCTTTCTACGAAGCTATAGATTTGGTAACCATTCTTCGTGTATTGGCTCTACCGGCCAATAATCTTAGTTTAGGATCGTGTTGAACTGAATTCGGTATATATTTGCCATGGTGTGCAGGTTATAACACGGATCTGCAAACCTGTAAGTGTTCATATAAATATGCATACATGTGGCGTGTGCGTGAGAGTTGAGGTATCTAAATGCTTGAAACTGACCACAATCACACCATATCCGATGAGGTTTACACCAAACATTCTTTGCTCGCCTCAGACCATAGCTTCGATAGTAAATTCTGCACCACTTGGGTCGAATGTTCTGACTCCTATAGTGGTTGCTTCTGCTTGAAGAACGATCATTCTATTCTGCAGGGTTTCAGACCAATTTTGTCTGCTATTTATCCGAGCGTTAACTTCCTACCTTTTGTCAGACCAAACTTTATCTAATCTAAAGTAGGTCTCCCACACAATACTTGAATTGGAAGATGGTGTATTTCTTTAAGCACTGAGTTTATAGCCTTAATAAGGTTTGTCGTTATATGGCCGTAACGTCTCCCTTCATTATAGGCTCGTGACCATCTTTCCTTGGGGATGTCATTTGCAAACTTAAATACGCGTCCGACGTGCCGCTTCGACCTTCTTATCTTTGCGTCGAATTTTGGTTGAACTAGTTCATACCCTATTTAAAAAATAGTTAGTTAAATCAAATAAGAATACATCACAATGAATAATTTTTATAAACAACAAGTAACAATTTACCTGCGCGTAAAATCTCTCTTCGGATCTCATTGTTTCTGAATCTAGTTTTTGTATTTGCCACAATATGTCGTACACAATATGCTAGATATGCATGCGGAGGACCCCATAAACTTTTCGGTCTATTAATTACTAATAAGAGCATTGTCCCTTTGTCAGAAATCATACAAACCCCATTTTTTTTACTATATAGTTTCATAAATACGTCAAAAAGAATTCTCAAATATCGGCGTCTTCCTTTTCAACTATAGCAAAGGAAATTGGAAATATATTACTATCTCCATCTTGTACAACAACCACGAGTAATATATAACCGTGCTCCCCATACAACCAGGCACCATCAACTTGAATCATGCATTTGTAGAATGGGAACCCTTCAACGCACACCTTGAATGCCTAGAACAACTTATTGAATATCTTTTTACCAGAAATTAGTTCGCTTCGTAAGGTGTATGTCAGCATTGTTTCGTACTCTACAATGGTTCCTGAGATGAATAGTTACATTGCTCGTATAAGAGCTAGTAGCTCATTATACGATTTATCTCAATCTTCATACACCTGTGTCATCGCCTTTTGTTTTGCCATACATGCCTTGTAGTAAGATGGAATATATCCAAGTTGATTTCGGATGGATGCTACTAACACTACAATCAAAATCCTTGGTTCATTTTCAACCAATAACCTAGTGTAGGCACATATTGGACCGAAGTCTAAATTAATGTGGTCATGTGATAATGATATATTTGAACATGTGTGCTGCTCAATGAACTGTGCCACCTCTCAAATTTTACTCTTTTTTTGTATAAAATTCTTACCCACCAAGGACATTTACTCTTCTAGTTAATACACATTGCGCAATAGGTTTGCGTATTAGACTCGGTAATACATAATCTCGTATGACGTTTGATGCAGTACTCTTTAACTGCCAGTTAGGCATCTTTTTTTTATTTTGAATTGAGCCTTCAATACCAATTCCCTATAGTTAGAAAATGATAAAGAGCCAAATACGCGGGCTTCATGTTCTGGATCTCGCATTGCAAAATAGTCAACCACATACATGCAGGCTATAGGTTCATAAGCTAGATAAATGGGTCTCGGTTACTCGGGATCTAGTTTAACATAACCCCAAACTGGCTGCTCATTTCCCAACCCAATTCTAGTGATAGCCGTGCCTCAAACATCATCTTCAACATCCATACCATTACCCTCAGTCGCATCTGTCATAATAGCCTCAACATCACCAGCATCGAGTAAGTGCACATCATCATCTTCTTTAATAGGCACAATATTTTCTTCATCCTCATTGAAATTATCAAGTGATTCTGTCACACCCTGAAAACTGGTCTAATCGGAATTAGGTTCCGGTGATTGGAAATTTTGCACCAGTTATGTCCGAATGGTGTAATTGCTAATCCTTGTATCTCATTTTGAAGTAATGAAAGTTATTTGGGCTTAATTAAAATGGTTGGACCTTTTTGTAAGGAATGAAAGTTAGGGGTTTCATTGAAAATGCTAAATTTGGGCAAGGCATATCGATACGATATGACCTATATCGCTACGGCCTAACTGTTTTTAACTAACTTACCCAACTTAGCTTAGTCGTATCAATACGGCCATAAGGTGTATCGATACGGGTCCCTGCCCAAATCGATTTAATGAGCAAATTGAAAAGATTTGAAGTTGAGGATGACTCACCTACTTGCTTGCCACCCCTCCACATGAGAATGATTTAAAAAGGATGACAATTGGTCATCAATTGCCAAAAGTAGGAAAGAATTGAGAAAATGTATTAATTAATGGGTTAAGCAAACCCTTTGCTAAGGAAAAGCTTCCCATTGGCTAAAGATAAGGTGGAGAGTGGTTGAGGCTTTAGTTACCTTAAAAAGAACAAGGAAAAAGCTTTCTTCCATTGTTTTGCCTATTACTGAGACTAAACCCACCCTTTGCCTTGAAACTAAGCACACACCTCCATTGTCATCTTCCTCCCCAAGCTCAAGCAAGCACCCCAATCCAACCTTTGACATTTTCTTGATTTCAATACACCAATTGAAAGCTTGTAATTGGGTAAGTAAAACCCATATGTCAATTTGATGATTCCATCAATCCTTAGAGTTTAATTTCAATATTTAAGCATTGAATGTTCAAGCTAAGCCCATGTGCTAAAAAGCCAATTTCCTTATTTTTGATGTTGTCTACAAGCTTTGGTAAGCTTGAAAATGTTTATAAGTCATTAGTTTCGATTTTAATGCAATCCTCTAATTTTGAACTAGCTCAAGTGGTGGAAGGCAAGTCATCTTCACTATCGGCTATTCCGAACTCCTGCAATAGCAAGAGGATCGCTATTCGTGAACCTTGAAGTTCTGAGTACTAGGTGCGTGTAGTTGTGTCATGGGGATTGGCTAGGTGTCATCCCGATTGCATTTGTTTTGTGCCTAGAAACTTGCATCTTGGTAAAAGCTCAAGTAGAGCACATGTATGTGGATTCTATGGTAAGTGTGGCTTTCCTTCATATTTGAATGTGTTATATATGAACTTATGCATGATACTTGATTATGTTATGTGTGGAATTTTATATGAACGTGTTATGATATGATATTTGGAGCAAAGGCTCAATTTGTAATCTAATATGACCTAAGGGCACAAAGGTAAGTCTTATGACAAAATATGTAACCTTAGACACTTATGGACATTGGATACAATTGACATGCCATAGGGTTATTTGAGCTCACTAAGTAAGGGATTGGACTACGGTCTGGGGCTACAGCCTATATGTAGGGAGAAAATGTTGGATTGTGTAATGTACTTTAGAGCTACGGCTCAAGGCTAAGGCCTATTTTCGATATGTGTGGCGTACAAGGGAATTCGCGTATCCATTGGTTGCTATGTCCAAGGGAAAAATGAAGAATATGTGTTTTGCATTTGATATATGGAATTACTATATGTTGATGTTAAGCATGAATTGTATATGTTAATGTTATGTATATGTCATTCAAGCATGCTCACATGTTATACATGTCATTAACTAACTTGGTTGCATTTGTTATAACTACCTCACTAGGCTATGTAAGCCTAACATGTGTGTGTCTCATGCATTTCAGGATCTTGAAGCAATCTGAGCCTCGATCGTGTTGTTGAAGTTGCAAGTCACTTCTGCCAATTTCATGTATGCTTACGTTTTGTTTTGAACTCCTAGTAAGGTGGCATAGGGATTAGATGTGTTACATTGGTCTATTTTGATATGTATTTAATGGCCCTAAAATGTCTAAACACTAAATATGGAAAGATGGCGTGGTTGTAAATTAAAGGAACTAGTTAAATTGGGCTTAAAGGCACTAAGAGGTAAAAACATAGTAAACGGATTCAAATGGACCTAAAAATTGACATGCTAGTAGGTTTTAGTGATTAAATACTGTTGGTAAAATTTGGTAAAGTTTGGACATCGTTCGATCTGAAAATTTGAATAAAAACTAGATAAAATCTGTCATTACAAGACATGCGTATCGATACGAGTCAAGCTGTATCGGTATGTCCTTGCATATTTAGACTTGGTAAAACAGAGCGTATCGATACGCAAAAGAGGTTGTATCAGTATAGATCTTGGCAATAAGGGTTGGGAAATAAATTGTATCGATACTGCTTTAGGCTGTACCAAAACGGGTCAACCTTGGTCAACGCATATCGATACAGGCTTAGATGTATCTATACGGGCTTGTTACCCTTAAATATGGAATTGAGAAAATTGGCTTAGCGTACCTATACGGTTTCAAGTGTATCGGTACGAAGTTAGTTAATTCTGTTAAAATACTTAAACTACAGTTTCAAATAGTTTACAGATTGGTCACTAAACTTCAAATGATCTAATCAGATGGGTAAATGACCTCCGTTAATAACGAAATTTACCAGGCTAATAAATGACAAGTTTAATTGAAGGTTAGTAAATATAAATTATGATAAAAAACCTTAATTTGTAAAATTTATGATTTAGTCCCTAATTACATAAAAGTTTGAAATTAATCCCAAATTGAGTAAGCTATTAATAAGTTAGTTTGATAAGTTGAAAAAGAGATTGATGAGACATTTCAAATAAGATTCTAAACTCCGGTTAAGCTTCTAACCTCCGAATAAGTTTTCGTTAACACTTTCCGACCCGGTTCTCTACTAGGCCGGGAATGGGGTGTTATAGATTCGCCCCAACGACCAACTATGTTTTCAGTGTCACAATATGTTGATGAACTCATTCTATCTACATATTAAAAAAATAGTCATAAGTATAAATTAAAATTTTCTTATTAAAATTGAAAGTTGGTTTGCATGCATAAGCTGCAAGACCTCGCCATGTGCAAATAGCTTCATGTCCCATCTCGATTAAAGCTGCACGACAGTGCCGGTGCATGTCTAGCTCGCTGAGCCGCTCAAACCCTATCTCACATGCAAAACGCCATGTGCAAATGACGATTTCCTTCTTCAATGCACAACGCTATATGCACATGGCGATTTCCCCCTCATTTACTGTAGAAACCGACCTAGTTTCCAAAATATGGATTCAACTACCCTATAATCTAATATATATATATATATTGGATTATCCCACCAATTTTGTCAGTACATATTCCAAAATATGGGTTTGACTACCCTATAATCTAATATATATATATATATATGTATATGTATATTGGTTTATCCACCAATTTTGTTGGTACATATGTACTGTTACATGGTTGTCATGTCATGTGATAACATTAAAAAAAATTAATTAGCATTCTATGTTAGGTAGTTTGACTCTTTTTAAAAGTTAAGACTAATTTTAATTAATTTATTTTAAATTTCATTAAAAAGGAATAATGACTAAACAAATGAAAGATATAAACGATAAGAGTTGAATTTAATTTCCACAAGCGGCATTAAAACGATGATGATGTTCATTCTAGGAGACACGAGTTCAATTCGCTTTGTTTGTAAAGAGTGTGTGTGCATTGTCAAAGGGATAAGCATTTGTATGAACAGATACTACCTTGTAATCATCTTTAGACTATTAAAAGATTAGTATTTATTACTTAAATGCACTAATAGGTAAACAACATAAATAGTCACTAAACTTTTAAGGTGTTTTCATTTTGTTCATAGAACTTTTAAAACTTGCGTTATAGTCACCAAACTTTTAGTCCACTTTCAATAAGACCCATTATGTTAATTCCTGTTAAAAACACTGACGTATCATGTTATCTTTCCTTTTTCCTTTCCTTTGTTTTCTTCTTATACTTTGTATTTTCTCTATGATTATGTTTGGAAGATTTGGAACATATGAGAGAACATAATCCTGATTTAGATTGCCCAAAGCAGTCGCCTTTCTCATTTAGAATTGTTTCCATTCAAAATCAGACCATGCCCAGAGGAGAGGAAGAAAAACAAAGTAGAGGAAGAAGGAAAACTAACGTTCCACGTCAGCATTTTTTTAACGGAAGTTAACGAAGGGACTTTACTGAACACATACTAAAAGTTTGGTGACTATAATGCGAGTTTTAAAAGCTCAATGACCAAAATGAAAAGCTCTAAAAACTCAGTGACTATTTATGCAGTTTACCCTATAAAAATCAACATATAATAATATACAAAATTAAAATAAATTAAATACCCAACAATAATAGCATAATTCTAATATTAACAAAATCATACTTTATGTTTCCCCTTTTCTTTTTCTTATTTAATTCTTTTTAATGCCCTTCTTCCCCGAGCATTTACTCTTTACTAAACCAAATTACTGAATTGTTCCATTATTTTTTTAAAAAAAAGACATTGTTTAGCTGTCTATTAAGAAATGTTATGAATTTTTAATTAAATCTTCTCATGCTATGATGATAGTTTCTATATATGTTTTTTTACCAAAATAGTTTTTATATATGTTATAGATGTTATAAATTTTATTATAAATAAATTCAAACAGAACTAGATTTATAATCTATAATTTTTTATAATCTTATTAATAAAAAACATTTAGATGAACAAAGAAATAGTAACGAAAATTAAAAAAATGATAATATTAATAGTACAATAAATATTATATTTTATCACATTCACAATATAGATAAAAATATTCCTTTTACAAAAACTTATTTAGTAAATGTATATATGTGAAATGACATTTTTTTTAATTGTTTAAAGATTATTACAAGTAGACCTATAAAAGAACGAACGATAGGATATTTATATTCATTTGTTTAATTATAACCGAACAAATAAACGAACAGCAAGCAGAAAGCAAGTAAACAACAACAACAAGAAGCAGGCCTGGATTTCCATCGTTGTCAATTCCCATGATTTATCACCCGTCCCAAAAATGCTAGACCCTCGAGAATTTTTCAAGTTTTAACCTTTTTCGTCCCTTCCAATTCCCGCTACCAAAACTCCTCAGCCCACCGCCTCATGTCACCGGCAGCAACCACCGAACCATGATCAGCCTCTACTCTTCCTGTTCTTCATTTTCTCTCAAGCCTCCTCTCAAGCCCTCTTCGATTTCAAAATTTAAACCCTTTCATCTCCTTTCAAAAACCCAGAAAAAGGTGACATTTTTTTACTTGATTTCCATTTTCTTCTGTTGGTTTTTTTTAATTTCTTTTTTTTATGTTTTGGTTGCTGGGTGTGGCTTGTTACAGAAGAAGATTAAGAGAGGAATATGCAGGGCGGAGTTCTCGCCTGACGCACCCCTCGCTGCCGCAATCGGCGTGTGTATGCTGAGTTCCCTGCTGCTTCCCGTGAGCGATGCTAGGGATGAAGATGACGGTGGCTCGGCTATCGACGCAGGGGATACTAGGATTGCGGTTATGGGGATTATCAGCTTTATCCCTTACTTCAATTGGCTGGTTAGAAACTGAAAATTTTCATTTTCTTTTGGGAAAAAAGGGGGTTATGGACACTGTGGAGCTTCCTCGTTAAATTTTGAACTACTTAAACTTGTATTTTCACCTTTTTTTTCTTGGTTTTTTTATTTGATAGAGCTGGGTTTTTGCTTGGCTTGATACCGGGAAGCGTCGCTACGCCGTGTATTCAATTGTGTACTTGGCTCCTTACCTCAGGTATCAGTTTTATCCGACTGCCAATTGAGTTATCATATTGCCATGAATATCTGATGTAATGCAAACTTCATTGTCTCCCTAGTATCGTTTAGACAAATTTAAGAGGTGTTACTGTCTCTGTTAGGAACGATTTTCGGGTTGTGATTGTGAAAATATTGAGCTGAGTGTCTTAAGTTTGGATTTGGGATTGGGAATCTCCCATCATCTCCATACAAGTGTGAGAGATGGTAGGATTGTTTCTTACTCCCTTATCCTTGGATGGTCTCCCTCTCTCCCGGAAACTTATCCAGGTGATTATGTATAATTGTTTTAGGAACATTTTTGGGTAAAGTTTACTTAGTGATATTTCGAATTTTATGGTGGTTATGTTTCCACGTTGTTTTGGCTATCTTTAAAAGATAATGAACTAGAATGCCAGCGATCGCTTAACTTGTTAAGCTTGGAAAGGAATTCCAACTAGAGATAAGCTGCCCGTTAGCATCGTGGCATTGGTCAAAGGGAACAGAGAGGCAACCCCTCTATCTTCTGCATATATTGCTCATCGACATGGCACGGATCACCAAATCTGTACTCAGGAATAGTAATGCTTTGTAAAAATGCAGGATTCGATAAGTGAAAGATGCTAACCGTGTCGTTACAAATGCCTCAAGCAAAGAACATATAGGCTAATTGGCTGCAAGTTGAATAAGCTTTGTATTGTTTATATCTATTGAAGTTTTTAGATTCAAATACGGCCATAAAGAATTAGCTTCTTTTTTTCACTTTGTCATAAGTTATAACCTTCTCCAAGCTTCAATGTTTTAGATTTTGTTGCTAATGTGTTTATCTCGGAACTTCTCTCCTTTTAAGAACCCATTTCTCTGATATTCATAAATACAACCTTCTCTTAATTATAATGTCATTTCTCCCTTTGCACCATTTCTCTATCTCACCTGGTTATGTTCCCAACTCATGATGATGTTTTTGTGATTTACCAAAAAAGAGAATAATAATAATGCTGTATTTGTGGGGAATTGCATAAAATTGAGACTTTGGGTACTTCCGTGCTTTCCTTGCTTTGATGGAACTAACAGTTATATTTTCTTGAACTTTGGATATTTTCGGTTAAAATGCTAGTTGACAGGGTGTGTGGATTTAATCATGTATTTTTTCCGTCTTAACAGGTCAAGTTTATCACTTTCCCCAGAAGATAGCTGGCTTCCTATTGCTAGCATAATATTTTGCATTGTTCATGTCCAGGTACAAAATCTATCAAGATCATCGCATAGTTATATCGGTAAATATGTCATGATACCTCATATATTCACATTGATGCCTTGCCTAACGATGTTTCTTTATTCATCAATGATTTGTGGACCCCTGAACTAATATGGAACCGCTGCAACATCATTGTTCTATTTTGTGGTTGATTTTTAGTATAAACTTATAGCATTTTGACTGTCATGCTTGTCGTTGCAGCTGGAAGCAAGTCTAAAAAATGGTGATATTCAAGGATTTCAGATATTTAACGAGGCTGCTAGACGTCTTTCATCAAGGAGTAAAGTGGAAGATTCACATTTCGATGGACATCAAGAACCCGAGGTATCGGGGTCTTGAGAGTTGAAACCCTTGAGAATATCTTTTATCATGTTCGAGAATTGTGTTTTATATATGATACAAGCTATGTTTTTTTTTTCTATTTCAGATGAGAAAAAGAGAACATAGGAATTTGCCTGATGCCGAAGAACAAGCAAGAAATGAGATCCGTAAGTGGGGAATCCCTAAGAATCCTGATGAACATCATGAACAGTTAAATGGAGATTGGGATGATGACGATGATGATGGAAGTGAGCATTAGAAAATGATCCATAAATCAGCTTTCCTTGATTGTAATGTTTTATTCTCTGGTGTTTTTTCTGTTGATGGAATCTTTGTTGTAAACTCATGTCAAATACAATCCATCAGTTCAAATTACGAAAAACCCGTCTTGGTTCGACTCTTGGATAGGTCTACCTGGTTTACTCAGAGTAAAGCATGATTAAACAATCAAATTAGATTACCAAAATCTATGTTTTACATTTGGATTACTAATCGAAAACCTGGATATTCATTTAATTAATTTGATGGTCCCCAATGTTCATTGGAGCCTTTAAACAGTTGAATATCCAGCTAAAGTAATCAGGCTTTAAACATGAAAGTGAAAACAGTCCTACCTATTGCCTGTAGTCCAAGAGGCAAACACATAAAATAATCCCATTTTCAATCCATTTGTCATCTGGGGAATAAATTCTGGAAAATAGTGAATGCACTATCAAAGTTGGATCAAGAGGCAAACAAGCTGGAAGTCCGGATGAGAAACCAGGTCTTTGCTGCTCCTGCTCCTGTTTTCTCCTCAATTATTTACTCATATACAACGATGCTGCAGAAGAGAAGAGGTTCCTAAGGAAGAAGAAACTTATTATATATAACTGGTTGAATGATGACTTATACTGCAAGCAAAAGCTAAACGAGAACGAAGGTCGATGGGAATGCCTCCGCGACAGCAAAATAGAGTTAAGGTATCAAAGAGTAAGGTTCTGAGGGGAAAGCGAGCAAGGCTGTACATAGTTTGCCGTTGTGTGTTGATGTTGCTTTGTTGGAGGGATCATGGAGACAAACATCGCCGGTAAAGTTCGACGTCCGTGCTAGATGTTATTGTATTTACTATTTAGAACAGATATAGTAATGCTACTTGTAAATATTAGAACATATAGGGAGAGGTTCATTAGCTAGATATGCTGAACAAGGCAATGGAATGTCTATCCGATTTCGTCTTCTTCTGTTTTTTGTTACTCGGGATAGCATAGGTACCTGCACTGCGTTCATCTTATCTTGAGTTGTTGGGTGGAAGTGAATATGAGGTTGTTCATTTATTGGCTTGTTTCGAGTTGTGGAAACAGCCTCTTTGCGAAACGAAAGAGAGATTAAAAATATCAGTTTCAGAGAATAGATGTGAATTCAAAGAGAGATTAAAAAAAGTATGTTCAAGGGGATGATAAATATACTGAAGTACAGCTTAGGTTGGCGGGGAAAGAAAGAATTCTGGGCACAAACTGTTACTACAAATCTACAACCACATCCTACTGAAATTGCCTTAAAAAACTCCCCTCTCTCATAAAGTGCTACAGTTAAGCAATGATTTTAAGACACCTAAAATGTAACTCGCATTGCCTCCAAGCAAAGGCGCATCTAGTGTAGTGGTATCATAGTACCCTCCCACGGTACTGACCGGGGTTCGATTCCCCGGATGCGCATGCTTATTTTTTTGTTTCGGCAGAAAAAAAGTCCAATGAATTGGGCTAGCGAACTGCACCGTGGGTTAGTCCGTATATCTTAACGTAAATTTGAAATAAACCCAATCATTTCAAACAAAATAATCCAACATCCAAGAGATAATTGATCATCTCTAAGAAGTTATTATTCTTTCTTATCTACCAAAAATGATATTTCTTTAAAATTATATATAGCATAGTTTTCGATACTCTTAAAAAAATTATAATATTTACATCTCCTTATATAAAAAAATATAGGTGTTGTTGGTTGATGACAGTTTACACAAAAGTAATTAAACGATATTCATCTGTATATCAAGGTTTAGGTTAGGAATTTAGGGTATAAGGTTTAGGTTTTAGTTTTTTAGGGTTAAGTTAGAAATTTAAAATTTGAATTTCTATAGTGTAAATACGCAGGATTGTGTAAAATTAATTTTACACAATCTGTATATCAAGGTTTTACCCATAATATTCATCTTAAAAAATTTAAATTTGAATAATTTTATTTATAAAATCTGTATTTTATTAAAAAAATAAAAAATATTAATATATGTTGTATTGTATTTATCTTTAAAATTATTAAAAAAACAAGTCGAAGGTGTGTGATTTAGCAGTCTCATATCATCACTTGTCCACCGCAAACAATCATGATTCTCACTTCCTTTTGGAGGCAAATCCCTCTGTTATGGACCCTTTCACCGTATCATTTTGCTTTGACTTTATGAATATGAATCCATGTTCTCTGCTTCTCAATCACACCCCACCTGCCATTTCCTCATACCTAAGAGCAGGAATCGACTGAGGGGTTGGAGGAACAGTCTTCTTTTTAATTTTAAAATTCACATATAAGTTAAAGAACTTTATTAAAAATTTATTTTCATTTCTTTAAATTTTATAAATTTGTCCATATAATTTTATAGGTTCGCTTTTAATATAAAATCGGACGAAAATTTTTTGTTCCTTTTTGGTATTCTTTTTGTGCCCCCAACATTATAAAATCAAATCCATAAACTCTAAATTCTAAACATTAAAAATACATCTCTAAACCTTAAACTATAATTCTAAATCCAAAACTTAAAATTTTAATGTAGGGACATAAATAAGAACCCTGAACAAAAGACAATATTTACTCTATAAAGTTTTGCCATTCGTCCCTCCCTACAATCACAACAAGTCATTTTTTTTATAATGTTCTTGTTTATTTTACAGTTTGAGAATAATCTTATTCGGGATAGAATGGTGTTCATGTAAAGTCCATCCCACAATAATAGCTCCAAGATTCGATCTTGGTTCAAATGTTTGAAAAAGAAGTTGATTTTTTAGATAGGTAAAACTTTGATACACAGGCTGTGTAAAATCAATTTTACATAAGCTTGTGTATTTACACTATAAAAACCTAAATCTTAAATTCCTAACCCTAAAAAATTAAACCCTAAACCTTAAACCCTATACACTAAATTCTAAACATTAACCTTAAATTCTAAACCCTACAACCTAAACCTCTAAACCTTAAACCCTAAACTAAAACTCTAACCCCTAAAATTAAAAAGCAAGTGTAAACTAAAGTTTACACGGCCTGTATATCAAAGTTTTTTCCTTTTTAGATAAAGGTGGGAAGGTTGAGAGGTCAATTTAAGCAAAGGTGATGTAACTTGTTGTGAATATGACAGCCAAATCTTCCCATTTGCATGTTGATTCAAGTGCAATGGTATACATTTCTTATCTAATACTGATATTTATGTTCAAGTAATATGAATAAACATTCGGTACATATAACTGTTTTTTAAGTGCTCGTAGTCGTATCGCTCTACGATACATAACCATCATTAACTTGATCTGCAATTTCATGGACATCATTTGTTTTGTGTGTGGAAAAGAGAAATCAACACAACTTTTAGGTCAGAAAAAAGCCCTAATGCAAGGAATAATTATGCTTAGCCAGCTGTTTATTAAGATTTTTAAAATTATAAAGTTGGTAGTGCAGCCATCTGTTTCACTGTTTTCCAGCAAAAATCTAATAGCACTGGAGATGGAGTTTGGTATTTACTGGTTTGTTTAATTGAGTTTCACCTTGACTAAAGAACACCATCATTTCTTCCACCTAGGGGTTAATTAATTTAATATTAGACATTGCAATTGCTGATCAAAATGATATTATCTACACATATAGGATATTGAGTGCAGCCTATCATGTAGTTCTTATCTGTGTTCGAATATGTGACTGTCACGTGGATCGTGTACTTGAAGCAAAATGAAGAGACAGAGCAACATTATGTAGAGGAGCTAATTGATCCATGCAAAGACTTATCGCTACACAGCGATTGTTTCTTCAAGAATGAGGTGACAGAACTTAGTGCATTTGACTTCTGTGCTATTTGCTAATGGACGTTGCATTTTCATCGTTGTTCTACAAAGCTTTCGAGTAGTTTCCGCACTATGTTACATTCGAAAAATCGGAACTCAGAACTATATTTGTCATTTGAAATAGTGAGCTTGGCACCCTATAAATTCACATTCATTTCACCTCCATTTTAACAGCATTCATCGGCAGCAGCCAACATGGGTCATTGTGCTAAAACCATTATTCTCCTTCTCGTATTAGCCGGTCTCGATCCATTTATCGGTGAGCAAACATTTCAAAGTTCAAGTAATTGATTAAAGTTTTCAGACTGTTCTAAAGATTGTCATATTCTGCAGGCAGAGTCAAGGGCTTGGATCATGGTGCAACTGCAAACCCTGCAACTGATGAAGTAAGTTAAACAGCAAACGTTTAAAAAACTTTTGTATCTGTCACAACATAAACATATATATTTTCATAACTTTATAGTACTAATTTCACTATAAATTAATGTCGGATATGAATATATGTCCGACACTATGTCCTTCAAAGAGTATTATAACTTTTCTAAATATATATATTGGATACTTTGAAGGGCATGATTCAAGTGCAGACGAGGAAACTGAAACTAGATGTGGATGTCCAAAGAGACTATAATCCAGTCACCTCAAACCCGAAACACGAACCCGGACCGCCACGAGGGAAACCCGGAACAACGTCAACCGGAGGTGGCAGATGAAGTTAAAAAGTAGAAGGGGCGTTGACTGTTGGTATAGTTAATGTTATAATAGTAATAAGTTGACGTCTTCCGTTGTTCCGGTTGTTGAAGAATTATTAATTGCTTTGAAGCTATGAATAAATCTGTAAAAACATATCCGTGTTCGAATGACAAATTTCATGCATTACAACAATTAGAAAACATGAATGAATGAAGGGGTTCTAAGGACACTGGAATCTCTTGAAAAGTAAAATTCGCACTTCTAATAAATTAAGGAAACCAGAATCCAAAACTGGCTGGCATTCCAATCTGGCAATACATACTTCCAGCTCCATGGTCTTTCAATATGGTTATTAAAACTCCAATAAACAAATATATTAGTTCCATTGTCACGTGATATGCACGTGATTACTATTAGAATTTCACGTAATAAATTAATTTAATAAATTTTGAGAATATTAAAAAAATACAATTTGCAGGAGACTGTTGAATTTACTGTTTTATCCTGGCCTTGTGCTAATCTTATTATTATTATTTTTAAATAATTCATTTCTCTCCTTTATCAAATCATCCAGGTTTTCTTTCAAATCATTTTTAAATCTTTTTCTTGATCCAATTATGCCGGGTCTCAAATCTCCACCCGATGCTCCTCCGCTAAGGATTACGGTGTCGGAGCCGCCGTCTCAGAATCCACCTCGGACACCGAACAAAAAGCCTCCGTCGCCTTCACCTTCCCGATCCAAGGCTTCCCCCGCCCGCTCCGCCAAGAAACCCCCGCCCGACTCACCCATCCCGGACGATTCCTCGCTCGATAACCCGGATCTCGGCCCTTTTTTGCTCAAATTGGCCCGTGATACCATCGCTTCCGGTGAGGGTCCCACTAAAGCATTGGACTATGCGATTCGAGCGGCGAAGTCATTCGAGAGATGCGCCGTGGAAGGTGAGCCCAGTTTGGATCTGGCGATGAGCTTGCACGTGCTGGCGGCGATTTACTGCAGCTTGGGGAGGTTCGATGAGGCGGTTCCGATTCTGGAGCGGGCGATTCAAGTCCCCGATGTGGAACGGGGCTCGGATCACGCGTTGGCTGCTTTTTCGGGGCATATGCAGCTGGGGGATACTCACTCCATGCTGGGGCAAGTGGAGAAGTCAATTGGGTGCTATGAAGAAGGTCTAAAGATTCAGATCCAGGCTCTGGGAGAAACCGACTCTAGAGTTGGCGAAACTTGCAGGTTATCCTTCTATCTCTTTTTAATAATTTATTATTGTCAAGATTTAATAGGATATTTGAGATCTTTTGTGTGTTTATGTTAAATCGTTAAGGCGCAGATTTGTACTTTTTGGGAGACTCAAAGTTAGGATAGATTTAACGCGGGCATTGTTTCAATCATATATGTAGCAAGTTGCAAGCTGTTTGCTTCTTTCGTGGTTCTTCTTAGTATAAAAAATATGGTTTATTGTCACTGTAATTACTGGATAGATTATGGGTTTTAACTTTAAAAGCAGGGATATTATTGAAGGTTTGGTAGTAGTTAGATTTACTTAGTATAATATGGTTGGTTGTGTTTTTGCTTTAATTTGTTTTGAGTTTTTGTTCATGATTAATGGAAATGATAGGTACTTGGCTGAGGCCCATGTTCAAGCAATGCAATTCGATAAAGCTGAAGAATTGGCCAAGAAAACTCTTGAAATACATCACGCTCACAGTGAACCGGCATCACTCGAAGAGGCAGTCGACCGCAGGTTAATGGCACTTGTATGTGAGGCTAAGGGAGATTACGAAACGGCCCTTGAGCACCTTGTCCTAGCCAGCATGGCAATGATTGCCAATGGACAGGAGAATGAAGTAGCTGCTATTGATGTCAGCATTGGGAATATTTACATGTCTTTATGTCGCTTTGATGAGGCCGTCTTCTCCTACCAGAAGGCACTAACAGTGTTCAAAGCATCCAAGGGTGACAACCACCCTCAAGTTGCCTCTGTCTTTGTACGGCTTGCGGATCTATACCACAGGACTGGAAAGTTCCGAGAATCAAAATCCTATTGCGAAAATGCCTTGAGGATCTTTGCGAAACCTGTGCCTGGAACCACAGCAGAAGAGATAGCTGGTGGGTTAACAGAAATTTCGGCCATATATGAATCGGTGGATGAGCCTGAGGAGGCAATGAAGCTCTTGCAGAAAGCAATGAAGTTGTTGGAAGACAAACCCGGCCAGCAAAGCACCATTGCAGGAATCGAAGCGCGGATGGGGGTGATGTTTTACATTCTTGGGAGGTATGAAGAGGCAAGGAAGTCTTTCGAGAGTGCAGTAGCGAAGCTTAGAGCAAGCGGGGAGAGGAAATCGGCCTTCTTTGGAGTCGTGTTGAACCAGATGGGCTTGGCTTGTGTGCAGTTATTCAAGATAGATGAGGCTGGTGAGTTGTTCGAAGAAGCAAGAGCGATACTCGAGCAGGAATGTGGCCCATGTCATCAAGATACTCTGGGAGTATATAGCAATCTTGCAGCAACTTATGATGCTATGGGAAGGTAACTGATACCATTCAACCTATAGCTTATGATCCATTTTAGTTCTCGCATGTGTCGTTAAATATTTATAGCGTTCTATGGAGATGCAAGTAGGATGACTTTGACATGCTTTTATGGTACAATGCATTTTATACTGTTTAAATCAAGAATTCAATTATTCATCTTCTGGTTTAAAAATCAGGGTTGAAGATGCAATCGAGATATTGGAGTATGTAATAAAATTACGAGAAGAAAAACTCGGAATTGCAAATCCGGATTTCGAAGATGAGAAGAATAGGCTGGCTGAGCTCCTAAAAGAAGCAGGCAGGTCACGCAACAGAAAAGCCAAAAAATCTCTGGAAAATCTCATAGATCCGAACTCGACGAGGACGGCGAAGAAAGAGGGGACGAAAAAATGGGGTTTCAGAATTTGAAGGCATTATTTCCCAGGTCGTATTTACAACATATATTCACATTCTGTATAGTGTTACAAGTTGTAATTTTATTGAGTTTTTCCTGTTTTTGGAGCTTTAAGATTTCATATTTTTTAAAACTTTTTACTATTGTTATTTGTGTTATTGAATGGCTGTGATGTGCTGTTGAAATTTGGAAAGAAGAATGTTCATTTGAGTGAATAAATTTCATCCTGATGCTTCCATTCCTTTCTATGTTTAGCTCAAAGCATGTATTGGGATCTCTTTGTTCGCTACTTATAATCACGCAGGGATTGACCGAGGGGTTGAAGACGGTCGTTTTCTTTAAAAATTTGAAACTTTTGTATGATTTAGAGAATTTTTTATATTTTTTTTATAAAACAATTTATTTTCTCCCTAAATTTTTATAAATTTGCCTTTTTAATTTAAAGTCTTGCATTTGTTCTTGTGCCCCACCTGTATCTATACATAAATATAAATTGCAAACAAATATATTGTGTATTTGAATATTTTAGTATAATGGAAAGAAAATAAATTTTTCTATATATTTTTGTCCGATATATAGTTTATGTTTAAAGTTTAAGATTTTATTTTTAACAATAACGTCTTTAAAATTTAGATTCTTTCCGTGAGACTGTAATGCAGAGGTTTTTATGGGTCAGCTGAAGAATTATACACGTGTTTAGTAATTTTCATCTTTACTCGAGTTTAATTTAGTCTAAAATATAAATCTCAAATTTTGTCTAAACTCATTCATATTTATAAATGTCTTATTTGATTTCATTTTTAATCCATTCATTATCATCATTTATTTTTTAAAAATATTTAATAGAACATATATTTTTTTTCTCTTTTTTAATCATTGATTTTTAATGCATTGGTTGATTAACTCAGATAGAGTATTACAGAAATTTATTATGAGACGTTCCTACTAATTCAATTGCTCTATTCACAAACTATAGTCAGTTAGAGCCTAGCTCAACCCATGTTTAACAATGGCTTAATTTTTGTCCAAATCCATACTTTGACCTATTTTTATCTGAACCTTCTAAAATTTTGACCGAACATTTAAGTTGCGACCGGTAACTCAACCATCAAACAAATTGAGTGCAATGTCTCTTATCATTATACTCAATATTTGTTGGTTTTTTAAGATTATAAATAAATCGAGTTTAAACAAGCATACATTTGTTCATGGTTATTTGTTTGTTTTTAAACTTGTTTATATTCAATTTATGTTTATTTAAAATTTTATAATTGTGTTCATGTTCATTTATTTAAAATTATGTGTGTTATTTTGTTCGTTTAATATTTATGAGCATGTCCGTTAAATTTCGTTAATTTTAAATTTAAATAAACTACACAATTTTTAAATTAAATCTTAAACTTTAAACTAACTTAAAAAATTTCAAATAAAATTTAAATTATAAAATATGATTATAACCTAAAAATTTTCACTCACATCAGACCGACAACAACCAAACGCCGTTTAAGTGCAAACAACAGATTCTCCCATAAAGAGCCTCCCAGAAATATATAAAGGTGCTCAAAATACTCAAATCTGGAGAACTTAACCCCCACTTCCTCTACCCTTGCAGGCGGCCCTTTCATCCTCACCAAATCATTCCCTGTTTAGCAATTGCAAAAGCAGGCAACAATATTCATTCAAATCATCTTTTAATTTCAGCCTTATCTCCTTTGATTTTTATATTAAATAGTAATTTCCAGGTGCCCTAGTTTCTCCTACTTGAAAGTTAATAGGCCGATGGTTTTATTTCGATAATCTGATTTCCCCTTTCTCTCTCTATAATTTCTGTTATTTTATTCGGGTATTCTCATAAAAGATCATAACTTTTTTTGGTTTTAGATTTCCAATAGGGAGAATCTGGATTGAACTCGCGGCATGCAACTCGTGAGACGACGCCGTTGTTCTTCTTAGTCAACAAATTTTGCGGTATTTTCTCTTTCCTCAGATTTCTTATCTGTTTGTCGATTTAATTATGAAAAAAAAGAACTTCAGATTTGTTTTTAGATTGTGTGAAGATATGTTTGGCGTTTGTTTGCTTAGTTAGTAATGCAATATCAAAATTTCAAATTTAGGGAATTTGAATTGAGTTGTACTCTCTCTCTCTCTCTCTTTTAACTCGGTGTTTAGGTTTGTTAATTATGACTGAGCTTTTGCTAGCTTTCCGTAATCCGATTACCCTTTTCCGAGAGATCATTTAGCTTTTAGAAATACGTGGTTGATGAGTTCTTGACATTGTTGTGTGCTGCTATGGATTTCAGGGGATTACATTTACTAGTGGCAATAACACGTTATGGCCTTGTGAGCTTATAAATCTTTGTTTTCCTTTTACAGTAGGCTTTATAAGTAGGTGTCAATAGTCGACGTCATAAATCAAAGAAACCATGGGAGATGGCAATAACAGCTCTGGTAGAGGCATGGCAGCTAACAATACTTCATCCGGCAACAGTGGGAAGCCGGAGTGGTTGCAACAATACAATCTGCTCGGAAAAATCGGTGAAGGCACTTACGGTCTTGTTTTTCTTGCAAGAATCAAGTCTCTGACAAATCGTGGGAAATGCATTGCCATAAAGAAGTTCAAGCAGTCCAAGGATGGGGATGGTGTCTCCCCCACTGCCATCCGAGAAATCATGTTGCTTCGGGAGATTTCACATGAGAATGTTGTGAAGCTTGTGAATGTGCACATCAATCAAGCGGACATGTCGTTGTATCTGGCTTTTGATTATGCTGAATATGACCTCTATGAAATCATTAGGCACCACAGAGACAAGGTTAACCATGCCATGAACCAATACACAGTCAAGTCTTTGCTGTGGCAGCTGCTTAATGGACTGAACTATCTCCACAGCAACTGGATCATACATCGTGATCTAAAGCCATCAAATATATTGGTTATGGGTGATGGTGATGAACACGGGGTTGTCAAAATTGCTGATTTTGGACTTGCAAGGATTTATCAAGCTCCCTTGAGGTCATTGTCTGATAATGGTGTGGTTGTAACTATTTGGTATCGTGCACCTGAATTGCTTCTTGGTGCAAAGCACTATACCAGTGCGGTTGATATGTGGGCTGTTGGTTGTATTTTTGCTGAGCTGTTGACTTTGAAGCCGCTTTTTCAAGGTGCAGAAGCCAAATCTACACCAAACCCTTTTCAACTTGATCAGCTGGACAAGATATTTAAAATTTTGGGTCACCCTACCTTGGAAAAGTGGCCCACGCTTGCAAATCTCCCACATTGGCAATCAGATATGCAGCACATTCAAGCGCACAAGTATGAGAGTACTGGACTTCATAATGTTGTTCATCTTCCTCCGAAGAGCCCTGCATTTGACCTCTTATCTAAGATGCTTGAATATGATCCTCGAAAGCGTATAACAGCTGCACAGGCCTTAGAGCATGAGTACTTCAGAATTGAACCTTTACCAGGTCGCAATGCACTGGTACCCATCCAACCTGGAGAGAAAATAATCAATTATCCTACTCGTCCAGTGGACCAGAACACTGATTTTGAAGGGACAACTAGCATTCAACAACCACCACAATCTATGCCATCCGGAAATGCAGGTGGCGGCACGGGTCATGCTGCTGGGAGAAATGGTTCTGTGAATCAGCCTATGCCACCTCCTCCGATGCAAAGAATGCCTCAGGGCATGATGGCTTATAATTATGCATCTCAGGCTGGAGTGG